>CAOLHI010000922.1:0-477641 GCA_948474755.1 Ctenosaura bakeri | reverse complement strand
ACATCCCACTCTTACAACCCTGACTGGGTGGAGAGCACTGCTCCTGTTCACCTGGTTGAGACCCAATCAATGATTAGGAGAAAGGTGACAGCTGGGGAAGATGAGGCAGAGGAAGAGACAGAAGAAATTGAGACCAGGATTCCCTAGAAAGCCACCGAAGCCATGCCAATCACAGATCATCTTGGCCCTCTTAATAGGACCACTGGGATCATGTGGCTGAACGCAGTAATCTATTCACACCCCACACCCAACGGTCAAGACTGACCCAACTGACCCGGTTATGCATGTCCCCCTCTGAGCTCCACACCTTGAAATCTGCTGTTGCTGCCCGAGGGTTGGTGAGGCTAGATGCTCATGGATGGATGAGGGAAATCATCAGGATCTTGTGGTCTGGACAGACTGCAGGAGTCCTGTACGTGCTAGAGCAACAAGGTCCCAAAGAGAACCCTGAGGCTTACGTAGCCAGAAAACAACTTCTGGCTATGCTGGCTGACAAGGTTCAGGCAGCACAGAGGAAATGAGATTTCAACAACGTGGAGTTCAAGACGCTCCTTAATGAAGGCTTGAGCCACGAGACTAAGATGGCCCTGGGTCTCATAAGTCCTGAGACCACGCCATGGGCTGATTTTGACGCCAATCTCTGGAGGGTCTCAGACCTCCTCCACGTGACTGGTGCCCTGTACGTCCACTCAGAGGTCACACAGAAAGGAACTAGGGAGTTGGGAGCCTGTACAGGAGGTGACATACTCCAACTACGGGCCCCACTCCCAACACTGAAAATCAGCCCCCACTTCAGCTCCCAAGGGGAACTGGAATTCCCATACACCTCTGAAGCCAGATTACAAGGCTAGACAGGATTCAGGGTGAGCCCGAGACTCCTGAGGCTCACTTAGCAGATCTGGAATTCCAGATCTAGGGCTCCCTGGTCTACCTCGGACAGTGATGCTCCCCAAGTGCAGTCCGGAGGGTATGACCCTACCAAGATTGCCTACTCAGGCAACAGGGTGAAGCTGTGGATGGCCTTGAGAATATTTGGGCTTGACATGAGCCAATTTGATCAATGGCCAACAGCGGAGCTGTTTGATGACTTGATTAAGCACACCCAACTGGGAGGTGCACAGCCAATGGATGCCGTTGGGCACTATCCCCATTTGGAAACTCTGAAATAGGTGTGCCCTTGGTCTAAGAATCTCCCCAAGGATGTTGTGGCTCAGTTGATGCCAGACAGGTGGGGAAGATTCTAGGTGAAGGCAAGTGTTGGGATTGACAGGGACAAGACTCCTGTCACTTTATTAGTTGACTCCAGAGCAGCGCTGAATGTGCTGCACTCTAAATTGGTACGGCATGTTGAGCCCACTCCCGACTCTATCCGCTTGACTGGGTATGGCGGAGAGGGACATCATGCCAAAGTGTGGAAAGGCACTCCCCTTTTCATAGGGAAGTTCCAGTCTAACGTGACTGCTTGTGAGAATCAAGTAGAAGACAAAGGCCTTCTGGTCCTTGGCTTCCTCTGAGAAAACAAGCTTACGGTGGACTATGCAGATGGCCTGCTATGGAAATTAGATCAAGGCCTCCCTGAGATCTCAGCTGTCCACTGATGTGCAACCATCAAGGCTCCAGCCCCCATCCAGAATGTGGCTAGCGACCCCTGGGGGCAGGACTTCCCAGAGGTCTGGATCCAGGACAAAATCGAATGTGTCAGGGTAAAGGATGCCTGCGTGTTAATTGAGGGTGAGGATCCACCACCCAAAAACAGTATAGGTATCCTGCAGAAGCTGAGGAAGGGATAGGAAACACCATGGAGGAACTCCTTAAGTGGGATGTGATCATTCCCATGCAGTCCATCTGCAATGCTCCCCTATTGCCAGTCCTGAAAGCTGATGGGAAGACTTAGAGGATAACAGTGGATTTCAGGACTCTGAATGCCACCACATCGCCAGTAGCCCTGGTAGTTGCTAAATATAACATAAGCCTGGCTGCCATTGCTGCCAGTACCAGGTACTACAGCGCAGCGGATTTGGCTAACACGTCCCACTCCATACCGCTGCATGAAGCGTGCTGGTATAAATTTGCCTTCATGTTTAGAGGGTAACAGTACATCTTCAAGCAAACTCCCCAGGGATCCACTTGAGTCCCAGCATCTGCCATACGCATGTGGTCAAGATGTGGGATAGGCTGCAGCCAGTCTCATGACTTCATGTCTTGTCTTATGTGGACGACATATTAGTGCATTCAGACTTGGAGGAAAAGACTAGGGACATCACCCAAGGCGTTTTGGGACTTTTGCGGGCTACGGGTTTCAAGGCCAACCAGCAGAACGCACTGCTAGTCTCCACCGAGGCCAAGTACTTAGGACTTTGCTTGGGAGCCGAAGGGCGCACCCCAGACTCCCAACAGGTAGAAGTCATCTCCGAACTGCTGGTGTCTACTGATGTGCACTCTCTCAGATCCCTCAACTTTTCTCAAGACTTCATAGAGTCCTTTGATGCCAAAGCAAGGCCTCTGTATGCTCTCTTGAAAAAGTACACTCAGTGGGAGCGGGTCCTGCACAGCAACAGGCATTCGTGCAGTTAAAGGAGGATCTGATGAAGGCGCCTGCCTTAGCTCACCCGAACATGACTAAGCCCTTCCTCATCCAGTTAGCCACCTGGACAGGAGCATCGGGGCAGTTATTTCCCAACTTTTGAATGGCACTCAGCGTATTATTGTGTATGCCTCCAGGAATTTGAAGTCCACATGAAATGAAATTCAGTCCATGCAAGAAAACTTGCCTTGCACTGATCTGGGCATTGACACACTGGAAGTTTATTATCGGAGGTGCCTGTGTGATCACCCAGATGCCCCATGTGCCGCTTAAGTATATTCTTTCTGGGAAAGTCCAGAACGGCCAAGTATGCAATGCCAGGATAGCCAAATGGACTCTTTCCCTGGTATTGCATGGGGCAGACTTCCAAAACCAGCCACAGGAATCACTGGCTTCATATGGCCTAATTGTTGCTGGAGCCACGCATGAGTATCCGTTACTACCTATAAAGACTGTAGATTGGCCAGTTGAATGGGGAGCCTCTCTTGAAAAGGCACAGTTACAAGGGTTTGTCTGTTGGTTCTGTAACAGATCCTCCATGCATGTGGATGGGAGCCCTAGCACTGGCTTTGGAGCAATCCACATGACAGACTTCTCCTCCCTTCAAGGGAAAGCCTGACTCCACTCCAGCTAAGCGGCCGAAGTAGAAGCTCTACGTGCTATACTGGAGCATGAGCCACTTCACTGCCCTACAGCCATTTAGACAGATTCGGAATGAACAGCCAAAGCTGCGAGTGTCTGGTTCCCAATTTGGCTCCAAAATGACCTAAAAACTTCCAGTGGGAAGCCCATTGCCCATCTGGAGAAATGCATCCAAATTGCTGCCCAGATCCAAGACTGAACTGCACCAAAATGGGTTGTTCATGTCAAAGAACAACAAAATAGTGCCTCTGCCACATGTCTCTGGAACAACTGAGCAGATATGTTTGCCAGAGAAGCCACTCTACAGGATGGTAGAGTCCCCATAGCCCCCATCAATGTGAATCCTAAACATCCCCTTGTTCCTCCCACATTTGATTTAGCCACACTTCCCAGAAGCAGAAACCACCTTGTGCAGTGCTTCTTTCAGCAACTGATTGGTTCTCTCTATCTGTCTTGAGCTTTGGGGAAGATGGGTGATGTGAAATCGCTGCCTTATCCCCAAGGCTTTACAAAGTTCTTGAGTAACCTCTCTTGTGAAATGAAGACTCATGTCGCAGTCAATGATATACCCCAGCGTGACCAATTGCAGTTTACAGTAAATTGCAGTTTACTCTGCCCCTGTCAGACTTGCTGGCACTGGCGAGCTCTAGCCCTGCTCAACCGAAAGCCTTCATTGCCCAGGTTTTTCCTGGAATTGTATCTCTTTCTTTGCATCTATAAAAGGCTGCTCTTGCTCTCCAGAGCAAGGAACTCAAAGCCAGGGTAGAGTCCAATCCAAGCTGAGACAGTGTCACCACTGCCATTGCATCACCTCAAGACTATAGGTGTGTGCAACAAATGAAATTACTGAAGTGGCGTAGGTGTGCAGAACCCATGGAGATGCTGAGAAAGTATCTCCGGGGCACTGTGGTTGGTCCACTGGACCCCTGAAATTTCCAGGCCTAATCTATGCCCAGAAGCATCACCTGTCTCTCATGTCACCATCCAGGTAGCGGCCATAGTAAAGACATCTTATAGCGACCAACTCTTGGCATGGTACATCCATTTCATTGAGCATTTCATGGCTAGTATAGAAAATTCACCCATTGCCCAGATGATGCTTCATTTTCCAGTCAGCTGAGCATTAAAAATCCATTTTCCCAAAGTACACCTCTTCAGGTCCAGTGTCTCTGATTGGTTTGGAATTTGCATCGTTGCTCCTAATCAGTCTGTTTAGTTTGCAACCAAAACAGGTCCTGTGCCAACCGCAGGAGTAGAACTAGTAATAGTCCAGTACAGAGCAACCAATCCTGATGACCTTTGCGAGTACCCAACACAGCTGCCAGCACATTTGGATCCAGCGACTGAGGCATCCCCAGTGACAAGGGTGGGAGAGTGAGAAGTATGCCATGTTGCGTCTTCCCCTGCCGAAACTTGTTGTTAAGAACACTCTCACAGTCCCAGAAGGACTTGGACTATTCCGGCCTTTGCAGAGACACTCTTTACATTTGGCCATATGAACTTTTGGATGTAAGGGGTGAGTGCAATGTCTTGTGTCTGCCCCCAGACTGCCAACCTGGACATTTATATTGGACTATTGCTTCTCCATTGCTCAATCCAGTTGTTTATCAAACATCCACCCACTGCTGATTCTCAGTTGTTGAGAGTGATTTCTATGTTTTGCGTTATGTTTATGTTTTTGTGAGTGTGTCTAGCAACTGTAGTGTTGTAAATAGTAGGTTTCTTTCCTTAGATGACAAAGTAATTTGCCTTTCCCATAAAAAACCCATCTTCTCTGGCAGACCTTCTGGTCAACACACTTGCTTGCTAAGGTTCCTGCTCCAGATTTGGCTCTAAAACTATTTTGTTGTTTAACTGAAATGTACAATATTGCACGCTCATCTTCCATTTTCAGAGGGAGGGGAATTGTTACCCCACTGGAATACCCTATCCTGGGGAATATAAAATTAATATCAAATATGCCTGCCATGCCAGAGAGGTTGCCCGAATGTAGACCAGGAGGCCGAACAACCGAAAATAGGTCAGGCCAGGAAAATCCCCAGTCACGTTCTAGGAGACCTCAAGCTAAACACGTCCGCACTGACAAAGGGTCTTCAGCCAAGGAATAGCCAACTTGAGTGGATTATTGGGTTTTCCCCAAGCTGAGCAACTCTGACATTAGTAAACCCTACATGATGAGGTCCATCTGCATAAACCAATCATGCAAACTACCAAGTTGCTATTGTGCGACATTTCTCCCTTTATTTTGGCCATTGTTCTTCCCAGGAGAGAGCCTGCCCTCGAGGTACATTCCGCCCTATAAGTAGTCCCAGTTTTTGAGGATCTCTTTGGAGAACTCCTTGCCATGCTAGCAGACTGGCACTCTGTGAGTGATCCCCTCAGAAGCCTCTCTTCACTAAGCTGTTCTTCTTGCTGCTTCTCGGACTGAAGACTTCAGGATAGGTGCAGTATCACCGCCTTTATACCCTCTCCGCTAAATCCCCTATCAATTTTTTCTTTCTCAATAGGCCTTGTCTGTGTGAGAGTGAGTGAGTGGGTTGGTGTATGAGAACACATTTATTTAATAAAATCCAGTTATTGGCATCTTTGTCTGGTTTTTCGCTTGGCTTGACCCCATAGAAATTGGGTAAAAGATTCTGCTGGGTTACCCTGCCCCTCATTTGGCTACAGCCAGTGCTCCGCTAATTTCTCCAATCTTTGCATTTTGGAGTGAATCAAGGTGTCCCCCAAGGGACCCCCAGAAGTCAGAGTAACAATGATTTAACTTAAAATATAGACTATGTGGCCTACACAAAATTCATTATTTGGGGACACCCCAGAAAGGAAGATGATGGTGATGACAATGATGACGACAATGATGTGACGACTTAGCTTTAGTAATCTTTCTATTTCTACAGTCCTGGAATCCTCAAAGGCCCTTCCCTAGACTGCAAACCCCAGGATTCTATAGGATGTTAAAAGTGGAATAACAGTGCTATAACAGTCTAGTGTGGAAATGGCAGGAGACTGCAGTCAAGAAATCAGAAGAAGAGCAGGACTTGTAAGGAAGTATGAAGGAACTAGACAAGATCATCAAGTGTAAAGAATACCAAAGTAATTGAATATCAAAGTCAGAATTGTCCATGTCATTGTATTTCTGATTTCTATGTATGATTGTGAAATCTGGAAAAACAAAAAGTGAAAAAAGTGAATCAGTTAAAAAAAAAACTGATAAGAGAATAATCTCATTTAAAATGTGGTGCTGGCAGAGAATTCTGCAGATCCCTGGACTTCCAAAAAGACAAATAAATAGGTCCTAAAGCAAATCAAGTTGGAACCCTCCCTAAAACCCAAAATGACTAAACTGAGACTGTCATACTTTGGACAGATCATGAGAAGACATGACTCTCTAGGAAAGAAAATGACTCTTGGCAAGATAGAAGCCAGAAATGTAGAATAATAGAGTTGGAAGAGACCACAGGGACCATCCAGTCCAGACCCCTGTCATGCAGGAACACACATCAAAGCATTCCCAACAGATGGCCATCCAGCCTCTGCTTAAAAACCTCCAAAGAAGGAGACTCCACTGCACTCTGAGGCAGCATATTCCACTGCTGGACAGCTCTGACTGTCAGGAAGTTATTCCTGAGATTCAGGTGGAATCTCTCTTTCTGTAGTTTGAATCCATTGTTCCTTATCCTAGTCTCTGGAGCAGCAGAAAAAAAGCCTGCTCCCTCCTCAACATGACATCCCTTCAAATATTTAAATATGGCTATCATGTCCCCTCTTAACCGCCTCTTCTGCAGATTAAACATACGCAGATCCCTAAACCATTCCTTATAGAGCATGGCTTCCAGACCCATTACCATGTTGGTCACTGTCCTCTGGAAACGTTCCAGCTTGTCGATATCCTTCTTGAAATGAGGTGCCCAGAACTGGACACAGTATTCCAAATGAGGTCTAACCAATGCAGAATAGAGTGGTATCGTTAACTCCCTTGATCTAGACACCATACTCCTATTGATGCAACCAAGAATTGTGTTGGCTCTCTTGGTGGCCGCATCACACTGCTGACTCATGTTCAGCTTCTGATCTACTAAGACTCCTAGATCCCTTTCACACGTACTGTTATCCAGCCACGTGTCCCCCATCTTATATTTGTGCATTCCATTTTTTCTGCCTAGATATAGGACCTTACATTTTTCTCTCTATTGAAATTCATTTTGTTAGCTTTTTTTGTGATAAGGATCACCATATATCTTAGTCGACTTGATAATAACAAGAGACAGTGCAGTGTAGTGGTATAAGCAAGACTAGGGTATTGGAAGACCAGAGCTTGACTCCCAGTTCAGCCTTGGGCATGTCACACTGTCCAGTGTTGCAGGAAGGACACTAAAAAAATCTTGCCAGGAAAAGCTAGGATAGGTTAGCTTAAGGACTCTTATAACTTGAAAATGACTTGAAGGCACAACAACAAAAGATAATTGGCACTGGTAAGTCAGGAGAGTCTTTAGGTTTGATGTTGACTGATACACTTTGATTAGCAATGAGGAAACAGTCTGTCTACCACTGGATAATGTTTGTTATAGAAATGTAAGATGTGCCCATGAAGTGGATTTCCAATTACCATAATGATCTAGCAAGTCCTCATGTAGACCCAAACCTGAGAGATAGGGACATGAATAATTAACGTGTCCCTCTTTTTCCAGGGTGACTAAAGGGCATTTTTTAACTCAAGCACCTTGGTAGAATATCTCACATATTCACACTGAGCATGAATGCACACCCTAAAGGGGAGAAGCCATGGGGCTAGGATGCACGTACGGCTTTTTGAGAAGTTGAAACTGTGGCCGTTTCCGCACTAGCCTGTTCTAGCGCGATGATTCCACTTTCAACCTCCTCTGGAATCCTGGGGTTTGCAGTTTCGGAGGGGCCGTCCGGCCCCTCCCGAAACTGCAAACCCCAGGATTCCAGAGGAGGTTGAAAGTGGAATCATCGCGCTAGAACAGGCTAGTGCGGAAACGGCCTGTGTCATAGCACTTGAGGGTGTTGAGGAAAGAGCAGCCGGTTTACAGTGTGCAGCCAGCTCCCCTGCCTCTGTGACTGTGGAGCCCGTAGAAGCGACATCCAGCTGCGTCTAGAAGGATGCGGGAGCTGGCGAGCGCTGCATCTTTTTGCCTGCGCTCCTGGCGCATCAAGGGGCTCGGGAGTCCGGCGCCCGGAGCCGCGTGTCATTCATTTAACTCGTGTACCTGGAACAAAACCGACCAATCCACCCCCCCGCCCCCCGATCTCATTTTTTTTTTGGGCTCGTCTCTTGTCTCCATGGCGAGGGGGCGGGGGGAAGCCCTGGACGCCGGCCCCAACCCATGGCAACGTCCCGAAGCGCCCCGCCGCGGGCTCTCTTCGGCGGACGCCCCCTCCCGCCCGAGAGCGCCTCTCTCCGTGGCTAAGGCGCTGCGGTGCGGCGGAGGGAGGAGGCTGGGTCTCGCCTGCTGGGAGGTGGGGACAGGGGCATGGAGGCAGCCCTGCGTCGTCGGGAGCCTGGCCACTGGAGGCGAGCGGAAGGTGCCCGGCGGCTACGGAGAGCTCGGCACGGGAGCGGCGCGGGCGACAGGCTCTCTTCCTGAAGGGACCGGGAAGGACCAGAAGCGCCAGCCGCCGCCGCCGCCGCCGCCGCCGCCTGACCTTCCCGCCTCTCTCCGGAGCCCTTTGGCTGGTGCAGCGCGTGGCCGTGGCAAAGCCGTCGCCTCCAGGCGCTCCGTGCCGCCAGCGGTCCATGTGCACGGCTGATGCCGAGGGCCCAGCTCCGAAGCCGGGAGGCGACGGGGAGGACGAGGCGGGTGAAGCAAGTGATGCGAAGTTGAGGGCGCCTTGAGTCCCGGTCCGCTTCCTGCCTCCTTCCCGCTCTTCACTCCCCCCACCCCGCCCCGCACAAGAAGAAGAAGAAGAAGAAAAGGTGGCCGCGGCAGCAGCGCCCCAAGACAGGGGACCCGAACCGAGAGGAAGGAGCGGGACCCTTTTCTGGTTCCCCCGGGACGCCGCCACGGCCGCCTCCGCAGCCAGCTTGAAGGGGAAGGGGAGTGAGCGCGCGCGGCCCCTTGACCGGAGAGGGAACGAGGGGGGGAACCCTCGCCCCGGGGAGAAGAGAAATCACACGGGCAGTTTCAGGAGGCGACCCGGAGGAACCGTTCCTGAACCGAGGTAAGGACAAAGGAGACAGAGGCCATTTCCGCACTAGCCTGTTATAGCGTGATGATTCCACTTTCAACCTCCTCTGGAATCCTGGGGTTTGCAGTTTCGGGAGGGGCCGTCCGGCCCCTCCCGAAACTGCAAACCCCAGGATTCCAGAGGAGGTTGAAAGTGGAATCATCACGCTATAACAGGCTAGTGCGGAAATGGCCCCAGAGGACGACGCTGCCTCCGCGGGCGTGAAGCCCTCTTGCCGACTCGTGAGGGAGAGCAGGCGAGAGACCCGGGCGGGGGCGCTGGAGGCGGGAAGAAGGGAGAGGAGGACGGGATGCTGAAGGTGAAGCACGGGGGCGGCGCAGGTGGGAAAGTTGGCGAGGGGGCGCGCGCACGCGCGTGGGGCGTGTGTGGGGGAAGTGGAGGGCGTGCGGTATAAGGGTGCGCCAGCGAAGGAGGTCCGGTGTGTGGGGAGACAGGAAGGGCTGGCCAGGGGGGAAAGAATGAAAAGGCATCCTCTCCAGGAGAAACCGCGGACTCAGGTGCGTTAAAACGGGAACAGTGAGTGAGGTGGAGGCGCAGCCGAACGGTGACGGGGTGAAGGGAGCGGAGGCTGATAACGCCGGAATGCCCTTGCTCTTGGGGCGAAGGGGGGGGAGCGGGGAGAGCAAACGCCTCTCGTTGTCCTAGCCGGGAGTTTTGTTCGTGCACGCGCTGCTCGCCCTCGTCAGGAGTTTGGGTGCGCGTGCGTGCGCGCGTTCTCGCCTGGCACGGTGGTGCTATCGCCCCACGCCATGGGCAGGGAAGTTGAGGAGAGGCGAAGGTGTGCATGGTAGGGTGAGGGGAGCCGGGGGGTTGGCTGGCTCCTCCCTCCGGGCCCCATCTGCAGCGTGCTCCCTCCTCTCTTCGAGCCCGCCCAACCGTCCTTGGGTGGCCGGGCGACACTGGGCGCCCTACAGGGGACAGAAGAGGTCTCCTCTTGAGGGGCTGAGGAGCCAAGCCAGAAGAGCTTGAGGAAGAGGAGCTCGAGGGAGGCAGACAGCTGCCCCATAGCGGGGTGGGGGCTGCCTCCATAGCTGCAAGGGCAGCTGGGGCTGGAGGTGTGGAAAGTTGACAAAGGGCGCATGATTGTGCTTGTAGTGCTCTTTTCTTTGTCTTGGTGGAGGCCCAGGAGTGCCCCGGCCCTCTTCTATGAAATGTCCCTTATTTGAGGTTCAGAAGACTGTTGACTATCTCTTATTGCACGAGAGGTCTCCTAGTTGCAAGGTTTGAAAGCTTTTCTCTTTTATATAGACTGAACAAGATGCTCAAAATTCATATTGTTGTTCTGTGCCTTCAGATCATTTCTGACTTAGAGCGACCCTAAGGTGATGCTGTTACAAGGTTTTCTCAACATTATGTGTTTAGGGAGGGGCTGCCTTTGCCTTTCCCTGAGGCTGAGAGAGTGTGCTTTGCACCCGGTCACCCAAGGTCACCCAGTGGGTTTCCATGGCTGAACATGGGTTTGTGTCCTGGTGTCCCAGCATTCTAGTCCCACACTCAAAACCATTACATCGCCCTGGCTTTGGGGTATGAATCCACCATAAAGACAGATATGTATGCATTACTGTCATGTATGAATGTGAATAATGTTAATTCTAAACACAAGGCTAGGCTGACTGAAACCCAGTATGTACATTTGGTGTTTTAAGTAGAGGATGAACTCACTAATTGCTGCTTGCTGATTGTCAGTTCCCCATGTTATGAATTTTGGATGTCCCTTATTGCTGTTTGAAAACCTACCAGCACTATAAAGTTCTCTAATCTTGGATGTGTGCAAGGAGGACTTAGGGAGGGGATTCTGAAATGCTGTTTAGGGAAGTATGCAGTAATGTCTGTGAGAATCTGTCATAAAGTACTTTTAGAAATTTTTAATGGGTTGTAAAGAAGAGTCTTTGTTTATGGGTATGGCTCCTAGCTATTTTGGAAGGAGTAGTGCTGCTTACCAGAATTACAGGACACTCCCAGGGAGAGAAGTCTGAGGTAGGGCCTTCAACCTGAGACTGAAAGGAATACACCTTTTTATGTCTTCTGGATTTTAAGGCTACAACTAATAGTAGTAAAAGTAGTAGCAGTGGGCAGAACTGCTAGAGGGGGAAGGAGAAGTGGAGGAGATCCAAAGCAGTGGAACAAAAATGGGTATGAAAAAAGAAAGAAGTGATTGGGCAAAAGTTTTGTGTGAATCTGTGAAAAGTGTTACAGACAAGAGTCTGTTATACTTGTGTTTGTTATAGGGAAGTGTCATTGGAGAGGACATTTATCCAAAAAGAAAATAACAAAAATTTAACTGGTGTGGAGTTATATTACTTTTTTGAACAGATTAAATGATAAAAAAATGATTGTCATAGAAGCCAACACTACAAACCTAAATGTAGGAATGGGAAACAGGGCTGAACCCTGAACAAAAAACTTATGAAACTGTAGAATATTTAAAAAGGGTCAGGTTGAAGCAATATTAATGGCAGGATGGGTACCAGCTAGATCTATCGTATACAAGAAAATAGCAGGGCGCTCTGGCTTTAGGGAGAATAAACCCCAGGTACAGTTTGACTTTGCTGTTCCTCTTCTGCTGCACCACTGCAGTAAGCACCTCCTCTCCATCTGTTTCCTTCTACTGTTATTGTTTCTAAACATTCTTTGTCCTTCTCAGAATTATACTGCCATAGTCTTGACTAGTATTGTAAGATATTTATTATTTTTGTACAGGAGATGTGACACTGAAGCATCTTTATGATAAATGTCTTCAATATGCCATAGCTCTTGTGCTTTTCACCACAGTTTAATATTAATATGTATTGCCAGAAAGATAATTAATTCTGATTGTGACACTGAAACTTAAATGCTGACCAAGCTTGAATATAATTAGGCTGATAAATAGTTATTTCATGTAAAAAACAAAAAAAAAAGTAGCCAAACAGATAATCAAACACTATGCAAACGTTAGGTGTTTAATAACCTGTGTAATCAATCCTTTAGTCTTCTTAAACTAGTTTCTTGCCACTGAGTTTTACTTCTATATTGTACCAAATGGAATTCAGCCAAAATTTCACAAATAGGATTATGTAAATGTCTTCACACATGTGTCTCACTAATTATTGCTGGAAGTTATTGGGTTGTAATTTGAAAAATGCATGAATGGATTTTATTTTCTTTAAAGTAGTAATAGCATTCCTAGTGGCATGATGTCTTATTTTTCCATAATGCATTTCCACATTTCTTTTAAGAAGACCAGGGCACGTAACTTTCTCTGTTTCCATCCTGTCTTACTAACAATATTGTGCAATAGACTGGGCTAAAGGAAGAATGACCTGTGAATTGTGGCTCAATTCAGATTTGAAACTGGGTCTCCACAGTTCTAGTCCAACACTGTAATTACAACTCTATACTAGTTATCTTGTGTTGTGTAATTTCATTCACAATTGTGGTTGTGCATTCACTTTGGCTAACTCTTAAACAATGAAACAAATTGGGCTAATGTGGACCAATTTGTACCAGTTTAGGAGCATATTGCTTTGGCCCAATTTAGTTCTAAACCAGAAAGGTACACACTTCAAACTTTTCTGGAAAACTGATGTCAAAAATCAGTGGTAGAAACTAGATAGTGCCTTCCAGTATAAGCGTTTTAGGAGGTTACTGAGGTGGTGTGCTGTGGGTAGTGGGGAGAAGGGTGCTGCACTATATTGACAGCTCTAATATGCAATCTGGAACATGAACCTCATCAGCTCTCTTGAATCATAGCACCAATGTGGATTCTTTCTGTTAGTAGCAGATTATGAGGAATTGTAGAGAGGGGTGGGTTGTTGGTCTTTCACAGTCTTTATTTCCTTTTGTACTGGTAAACAACCTAGCTTAATCTTTTTGTCATTGCTGTTAATTTACTTGCTTAATGAATCTGTGTGTGTTTTAGATAGCAACATTTATATTCCTTCCGTCTCTGTTTTCCTCTATAGTTTCTTAGATGTTAGATGGAAGACATGCAGTCTGAGTTACCACAGAAAAGGAAGGACATTTTCTGGGAATGTTTTGAGGTGAAGGAGAACCATAGAATTGCTATCTGTCTTCACTGTATGTAGCAAATGAGATGGTAAATAATATTGCTGCGCCAGCAGCCTGCTTTAGCACGGTAAGAGAGCACACCAGTGGTCTTGGTCAGGGCAGAGGCAGAAAAATGTCAAAGCAGCCAGGCATCGGGAGCAAGATCTGTAGGGCAGAAACAAAAGGAGGTAGCAGCACCAAGTCTTTATCTGCAGGTGTTTAATTGCCAATTTAGATAAGAGTGTCTAACCCCAACCGAGTTCACCAAATGCTGGGGGAGGGAGCAGGATACCTGACCACATGAACCTCTGGTTGTAATGAACAAAGTATGCCCTCATTACTCCCTTACTTCCTTATGCTTCCTCACTGTGTTTCACCAGCTGGTTTGATGACAGAATAGATCGAAATACAGAGTCATCCTTATCATATGTATCAGTTAAACTTTAACAGAGTTAGCTGACAGATTCTTTAGGGGGATAGTGCCATGGCAAAAACAGTATAAAAAGAAACTGCCATGGTTGAACTGTCAACAACAGCTTTTAACATCCCCAGACCTTTTTTAAAAAAAAAATAAATTAGAAAATTGCCAAGCTGGACTTTTACCTGAATGAGGATGATCTGTGCATATCCCTGTTCACACTCCCCCCAGTCCAGCTAGGGATGTAAATTGGCTGCATGACTAAGGCCCTTTTTGCATGCAGTTTTTTTTTTTTTTTTTTTGCATGAGGGCCCCTTAAGCATCGGTCCATACAACACACTCCCATTCACGCGACGCTCAGGAGCCTAAAGCAGGACGCGTGCACATTTTCTTATTTTCGGCTCTAAGCCAAAAATACGGTGCGGTTGCGCAATGTTCGTGGAGCCCTTGCTCACTTACCTACGTGCGGTGCGCCAAACAAGCCAGCCCGGTCGCGCTTCCTCCCCCAGTGCAGCCTACAGCTCCCAGACTGCACTGTGGAAGGAAGGGGCAGGGCGCAAGCGCGACGGTCGCACTGCCAGAAAGCGACCTGCGGGACGAAGGAGCGGGGAAGCTTCAGCGTTCTGGATGAGGCTTTTCGTGCGAGACGCCCTCCCCAGTTACGCGAACAGGTAAGGTGCGAAAAGCCTCTATATGTGTGCCAGAATGTTACAGTAGCCCATTAGAGCTCTAAGATCATCTGGAGAGGTCCTCCTCTCTATCCTACCACCTTCTCAGGCTTTTTTGGTGGGAACAAGGGAGAGGGCTTTCTCGGTGGCTGCTCTCAGACTTTCGAACTCTCCTTAAAGAAACCAGATGGTCCTGACCTTGTTCTCCTTCTACTGGGAGGTCAGAACATTTTTATATCATCAGGCTTTTTCAAAGTAACTAGGGCTGGGCTTTTATTGCAGTTTTCAATGTTCTTATATATGGTCGTCTAATATTTTTGATGTTTAATATGTTAACCTTATAAATTGTTGAATTGCTTTATATCTTGTATTTATACTTCTATTAATGTTTTGGTATTGTTTTTAATTGGTACTGTTTTAAACATATTAGCCACCTGGAGTTGCATAATTGGGAGAAAGGCAGGATGTAAATTATTTTATAAATAATTAAATACATGTCAGAGTAGTTGTTTCACTGTATTCACTAACATGTGCACTTAGATACGGTCTACACCTCTGTTCTGGCATCAGTAGTAATATAAGTACCATTTTCAGTGAAAATACGGCCAGATCTGAGAGATTTGTATCACCCCAATCCCAGTTTTAATTGTGGCTACAAAATGTGGATGAAGATGCTTGTTCAAGCATTCCTTGAAACTGATGGCATTCAGATAAATGTGCATATCAAAAAGAATTCAAACATTTTCTAGTAATCAAAGTATAATAATAGGTTTCAGTCAGTGATTTAGACCAAGCATCTTCGTATATGTACTAACAAATATCTGTTAGTGCTTGGATCTCTTTTCGAGCACAATGTGGGAAAACACCCAGAATCCCACACTGGACAGGCTGCTGACACTGCAAGGAAAATTAAATATCCTCCTTTCTTGAATAGCTCATTTCGTCCCTTTTGTTGTCTGTGAGAGGGTAAATATGCCCAGATATTGGTAGAAGTTGTTGGCAAACATACTATGGCTTTCCTTTGGTAAAGACTATCCAGTTTTGTGAACTGAGGTAACTCAAGCCTGGAAGGGGCTCATTCTACCCCAGCTAAGCTATCTACAGAAAGAAAACTAGCTTCAGTGTATGCTTTTATACTACTCTTTTCATAGAATTGGAAGGGGTTTCAAGGACGATCAAGCCCAGCTCACCTGCCATGGAGGAAAGACATGCCCTGCTTCTAGAACATGGACAAGGACTCAGAATCTGAAACAGAGGACATGTCAGAGTCTGAAACAGCATGCTAGGACCTGCTGTACAGGAAGAAATTACAGTGCGATAAACAGAACAGGGGGCGGTGCCAGCTCCAGCTCCTTCAGACACAGAAGATAAGTTGCCAGTGCCTACCTTTGCTGAGCACCGACAACAAAGAGACAGCTTCATCATTCCCCAGAGAATTTATAACCAGCAACAATTACTCAACAGCTGTGTTAGGTGACTGACCTATATAGCTGCTGCCCTTCCCCTCCAGGAGTTGTCTGAGCTTATTTGATCTCTCTGTTTGCTGGATGCCTTGCTGAACTCTGTATCTGACTCTGGATTACCCTGACAGTCTTTGGACTCACTTGCCTTTGAATTCTGTTGGACTTTATTTTTGACCTTGTGTTTATTGCATAAAAGTAAATAACAAGCTGGGAGCTATTCAGTTTGTCTTGTTTGAATTATCAGCTGTGCTGCTAGGACTGATCTAGGATAAGGAATAAACAATTAAAACACTTCTGAAAGGTGGCTTTATCGTTTCTGCTCTAAGAACTCCAAAGAACAGGCTGTCATCCTCCAAGGCTTTCATTGACCAACAGTTGTTACAGCAAAGAAGGCCTCCTTATTATTATTATTTTTTTATGAAATCTCTTTCCTCATAATTTGAATCCACTGGTTAATGTTCTAGTCTCTGGAGGAGCAGAAAACAAGCTTGCTCCATGTACTATGTGACATCCCTTCAGAAGTTTAAAAATGACTATCATGTCACTTCTCTCTTTTCCTCAGGTTAAACACATCCAGCTCCCACCTCCCTAAGTCATTCCTCATAAGGTTTGGTTTCTAGACCTTTGAACATCTTGGTCTTTTAATTGAGCTGTCCTTTGATTTGATCAAATTTGATCTGAGCTGCCTTGGGTGCCATACTGAGATAAAGGTGATCCACTGGCATATGAAACGCACCTCATTTTCAAACAGTATTTTTTTGGGGAAAAAGTTAGTCTTATATACCAGCAAGTACAGTATATTTTAAATATTATGTATTCTTGCATTTTGGATGTATCTGACCTTTGAACCTTAATGAGAATATCTTCCCATCTACTGCTACCCCTGACTTGTTAATGAGAAAAGTGAAGGGAAAATGGATTGGCTGCTTGAGGAGCCTGCATCTTCATCTTGAGATAAAGTGGAGAAAACTGTATCTAATGAATCAGAGAAGGGCAGCAGTCTCAGAAGGATGATTGCCAGTGGGGATCACAACAAAATACATTGTACACATTGTGGTTATATTTTTATCAGGTACAACCAAAAGGAACAAATTAGATTATACAAGCTTTCAAAAATTACTGATTTTTTTTATCAGTCATACAGAAGAAGAAAAGTGATGGTGTAGAGTCATGGGCCTGAGTCTTGTTTGAGATGTTTACGTAAAATGGTGTTTAAGGGAGGATTGATGCAGGTATATATCCCAACTTCCTTGGCCATGTGGACTAAAGTAAGGTAACAAAATTTTGTTTCCATTAGCAGCATCAAATTCTTTTTTTAAAAAATATGATTGTTAGTCGACTTTGTTAAAAGTGAAGAAGCAGTCATCATGTTAGTTTGTTTCTTTATTGAACCGTTCTTTAAATAAATAAAAATACCAGCTTTTCTGAATTTTGTTCTTTGTTATTATTTTGTTCTGAATTATTAAAAAACATAGGGGAATCAAAGAAGACCATAGTGTTCATCAAGACTGTGTGGAAATTAATTTTGTTAAGGCATGTGAACGTAATTTCCATAATCCAGGGGTGGAAATTATGTGGTCATCTTGATCCTAGCAGCCCAACTAGCACAGTCAATTGTGAGGATTACTTTTCAACATTTGGAGGACTAGACAGTTCCAGCCTCTTATGTTAAGCTGTTAGTTACAAAGTTAAGTGTAGTTCCATTAAGTTAAATGTTTTCCAAGCAAATGAGTTTGAAATGAAAGTGCTGTAAACTGATTTTCCTCCACCAAGTCTCAATTGAAGACACTGGACTGTTATATGTTATAACTAATGATCAATGATTTCTCGGTTTCTAGATGCTAATGGCAAAGTGTATAGTTTAAATATTGCACTGACCACTGCACACAAATTCCATAGTACATCATTTAAAGCAGGGTTGATAATCGTGTACTGATTATTGGACTACATAGAATGTTGGACTGCAACTCACAGCATTCATCTCCACTTGTTATGCTGGTTATCCACCTGCAATCCCAACAGCATCAGAAGAGCCACATGATTCCTACTATCATTTAAACTGTGCTTACACTCCTGTATACTCATAGAACTGACACTTCTAAAGGGAAAAATAAAAGCAAATAGTAGACACATTACTGGCTTACAGAAAATGCAAACTAATGTTGGAGTAGGACAAAAAATCATTATGAAAATAGGTTTTTAGGGGAAAAAAACCCTAGTGTAGACTTTATTCTGAAGGAATAATAGTGTGGCACTGTGGAAATGACATGACACCCATCCATGTCAAGTAACTATATTTGAATGTCGGAAGCATGACATTTTTTTAAAATGCCTAGGTATCTTCACATTCAATAAAAGAACCTCTTTTTTTCCTCCAAAGGTGAGTTAGTGCTGTATTGTTCTACCCTTTCACATGTAGCATGTCAGTCTCCTAGGATATTCTGTAACAGATTTTAAAGTGAACATAAAACAAAATCTCTCAAGGGAGACTCCATTCAGAACTAATTAAGCAAACTTAACTCTGTAACAGGTGTAAATTAGACTTTGGGACTGGTTGATTTGCTCATTGTCTTTCAGTTGGTTCCTGTTTACATTGATCTTGCTGTGCCTCCGCATTACCATTGATTGGGATGGAATGTATCAATTGGCAGTGTGCCAACTTGAATTTGATATTTGCTTATATGCATGTATTATAACATACCCAGACTCCTATCTTTTGCATTACTTAATGTTTTGGCTTTACCTCTTGTGTAAACAAGGAAGAGAGAATAGCTCTCTTCTCATGACGTATATGCGTACTCCCTAGTTTGCTTATTTAGTACATATGAAGAAGTGGGCCCTTAGAAATTTATGCCACAATATACTTGTTGGTATTTAATGTATCCTCAAAGTTGAAGAGTGAAATTGTTAAACCTGTATTTTTCAATGAAACATGCATGCTCCTTGTATGGATTTCTTGGTACCAAATAATGTTTCCCACAACTGCAAACCTGTTTAGTGTGCCCTTCACTGTACTTGGGACTCCATTATCTTTAGGTATATAGCTGTTTGTGTTACAATCCATTGAGACAGGAGATTTTTACACATCTTACTATAGTTTTTCAGGATACTTGTGCTGGTGTATGTGTTTCCTTTAATGCTTCCATTTAGCAGTTTTGCATATTGAAGCAGATCTTTGCTTGATGGAAATACTTACTGTAACACTGAGAACTGGGACAATTTGGCATTTTTAAGATTCTCATCTTTAAAAAAATTAAGTAAATGTGCTAATGATTTCAAAGCTAAATGAAAACTAGTTTTAAAATTCTCTTTAAAAAAAGAAAGAAGACTGATGTGAAATCTTCATTATGCAAAGCAGCATGATTTGGGTAGATCAGTACTGGCTTTTTCAATTTTAATGTGAAGTCAACAAGATTAATCTGGCTTTTTATGGGAGCTTTGTCAAGGAAATGCAACTTGGACGTGCTAATGCATGTAAATCAAAGTGAATTTAAGATTGAGATTCTTTCCTTTCAGGTTGTGATTTTAAGATTGTAAGCTGCCTTGAATCCCATTTCAGGAGAAAGGTGGAATATAAATGCAAAAATAAATGATACTAGGATATACTGGTTATACTGTCATTGCTTCAAGAGCATAAGGATGTAAAGTTGCAACTAGATTATCAAGATATGGAGGTTCCAGTATGGGAGTGAGCCTCCATAGCTTTAGTACAGCAAAAAGCAGTGACTTGGGGCTTTATCATATGAGGCAAATATATCAAAATTACAGCAGGACAGTTGCTAGGATTTATCACATGGCATTGTTCCTCTTCTCTTGTTCTTCCATTGGGAGACCATTTAGAAAGTGTTTCTTTTCCAAACAAAAACTCATTAATGGCTTCCTTTGTAAAAGAAATACCGTCCAAGTGGTTTCTTACCAGGAAAACAACAGAAGAGGAATGAGGTCATGTGGTACGTCCCAGCCAAAGACACTGTTGTCCTGCTGTAATTGTGATTTACCTGTGTCATGTGATAAAGCCATTAGCTGCCATGACAAGGGACAGGTACAGTTAGGAAGCTTCATCAGTCTTTGGATAGATAATGTGGGACTGCGTAAGTGTAGGGCAGTCCTTGATATTTATAGCTGTCTTTTTTGGGCACCTATATCATGCTGTTGTTAAGCATAAAGATTCCATCTTGTAATTATACCCTTGCTATGCCAAGAAAACGACATGAAATACATGATATCACAGGCTTCTTCATATGGCAGTGGTGGTAAAATAGCATGTGGGGGAAGCAAGGTGACAGTTATGAGTCACAGCAGGTACATTTTTGCTTAGGGATGGTGTATAGGAAGCTTCTGTGCAGATGAAAATTGACTCCTCACCCAGCAAACCTGGCCGAGTTGAGTAGAAATAAAAGGCTATAAAGGCTATAAAGTTTGACTTCTCAGTTTAAAATTATACAGCATCCCCCCTGCCATGCTTGATTCTATTTTAAAAATAGTTAACCATAAAATGCGTAGTTTTTAAATGATCCCAACATAGCAAATTAGCATTATGATACATACTGCTGTAATTTCAGTCTGGTTCCTAACAATTACTGGCCTAGAATTTTCCTTTTTCTTTCTAGCAATACTGTGGTGCTAATTGATACATTGCTGGAATGTCAATAACTTTCTCTTGTCCTTGCCCATCTTGTAGTTCTGGTAATGTGTAGATCAGAGGTTGATAATGCTACTGTTTTGGACTGCAATTCCCAGAATGCCCCAGACATTGTGGCCAGAAATTGCCTAGCTCTTGTCGTATTTTAGCCTCTCTGCAAATTGAAGTAAGAAGAGACTACAGATCTTTCAGAGAACCAATGATTATTCCTTTCTCTCTAGCTTCTTGTACAACCCACACTGTATTTACAGCATGTCACAAGGGCAAGTTGCAGAAGAGAACAGAGCATTGTGTCTTTAATAGTTATGCGGAAGAATGTCGATTTTTCCCAAAATGCACCTGTTACAATTGCCTCTTTATGCAATTGTTAAATCAGGGAGTGGGGATCTGTGCCAATGCAGATATAGTTGGATTGCAGCATCCTTTGTTTTGCACCATTGACTATGCTGGCTAGAACTCATGGAATTGCAGTCAAACATCTGGAGAGTCACATATTCCCTACCTCTGCATTAAAAGAGAAGAAAGGCAAAACTCTCTGTTGTCTTTTCATGCTGTTACCCCATCTAAGCAGTTTCTAAGCGTGGAGGAAACCAACTCGTAAAATCTTCCCTTATTTTATTATCAATCTGCTACATACACTTAGAGGAAGAAAGGCACATAACTGGCCTTGATATATTTTATGTGTGATTTAGACTGCTGTTGTAAACATGGTAAGGAGTGAGCCCTTTGAATACAGTTAGGTGTGGCAGGAAATCAGAAATGGAACAAATTTCTTTCTTTCTGGATTAATACTTCTAGATCAGAGGGGGTAACAATGGACTACAAATCCCAGCAGCTTCAGTATAACCAATGGTGAGGGATACTGCAAGTCACAACCCAGGAACAACTAGGGTTGACTCCCTTGTTTTAGATCCTAGACATCAGTCTCGTGCAACTGTGGGATAAAATGTCTCAATCTAAACCTAGTTTTAAGGCAGAAATCCATACCTTATTTCTTTTGGTGTGGTATAGTTCCTCTCAAGATGACTTTTTTTCCCTTTTAAAAATCCCATGGTAGTTTAAAAGTTTGACATTCATCATTTCATCAGAATTTTCTGTTCTTATTTCATGGAAATATTCTGAAGAGCTGCTGTCTGTTTATCTTGTGTTTTTAAAGAGTGGAACAGACATTAAACCACAAGGCAGTTATCTTTCATCTCTCTTATGTTTCATTAGAAATAATCCAGTAGAAATGCCCATTATAACAATTATTTTAAATTAGTAGGGAAATGTTATTGAAAAATTAACTATTTGTTAGCTTCTGTAGTAATTGAGGATATGTCTCCTCCAGTCCTCTAGAGGGAGGAAAAACATGCTTTATCTGCTTTACTCCTTTTAATATGACACCTCATTGTCAGCCTGCTCTAGGTAGAGTTCTGTTAATGGCTAAGGCCCTACATAGGCCTTGACCTGGCTATGCATGTCTTTGCTCCTCTGGAGTCTTCAGCACAAGCTGTTTTTAATTTCTGCTTATACATTTGCTGACTAGTTGAATGTTAGATGGTTCCTTTTTCTCCTTCTTGTTTACCAAGTATTTTCTCAGAGGGATTCTTGGTTAGAAATCTTTCCTTTGGTTACCATGCATTCTAGCACGCTGCAGGCCTCAGCAGGTAAAAGATGATTTTGCTCATGTGTTTTGCCCCTTCCTCCTTCAGATAATGTATGTCTCGCTGTTAATATCTGTTCTTACACTAGCTTTTGTAGTCAATTCCTTTAGGAGAGGTGGCTGAAATGTGTTGAAAGAAGCAGTAAAAGGTGTGTATATTGGCTAAAATTGATGTTAATGTAAAACATATATGGTCATGTAACGTCTTATGGCTCAATCAGGGTTGTGTTGACCCTCTTCTGTGGGACTATTGGTTCTGACCAGTTAGTTCTGACCTGTCAGAAGTCACATTTAAAATTAAGCTGTTTCATTTCAGTGCCATACTATCTCTGGTACTGCTGATCTTGCTAGCTGTTGTTGTTTATTGTTATTATTTTAACCACATTTATCTTACTCTTCATCCAAGACTTCAGGAGCAGCTTACACAAGGCCAATGAAAAAACAATATACCGTGAAAATTAAACAGTTTAAATGGGTGTAGTGATGACTGTTCATTTCTTCTTTCCTGCTCACCAGAAAGGACAATTGGTTCTAATGATCTCTGTGAGGGACAAAAGGGGGCCCAGTAGCAGCCTAGTGAAGCATAAGTAGCAGGCTTCTGTTCCTTCCTGTGATCTTTGCCTATGTAATTTTCATTGACCCACTATTTTGAAATTTAACTCTACTCCAAAATACATCAGCTGTCAGTCAAGCAAAGTGTATTTGATTTTTTCCTTAATATCGCAATAAAGCCTATTCAGAATGAAACAGAATTTGAGATGTATCATGACCTGTTCCTTGTCAGTATTCTCTTAAGGTAATTTCTTTGTAGTGCAATCAGATCAGGCAGTAGGCTGGTACAAATCTTTTGAAGCGAGTTGGGTTGTGTCCAAATGGAATTTAATAATCTTAAACTGTTAAATATAGCTTGATACTTCCAGTTGCATTTTTTATTAGTTCTTTAGGTCTTCTGGCTTTGATGTTGAAAATAATACTTTTAATAGGAAAAATGAAGTAAATTAGTATAAGAGATTATATGTTCCTTGCTCAAATTCTTTAGCCCTATGTATGTATATATTTATTTTTGCAATCAGTGGCACTTTATTAAGTAGAATCCACAGAATTAAAACTTTCATAAAATGCATGGTACTGACATCGGTATTTCTCCTCTGTCATTAAGCCCTCCTGGTGTATGATGATGTCATCCTTCTGGTTTATAACTGAAGTTTAATTTGAATTCTTATTGGCTTTTAAGCTGAGTTGTATGAGTCCTTCTGTACTGAAGTGTTCGTTTTTTCTTAATTGAGAATTTTAGAGTATTATTTTACATAGTCAAATATGTAAATATTTTAACTAGCGTGTTATTTGGTATGATTAGCAAAAAGGCTTGCTAACAGTTGAAATTGCATTGCTTATGATAACTACTTATCCTGATCATAAAGAGTGACCTTCAGAGTCATTAACTAATTTGCCATTGTCTCTGACTGCACTTGGATAAAACAGACTGGCTTGCAGTGTCCTTTTTATTTTTATTCCAGTCCTAGACTTGTGTTACACAAAGAACTTAACAAAAGTTAATTGTATGATGATTTACACCATTTGTGGAAATGCCACCTGACTGCTAATGCAGTATTACTATTTCTTAGATCTATAGACTACTGTGGGCGTCATGTAGCATTAACATTTATGATTTCCATTGTGATTTTTTTTTTACTGAATCAGACCACTGATCCTTCTAGCCTGTTCTTGTATACACCTGGGCACAGGTTCAAGTTTGCAAAATCTCCTTTCTCTCTGTATGTTTTTTTAAATAAGACCACCAAGATTTCTTAAGAAAACTCCAGTGAGAAGAAAGATGGGACATTTTGTTATGATAACAGAACTAGGCAGAGCTCATGGTGCTATGATACAACATTTACTTTGGTTACTACAACCTTTCTTTATTTCAGGATTCTTTTTTATTAAATAGCATGGAATCAAACATCCTTTCTTAATTACCGAACAGAAATTTGCTTTCTGTCCAGTGATGTACACTGACTGGGAGGGCTTTCTTAGCTTTTTATCTGTTGATTGAGAAAACTAAACCCAGGACCCTTTGTATGCAGATTGGGTCTTCTGCTGCTGGTCTAAGACCAACAGTAACAAGATTGCGCACAATAATTAATACAAGAGTGTTTCTGTAGCACAACTTGTAACTTGCAGTTTAGTATTCATGTAATGCAAATATATTTTTATTTTATAAGGAAATGTTTTGAAATTTATTGAATTTGAAAGAATCATATAATAAGTCAAGAGTTTTGTAATGCTGAGTGAAAATATTTCTGAAAATATGTGATACTTTTAGTATATTTTTTCAACTGGCCAGGGATTGTGTGAAAACTTTCATAAGTCCTGGGAAGTCCTGATTAAAATTCCTTGCAGTTCAGTATGTTACAACAGAAGACTTATTCATAGTCATATAGGGACCAGCATGTCCTACAAATGCAAATATTTTTGCTTGTTTCACAAAAGTCTTATTCAGAATACCATTACCAATACATAGAAGGGGGGCTTGGAATTGTATCCAGTGTCTTCATCCTGGTTTCCTTCTGTACAATTCTGTTTGTGATAAAAGCTGTATATGTCTAGGTTTTGTAAGGAATATCAGATAAAAGCATGTAAGGCAGAGATATGGAGTCACCACATGAGATCCCACCCCTTCCATGTGTTCACTGGTTATTTTGAATAATACTGTATAGACATGTCTTTATTACCATTCTATTTCTGATCTTTCTGTTTTAATCTAAGATAGAAACCTGTATAGCAACTTTTTAGATGAGCTGTCAAAGTTATTTCTGCTTGAAAGCAAAGAGCATGGATTCAATGGGAGATAATTGATTTTGTACTCATTGGATATTTTGGATGACAACATTCTCTTAACATTTACTGTTGATGAGAGTGGTAGTCTAAAACATCTGGAGGCCATCAGGCTGCTAACAGAAACCTTGGTTTTCCTGGCATATAAAATGAAGCTCTAATCTGATATGGTTAACATACATTATGTTGCTATCATAAAATGCCCTATTTATTTATTTAAGGTATTTGTGTATCACCTCTCAAGCTATCTGGTTCCCAAGGAGATTTACAATGGGTAAAAATATTTGAAAGTTAAATAATTAAATACATAACTAAAAACAGATTCCTTTTAAAATAGTTTTAAAAACATAAGACAATTTAAGGAAAGTTATGTTGCTGAGCATTTATCTTTAGATGTGTACATTTGTCTATCTAAAGAGAATACTCTTGGTAACTGATGTTCTGTTCAGCCAAGAATAAAGTGACCCCAACAGTTTTCCTCATGACAACCTCTGTAAAAGTATTTCGGAATACTTCTAATAATTCTGTGTAGTTAATAACGTTAGTAATTTTGTGGGTTTTACCTATTTTGTGCTTCTTGGGGGCAAAAATGGCGGCAGCAGTATATTTTCCTGTGTGGGACAATATGAAGTTCTTCCTGAGATCACAAAGGCCATCAGGCATCATAAGTGACATACTTGGGTAACCATCTTCCTTGTCCTCTGACCTGATTGCATAACTGAAGCCTATTGGCTGGAACTATTCAGAAATGGCTTTCCTGATTTCAGACCACCACATTCTAACTGACATTCCAATACACACATGTGGGGGATTAGTCAGCAGAGTGAAAGAAGTTCATAGTTTAGCTAACTGCCAGGTCAAGCAGGTGTTTTTCTGGAGAAATATTTATTTGTCTAGAAAGCGGAAGGAAAATAAAAGGAGTAGAAGAGGGGAAAATACAGTTATTACTGGGTAGAGGGGGAGTGGGGCTATAGTGTTGTGAATGTTCCTGTCTCCAGTAGAACAGTTCACTTCAGGGTTGTTCCTATAGTGCAGATTTTGTACGTTTTGACTACGATGGAGAGTCATTAGGCTCTAAGATGACTAATAGCTAATTAGAATGAGAATATAAGTTTCTAGAGGTGAAGTCATATTAATTGAGCAGATAGTCTGGAGATTTCTGCTCTGCCTTGCCATCTCTTCTAGTTTAACAACTTAGTAACTTAAAACCTCCTGGTAACATGATGAGAGAGACCTGAGGCTGTAAAGTTTACTGAGCTAGTGGCACTTAAAGTGCTGCTAATTGATTTTAAAAGTCTCTCTTTAGCCATGGCTTGTCTTCTTACTGAAGAGACTTAAACTGCTCAGGAAAGAGAGAAGTGAATTAAGCAAAGAAATGAGAAGATATGCGGTAATACCACTAAGTGTTACAGTGTTTTCCCTGTTCCTATATTTTATTGTGTTTGAGAAATTTTATTGTTATCTTTTATATATACCAGTTTGATTAATCTTTCTGTTACAAATAAGAATTTTCCTTCCTTCCTTCCTTCCTTCCTTCCTTCCTTCCTTCCTTCCTTCCTTCCTTTATATCTCACCTTTCTTCCAGCACGGGATCCAAAGAGGCACACATATTAAAAGCATAAGAGTGCTACAGGCACAAAATATCCCAAAGAAGGAGATGATAAATGATATGCTTATATTGGCAACTTTGGTTTCCATTAGAATTGCACTTATGATTTTTTTTAAAGCTTCTGTTTATAAATGTAGAATTCCAGCAGGTGTTCCATTTTCATACAAATGTAGAATTTGTTTTAATGCTAATCCATATGGAAACAGGTTACTCTTAAAAGCATAAAGCATCATGGGTAAGCTATTCATTGCTTTCTCCATGTGTGTTCATAGTTTTCCCCTCATTCCTAACAGTTCAGTAGTTTTTCTTACACCAAGCATTTAGTCTTAGCTAAATCCTGTTGCTGTAAATGACATTGTCAGGGAGACAAGTACTTCAGAGAAGGAACTAGGTGCAGATGGTAGCAGGGTTGGGCATGTGTCTTGTTCCTTTAAAGTAGTGTTGTAGTGGAAATGCCACTTACAATGATAGCTAAACATTTCTGATTGTTCCATATGACCCATACATGGCGTTGTGAAAAGTGCCTTGAACTGACATTGAGATACTATGACAGGAACAGGCTTTTTAAAATTATGATTATAGTTTATAATCTATAGATTCAGTGTGCTTTGATACTGACATGGTTCCTTAGCCTGTATCTGTGGAAATTGTCTCTCTCTGTGTGTGTATGTGCACAGGTGCGGTGGAGTTGTGAAGTACACCGCAAAAACGTCTGTATGACAGAGCACTACATTCGTCTATTTTTAAGTCTCTCCCCAACGATCCCCAACAGTAGTCATAAAATCTAGGAATTTGTAATAAACTGAAAACTTTGCACAAATCTCTCTGTGAGTTTACCACAGATGAATGTTGAGCTGAGGATGTTTTAACAACAGGTTATCTACAGTGTATATGTTGAAAATCCCTATAAAGTTGTGTAGGTGTCTTTGAACACTTTATTTGGAGGAACTTTGTTGCATTAACAAAGGTAGAGTTCATGACAAAAAAAAGTAGAAGCAGAAGCATTCATGGGTGTGCCTGTTCAAATTAGACCAGAGTCCACCTGTTATTGCTACACTTCGATAGTCTGAGCTGGTCTCTTACTTTGCCCTCTGTTCTTTTTCTTCTGCATTTTTGGATACGAGTATTCTGGTTATCTGTTAGGTATCTATTTGCTTTGCTGTTCACTTTATTTTTTTAAAAAAATCTCTTCTGTTTATTTTGCATACCTATATTTATACTTCAGTCTTCAATCGTAAAAGGGTTTACAGAGTGACTAAGCATTAAAAATAACGTTATATTAAAAATAAGTAAATGAGAACATAGCAAAAAGAGAAAGTGTTGAAATCATTTTAAACCCCAAACCATTAAGATAAATCTAGTAACCATATATTGAAAAAAACTTTTACCAAATAAGTTAGTCAAAAGACATCCAAGTGAAATGTTGAGGAATCCTACATCTCACCTAACAAGAAACTGGGGAGCATCAAAGAATCGGTTATTAATATCTAAGAAACCAACACACTTCATGGAGTGGCAGATAAACAATACCTACAGTACTGGGATGCAGTCACCACCAAGAAAACAAGAGAACAGTCGTGTTGACACAGAGTAGACTAGAGACACTGTCATTTGGGTCAGGTTGCCAAGGTACAAAAAGAGAGCCTAGGTACAAAAAGAATGTGTACACTAGAGCGTCGTAGAATGTTGCCAGGCACTGTGTTTCTGTATCTCCAGAAATACCAACAGTTGAAACTAAGATTGTTGTAGAATAACTACATCTTGACTGAATACAAGTAAGAATTATATTCCAGATGTAAGAAGGTTCCTACATATGTTTTGAGAAATTTCCAGAATGTTTCCACTCTTCAAGGTTTTAGCAAAACCAGTTTTTTTGATCTCTAAACTTCTCTTGTGACCTTTACTTGGTTTACTAAAGTTTTTAAGGTTAACAGCTTCTCCCTACAAAGGTGGTAGTGGGTTGGTGTGTGTGTGTGTGTGTGAGAGAGACTGCTGTTAAGGCGAGGTTAAAGTTTAACTACTTGATATTTACTTTATTTAATTTTTCTTTCAATGTCTCAGTTGCTTGAAATGTTAGCTACTGTAAGACTGTGTTTAGAAGTATAAAGCTGAGATTTACTTCAGTTTTTTTGAAACTCACTAAATACTAGCGGTTTTGCCAGAGCATGTTAACTTCTGAAGGTGCAATAATATCCTTCCTTAAATAAGACATGATATGTGTAGTTTAAGTAGAAAATGCTGCAGAAGAATGCATGCATATTCCAATAATATCTTAAAGATGAGTGTGTTTTAGTTGGTGTAAGAGTTTATGAACTGCAGCCTGCCTCTTCAGATGCATCTGGAATTCCTGAAGGCTTATGCCGTATAAAAGTTGCTAGTCTTAATGATGTCATTTTAGCTGTTTTTACTGTGATAGACCAGGGCATCTTTCTCCACCGATTCTTCTAATACGTATTACATCCATGACCAAGAAATACTTGACTTGTCACAGTAACCAAAGCAAATGATCTCAGCCTTTCAGAGATCTGTTTCTTGAGCAAAAGTGTTAATTTCTTCTGACTTTTACTACTTTCTGCTCCTTCAATAAAAGGGTAAGAAATCTATTCCGTATATGCTCAGGTAAGGTCACTACAAAACATATGATGTGGATGTCTGACATACTTGCGCCGTGTGCTGACAGGGGCTAAAGGAAGAAAAGACTCTTGATCTTTATAAAATAGTTCCTCTGTAGAGTGTAAATGATTAGCTTTTAGCTCTTTTCATCAGTGTTTTTGTTATGTTTGAAGCAACTTATCTTTCAGCAGGATGGTAATTTAAATCAGTAAAACAAGTTACACATTCAGGTTAATGAAAAGCATTGCCCAAATAATAAGTATCCAGTATGGACCAATTATCAGATGGAAAAATCTGAAAAAAAGGAACTCAGGTGCAGTTCATACTTTAGGTTAAGAAGTAAGTTTCACTCACTGAGTACAGTGGGAATTTTTTTCTAACTAAACAGTCATCAGATTTTTCTGCTGGAGCATATTCATCCACATATAATTTCAATATATATTATTTGATTTTTCTGGTAATGCTTTCTTGCTAATACTATTTTACTGAACTTAAAGTGGGAAATGATCCTACTAATAGTATGGCAGAGTTTGTATGTGGCCTTGAGACTACAATATTTTGGCCTGATCAACATTACTTAATGCAGAATGTCAGTGATTCTATCCAGCATAACAAGCAGTAGATGGAACTCATCCTGTAGTGTAATATAGGAGAGCCCAGCTTCTTTGTTACAGCAACCAACAGAGATTTGCTTGGTATGGCAGACCAAAATGATTTAGTTTTGTTTATATGAAATAAAGAAAACAAACTATCTGATTAAAAGATATGTTTGATCAACTACAGTGGCTTTAGAACAGGTTGACACAAAGTTGTTAGATGAATACCAGTTAAGGGCTAGAAGCACTTATGATTTTGAGTTTGCTTGAAAAGCCCTTAATCTGTTTCACTGATGACACAACCAACTTGCAGAATGTGACCCACAGGGAGAGAGGGAAAAAAAGGTATCATTGTAGTGTTCTTTCTTAGAAAATTCAGTTTTACCTCCAAAGATGCCTAAAATCCATGATTTGGGGGTCTTTGAGGTACAGCATTACATTCAGTTTAATAAATTAATTCCTTGATACCAGTAAAACACATGCTCTTTTTCTATCCTCCTCTTTTCTCAAAGTGTGGGAACATGAGGTGATTTCTTGTCATTTCCATTGTTTGGAGTTATTTTGAATCAAAGGAAGTTTACTATGCTGTAGTGACCAATTAAAGAGATAAAGATTCTGGTGTGATCCTTTAGGAAATTGCAGAACTAACTTGTTCATTTTGTGCAATTCATAGTATCAGATTACAAATCTGAACACTAGTTACATTTTCGACAGAGTTGACCTATAGTTGTTCAGTTAACAAAAAATGTTGGTTTTAAGTTTTAATTGTATTGTGTCAATCAATTAACAATTGACTAGTGTGGTACCACAGGATTCTGTCCTGGGCCCAGTATTGTTCAACATCTTTATCAATGATTTTGATGAGGGAATAGAGAGCATTCTTATCAAATTTGCAGATGATACCAAACTAGGAAGGGTAGCTAACATCAAGAGGACAGGATCAGACTTCAAAATGATCTTAGCAGATTAGAGAGCTGAGCCAAAATTAGCAAAATGAATTTCAGCAGTGAGAAATGTAAGGTACTACACTCGGGCAGAAAAAATGAAACCCATAGATAAAAGATGTGTGACACCTGGCTTGACTACAGTACATATGAAAAGGATCTAGGAATCTTAGTAGGCCACAAGCTGAGTACGAGTCAGCAGTGTGATATGGCAGCTAAAAAAGCCAATGTGATTGTGGGCTGCATTAATAAAAGTTTAGTGTCTAGGTCAAGGGAAGTGATAGTACCACTCATTTCTGCTTTGGTTAGTTCCCACCTGGAATACTGTGACCACTTCTGGGGACCACAGTTAAGGAAGGATATTGACAAGCTGGAATGTGTTCAGAGGAGGGTGACCAAAATGATAGAAGGCTGGGAAATCATGCCCTATGAGGAGTGGCTTAGGGAGCTGGGTGTATTTAGCCTGGAGAAGAAAAGGTTAAGAGGTGACATGATAGCTATGTTTAAATATTTGAAGGGATATCATTTGGAGGATGGAGCAATCCTGCTTTCTGCTGCTCCAGAGACTAGGACATGGAGCAGTGGCTTCAAACTTCAGGAAAAGAGATTCCGTCTAAACATTAGGAAGAACTTCCTTGATGGTAAGAGCAGTTTGACAGTGGAATGTGCTGCCTCGGAGTATGGTGGAATTTCCTTCTTTGGAGGTTTTTAAACAGAGGTTGGATGGCCATCTGTTGGGAATGCTTTAATGGTGTATTTCTGCATGGCAAGAGGTTGGACTCATTGGCCCCTGTGGTCTTTTCCAACTTTATGATTCTACAATTCTATAATTCTACTTGGTTGACTGGTTTAGTGAAATTTAAGGGACACACTTGTTTATTACAGGGGGCTGTGTTGTGTCTGCTTTTGGTAATATACCAAAACAATAGGCATTTCTCTGAGTAACAAGTTTATTAAAAACGTACATTGAGAACCTTGGGAAAAAGTTTATCCAATATGCTTTCACATACAGTAATGCCTTTTAAAGTAAGATTAAAAACAAAAATATGACATACCTCAAGGCAAATTCTGTTAGCTCTGTAGTTACTAGTTCTATTTACTTTGTAAATTAAGAGAATTTGTAGTTTGTTTTAGTTCAGCAACAGGCTGTTGGACAAGGTGTCAAAGGAACATGTTTCATTGAAATGTCTATAATGGTATTGATACACTGAATGCTTACATAAACATTATAAACAGTGGAACATTTAATTTGTGCAATCAGAGATTAAGTAGCTAAACTGGAAAATTGATTTGTAATCTTTGAGCTGCAGAATCAGAGGCTTCACTAGCATGAAGAAAATAAGGAGGGGGTATAGGGTTCTGTTTTGCTTTGAGGTTTGTGTTCACCTCAAGCTTAATTGTAGCATCAACTGTGCATGATTTTTGCCTAAGTTATAACTGAGTACATTTCCATAATTTATGCAGATTCTTCATTCTTGTGTCTTTTTATCATTTCAGTGCTGACGTAAGGTTGATCATCCTTTATTAAATAAAACACACACAGATATAAATGGCATGATGTATGTTGCAGTAACTAATGCCTTAGATGTACAATACATTGTTATATTTAGTGATTTTAACTGCTGAGGAATCCGCAAAAGTTCTGATGTAGAGTGGAATAAATTATGTTCAACCAAAGCTTCAGGGAAGAAGAAGAAGAAGAAGAAGAAGAAGAAGAAGAAGAAGAAAGGCATTCAGAATTTATTCATATTCCAGTTTTGTTACTAATCACCTTCTCAGTACAGATTTGGAGAAGAAAAGAGGTGCCCTAGTGTGACATGGAAACTTTGCTGAGCATGGTATGGTTGGAAGTGAGTCAAAGACACAGAGGGTGTCCTAGGATGTGTCAGGCAGATCATTGCCTCATCTTATCATCCCTTCTTAGCCTTTACCATCTCAAGCAAGCAGCCAAATAGCTGACCCTTCTGTGGGTTTTTGGACATAGGCAGCAGGTGCATTTTTGGAAAAGGTATCTGCAACCCAGCTGTTGGACTTGCTCTGGAAATGTGTATACACAAATTCAGCAGATCCTGTTGGTTTCAGAACTCTATCTATTATCTGTGCGTACAAAAAATTACTGATGTACTGATGCAGTTGACTGGGGAGAAGACAGTCAGAATAAGGGAAGAACTATACTAAATTCAGATGTATAATTAGCTAAGCAGGTTCTTGTTTCTGAGATTACCATGATGTTGCCTGAAGTGTTCTAGTGGCAGAGTTTAAAATGTCAGACTCTTCACCTTGTTACTGGGTAGTATTTTTAAGAGAGCCAGTGTGGTTTAGTGGTTTGAGCATTGGACTGTGATGCTGGAGACCAGATTTCGAATCCCCACTCCATCATGGAAACCCACTTGGGCAGGTCACACTCATTCATTCTCAAAGGAAGGCAAGGACAGCCCTCCTCTGAACAAATCTTGTCAAGAAAACCCGGTGATAGGTTTACCATAAGTCGGAAACAAAGGCACACAGCAGTAACAACAAAGCATTCTTTTTTTAAAAAAATTGTTCCCTTAAAAATATTTTGGCTGTGTTGAAATAATTGTTGTTTCTTTGTCATTTCAGCTATGAAGTCTCACATTCCATTTTTCATTCTTCTGTGGAGTGCTTTTGGAATTTCAAGGGCTGCCAAAATTGTTATTGTGCCGCCAATTATGTTTGAAAGCCATCTGTATATTTTCAAGACCTTGGCCTCAGCCTTGCATGAACAAGGCCACCAGACAGTTTTTCTCCTATCTGAGGGTAGAGAGATCCCTCCATCTAATCACTACAGACTTCAGCGTTACCCAGGGATCTTTAATACTACCACTTCAGATGAGTTTCTTCAATCCAAAATGAGGAGTATCTTTTCTGGGAGACTAACAGCCCTGGAACTGTTTGACATTCTGGATCACTATACCAAGAACTGTGACATGATTGTGGGTAATAAGAAGCTCCTGCAGGCCCTGAAGCAAGAAAAATTTGACCTCCTGCTGGTGGATCCTAACGAGATGTGTGGGTTTGTGATTGCTCATCTTTTAGGGGTTAAGTATGCTGTGTTTTCCACTGGTCTTTGGTATCCGGCAGAAGTAGGGGCTCCAGCACCCTTAGCGTATGTTCCAGAATTTAATTCCCTTCTCACAGATCATATGAACTTGCTAGAGAGGCTTAAAAACACGGTTGTTTATCTGGTTTCAAGATTTGGAGTCAGCTTTTTGGTTCTGCCAAAATATGAAAGGATAATGCAGAAGTACAATGTACAGCCACCAAGATCCATGTATGAATTGGTTCATGATTCCAGCCTGTGGATGCTGTGTACTGATGTAGCACTAGAGTTTCCAAGACCTACACTACCAAATGTTGTTTATGTGGGAGGAATTCTTACCAAGCCAGCCAGCCCTCTTCCAGAAGTAAGGTTTGCTGAATTTTACTTTTATGTTTGGTTTTGTATTATGTGGCCAATATGCTAAAATATTTATTAAGAATTTGAGGGTTTTTTTCCACAGCATTCTCAATGTTACATTACTGAGGCATATCACTACATAGTTAATGCTCCTTTTTTCATTGGACTGGATACATGTTTCAGTTGTTACAAATGAATGAATCTGAGGCCCTTTTCACGTGCGGGCGGCGGAACGGGGCAAGCCACGCCAAAACGGGGCTTACCTTGTTCCGTCGCCGTGCGGAGCAGCGCATTTCGCTGCTCTACATGCAGCAGCGTCCTGCGGTGTCCTCGGTGCCCGGCAGCACCCAAAATGGCGGACTTTGCCTGGTGGAGCCTCTCCGCCAATCGGAGAAGCTCGCCAGCTGGAAATCCCACCCCCTGCCCAATCTGCAGGGGCACCCTTTCGCGTGTCCGTAAATCCGTACGGGCGCTGGACGGGGCTGGACGCCCCGTGCCTTTGAAAAACCACATAAAATGTGGTTTTTCAAAAGCACACGGCGCCACCACTTGCGGGCGCCCTACCACGAATTGGCGTGTGGATTTACTCGCAAGTAATCCACCCCAATTCGCGTAATGGTGTAGACGACCTCTGTGGAGGTCGATCTACACCGTTTTTTAAACCCCATGTGAAAAGGACCTGATTCTAGCAGAGAAGCTTACAACTACATAAAATTATTAAGGACTGAAATATAATGCATTGTATTTTATATCCCAAATTCCTAAGCATGATTGAATAACTTCTTACCCACAAATGACTGGTGCTTCTTTAACTTATTTATTAGTGTAGCATGTAGAGAAGTGCATTTGTGTATTTTTCAGTATTCCTGGGTGTAGTTCAAGCAGTATCATGAGAAAAGTTTATTTTCTGTAACAGCATGGATGGGAATGTAGCCACATTAGGCTGTTATGAGGAGTTGTATGGCACCTAGGATTTTTACTTTAGCTTGGGCTTTTATAGATCCACTTCCTTATTTGGGTGAAGCACAATATACCTGAAACTTGAATATTGTCTTCCATTCTTCTGAAGAACTAGATTATAATCCACAAATCTGCATGCTGTAATAGATTTTTACTCTTAAAGGTGCCACTTGCTCCTTTTTACCTTACTGAATCAGAAGAATGTTTCTACTTCTGAAAATATGTTCTTGTGTTTTCATGACACACATATACATAAAGTTGGATTAGGTCATTGTTCACAGATGCTCCTGCTGGGATTTCGTTGATCCTGTCTGTCATTGTGAGGGTTCCAGAGTGCAAGCTGGGTCCATTCTGTGAACACTCTGAGAAGTACAGATTAACAAGTGTGTCGGTTCTCAGACTGCAGCACCGGACTGCAGCACCCTTACATCACTATAGGTAATGGAGATTAAATACAGTCTTTAGAATTCCTTCAAAGATTTGTAGTGCTAATTCGCGTTAGTTCAACCTTTTAATAACATTAGTTTTTAACATAGGTGAACTTTCCCCCACCATACATGAGGCCCCGTCCAATTTCATATTGTTTTCTCTTCTCCTCTCCTTCCCAACAGCTCATGTGTTTTCGCAGCTCTTAGTCTTCTCCCCTCCTTTCTCCATGTATTAAGTTGTTACTGCGTCTTAAGGAAGAGGAACAGACCCCCTCTTACCACTCCTCTCACCCACACTCTGCTTGACAGTGCTGTTGTACAACTGTTACATCTCTCAGACCTTCGTACTGGAGGCCAATAGCTGTAGTTCCTTGGTAAGCTGAACATAGTTCTGTGCTAAAACAGTTGCCACTGTGAAGTGAGGAGGTAGTGTAGTGAAGAAACATGACTTGCTTTGCTTTCTGTCAATATAGCTATTCTGGGACCTTCCTTGTAATGTTAGAGGTAGAGGTGCATTACAATTATTACTTTAAAAATAAGAAAAAGAGGCAACACAGAATTATTTAGAGTTCTATGAAAAGTTTAGGTCTCTGATAGCCATTGGGTAATTGTAGCAGTGACCATAGCAGTGAAAATGTAATGGGGCTTTAGATGTATGTGCAGAGGGCGGGTGCTGTGAGAGCTTCCAGACATTACAAAAAACCAACAAAACTTGTGCAGAAGCAGTTTCTTTGAACTTTCTCTGTATGCATTTTCAATTCTTGCCTTTTAAGATGGCTCCAACAATAGAACAGATTGAATACATGAGAGAATTAGACAAAAGTAGAAACTTAAATCCTCTTGGATGATGGCAGTGAGGTTTCTGTACTTGCTTCCTGTACGTCTTGTTGTTCCTCTGATGGTTTTTTCATAGAATAGGTGAGGAACCTGGGGCTGAGTTCTGCAGATGCCCATGCCATCTTCCATTTGATACCATTGTTTATGTAGCCCCCCCCCATTCTGAAAGACTTAGTGACCTTTTCTAATGCTTAGTTACTGGTAGTAACAACTTTAAATTAAAGTATTCTGGCATTTTTTGGTTTTACTCTTTTGTAGTTGGTGTCTTCTACCACTCTATTGTGGTCCCAAGGACTTTTCAAAAATTCAAAAATTGAATTTAGCCCTTGGCCTGGAAAAGATTCTTCATCTTTGTCATGGAGGAAACATCTTGTTCCTTAACTTCTTTAAAGTTAGTTCATTAAATGTTCTATAGGAGACATTGTTATGGAATATTTTGATTGAATACTAAATTTATTTTATATATGCATAAAACACCTTTGTTTTTTAGCATCCAAAATATTTTCATCTATACAGAAACAGCATTACCAGACCATTTTTTTTTCCTTTTTTTTTGGCACAGAGTAATAAAAAGTTGTGTTTTTCATGCATTGTAATTAAACCTGTGAAGTATTTAGGAAGTTGGTCATATACTTTTTCAATAAAGTTGTACTTAAGTAATATGGCAATAGTGGGGAGTCCAGCTCCTCATAAGTTTTTAAAAATGGTGTGTGATATAGATTTGGGCTTGTTCATTTGGAACAATTATGTTCTTTCTCTATGCCAAGAAAAAAAATATGTGTATATTTTTGGGTGAGGAAGATGCAGTCTGTGGACCATGTGCAATCCCCAGGGCTGTTTATGTACCTTCTAGATAACGTTCTGTTGAAACACACATCTCTCCTGGGTGTGAGCAGCTTAGAGATAGCTGAAAACATGGCAGTGTTGCCCTATAGGGGCTGTAGTGGAAAATCTGGTTGGGAAAAGGTTCAGGCATGAGAAGTGGTGAGGTAGCCCAGCAAGGTCTCCTGTATAACCAATATGGCCCTCTAGCCCCGTAATAGCCTTGCAATATACAATGAAGCATTTAAATGTAATATATGAAGAGGCCATAGGGTTCCTGCTTGTGGAAAAGTAAGAAGATCCATGTCATATGAAATATTATTTTGGAGGAACTTAAACCACAATTTAAAGCTGGCGTTCTTGAACAAAAAACGGATAATAGAATCATAGAATCGTAGAATTTTAAGAGACCACAGGGGCCATCCAGTCCAATCCCCTGCTATGCAGGAACTCCCATCAAAGCATTCCCAACAGATGGCTATCCAGCCTCTGCTTAGAAACCTCCAAAGAAGGAGACTCCACCACACTCAGAGGCAGCATATTCCACTGCTGGACAGCTCTGATTATCAGGAAGTTATTCCTGAGGTTCAGGTGGAATCTCTTTTCCTGTAGTTTGAATCTATTGCTCCTTGTCCTACTCTCTGGAGCAGCGGAAAACAAGCCCACTCCCTCCTTGACATGACATCCCTTCAAATATTAAATCATGGCTATCATGTCCCCTCTTAACCTTCTCTTCTGCAGACTAAACATACACAGATCCCTAAGCCATTCCTCATAGGACATGGCTTCTAGATCCTTCACTATATCGGTCGCCCTCCTCTGCACATGCTTCAGCTTGTTGATATCCTTCTTGAATTGAAGTGCCCAGAACTGGACACAGTATTCCAGATGAAGTCTAACCAATGCAGAATAGAGTGGTACCTTTATCTCCCTCTATCTAGATACCATATTCCTATTGATGCAACCAAGAATTGTGTTGGCTTTCTTGGCTGCCGCATCACACTGCTGACTCATGTTCAGCTTCTGATCTACTAAGACTCCTAGATCCCTTTCACATGTACTGTTATCCAGCCACATGTTCCCCATCCTCTATTTGTGCATTCCATTTTTCCTACCGAAGTGCAAGACCTTACATTTCTCTCTATTGAAATTCATTTTGTTAGCTTTGGCCCCACTCTCCAATCTGTCAAGGTCATTTTGAATTTTGATCCTGTCCTCTGGCCTATTAGCAGCCTCTCCCAATTTGGTATCGTCTGCAGATTTGATCAACATGCCCTCTACTCCTTCATCCAAGTCATTGATGATGTTGAATAGCACTGGGCCCAGGACAGAACCCTGTGGCACCCCACTAGTCACTTCTCTCCAGGACAAAAAGCAGCCATTGGGGAGCACCCTTTGGGTTCGTTGGTCAACCAGTCACAAATCCACCTAATAGTAGCCCTGTCTAGCCCGCATTTTACTAGCTTCTTTGCAAGAATGTCATGGGGAACTTTGTCAAAGGCCTTACTGAAATCAAGATATGCTGTGCCCACAGCATTCCCTTCATCTGTCAAGCCCGTAACAATATCATAAGAAGAGATAAGATTAGTCTGTCGTGACTTATTTCTGAGAAATCTATGTTGACTTTTAGTGAATACAACATTGCTTTCTAAGTAATTACAAACTGACTGTTTAATGATCTGCTGTAGGATCTTTCCTGGTATTAATGTCAGGCTGACTGGGTGATAATTATTTGAGTCCTTTCCCCCCTCCCTTCTTGAAGATGGGGAAGACATTTGCCCTCCTCTAGTCTGCTGGGACTTCTCCTGTTCTCCAAGAGTTCTCAAGGATTATTGCGAGTGGTTCAGAAATGACTTCTGCTAATTCTTTTAATATCCTTGGATGTAATTCATCTGGCCCTGGAGACTTGAATTCATCTAGATTAGCCAGATATTCCTGTACTATTTCTATACCTATTCTGTGTTGCATTCCCCCACTTTGTCACCTGCTCCTCGCCCCCCCCACGTTGAGTACCTCTGTCTTTTTGGGAGAAAACTGGAGAGGTGTTGAGTAGTTCTCAAAGTAGGTGTTGAGTAGTTCTGCCTTCTCTCTTCTCCCTGTTAGTAATTGGCCGTCTTCTCCACGCCGTGACCCTATCATTTCTTTGTTTTTCCTTTTGCTGCGGGCATATCTAAAAAAGCTCTTTTTATTGTTTTTAATGTCTCTGGCAAGCCTGAGTTCATTCTGCGCTTTAGCTTTTCTGACCTTTTCCCTGACATATCCTGGCTATTTCCCTGACATATCCTGGCTATTTGCTTGAATTCCTCTTTGGTGGTTTCACCATTTTTCCATTTCCTGTACGTCTTCTTTTAACACTTAGCTCAGCTGAGAGTTCTTTTGTCAACTATTCTGGTTTCTTTAGACATCTACCATTTTTCCTCCTTATTGGCACAGTTTTAAATTGTGCCTTCAGTATCTCATTTTTAAGAAACTCCCATCTCATTACATTAAATGTAATCTAAACAAACCACATTCTGTCTTAGTTTAGTCATACGGACCAGTTAAAGTTAAAGTATAAAATATAAATATTATAGTATAAAGCAAAGAATAAAAAGTATTAGGAAGCAAATGCGTCCAATTTTCCTTTTGTGGCCACAGTGAAAGCAGGAATGGGAGTTCATGGGATCAAGGCTCATTCTTGTAGAACTAAACAATGACTTACTCTTACTTCCAAACAGGCATTGAATATGCACTCTAGGTTAAGAAAATAAAAAAGTGCCTTACTTGAGTAACACCTTATCTGATTTTCTTTGAGCGAAAAAAATCATAGTAATTTATGAAGGATGAAGAAATGGGCCAGGGGCCCATAGGTGGACCGTAACCAAAAACTGCTACTGAGTCAGGCTGTTGGTCTAGGATTGGTTTATAGATGCTGTTGCCAGTGCCTCTTCTGGGATGTTAGATGGTCTTTTGCAACCTTATGTGGAGAGGCTGGACATTGAACTTCTGAGCTTTTGCCTGCAAAACATGCTCAGCCAGTGAGCTATCATTATTCTGCCCAAAATTGCAGAAGACATTTTATTAGATAAAGCACAGGTTAAAACTGAGTAAAACTTCTTTAAAAAGTGTATGTATACCTCAACTTCCTTGTATTTGTATTTTTATAACGCAGTTACAATGATTTATTATGTTATTGTTTATACCACAAACCATAGTTTAACAACTTAGCAATTAATTAGGACATCTATGACTTCTTTGGAAGTAGTCATGAGGAGCTTTTGATATTCTACTCAACACAGTACTGAACACAAGCTCATGAAGTTTCTCATACACATGTTTTAAGTGTAGTAAAATATTTCTTAAGAGGTGAAATTGCCAGTTTAGATTGGGGAAGGTAGAATGATTACTCAGGTGCAATACTCTACATGCTAGGCAGCTGGATGTTAAGGAGCTTCTGGCACCTGATATGCTGGCTTTCTGCAGAAGATTTAAAAAAAAATCCTCAAAGGGCCATTTATATTTTCCATCCTGAGCTCTGGAAATGGGTCATCAATTGTTGAATTAAACTTGAGTCATACAAATTCCTCACTTTGTCATTTATGACTTTGATATGAAAGTTAAATTTTTTCTAGTATCTGCTTTGTAAACTCTCTGGGTAAGTAATATAAGATGTTTATGAATGAATACTTTTATCTAATTTTATTAAGCAGTGGATTCTAGTATTTGGGAGTTCTGTTAGTGTTATCAAACTGATAGTTTGTCTTTGTAATGGCTACAGTGGGTGGAGCTTTGGGACAGAGTGCTCACAGAATAGCAGGAGGAAAGGTGGCCCACTTTGTATGTTTCTTCTTATTTCTTCCAGCATGTGTTTTTGACAGTAAGGGCTACCCTAATACATGGGCCACTGTCACCAAGTAACACATGAAGGAAGTAGAGTAACTCATTAGGCATCTCGTCTCCCCCCTCCCCATTTTTCCTATCTTCTGTGGCAGAACTTCCCAAACTTTTCATGTTGGTGACACATTTTTTAGATGTGCATCATTTCATGACACAGTAATTCAGTTTTACTAGCAAAACAGAGGTTAAATTAACCCCTTGTAAGAGATATGAACACATACATAAATTGTAACAATGAAATGAATGGGGACAACATATCTCATGAAAACCTTTCATATATTTTTAAAACATATGATGTATAAATAATAAAATACATTTCCACGATTGTTGTCATTTATGAATAAAATATGTAAATATGTGCAAGAATAAAAAATTGCATAAAACCGATAATTACTTATGATTTTAATGAGATGTATGAGGTTGATAGGATGAACACAGCTTTTCAATATTTGGCGGAATAGTAGATGAAGACACTCATATTTCTTCATCAAGCATTTTTAAGCTTCCACATTTCAGCAAGGAAAGACACTGGGGAGGGCAGTGGTGGTGGAAGAGGCACCTCACAACCTGATCCTGGCCCATGCTGTTGCCTTCACTGAGGAAAAACTCTGGTGAAAGCAGTGTTGGCAGTGGGCCAGGCTCAGATGGGTGGGTCTTTCTTGGCCTTGGGAGGCGACACACCTACACATTGCAGGCTATACCCTAACATGTTGTGGCACACTGTTTGGAAAGCCCAGCTCTATGGAATCAGTTCAGGCCATTCTCTCTGTAGCAGACATTGCTGTTTTTGACAGATACCATTTGTGCATTGAGTGGGACTGGACTGAGCTGCTCAGTAGAGGCCTAATGTTTGTCTGCCATGGAATTGTTTGCTGTATGCTTGAAATTTCCATCTGCTGCTTTTTTTAGCCCTTTTTGAACATAGGGATAAATCTAACTTCTGTACTTTGGTAGGGAAAATGGAATGCACAAATATAGGATGGGGAACATGTGGCTGGATAACAGTACAGCCACACAGATAACCAGTAGATTAAAGGCAGATTAAAAAAAAATTCTTCATACAACACACTATTAGTCTAAGGGGTTCAATGAATTAATTTGCCTTTTGTAAAGATTAAACAAATCTATAGAAGTTCCCTTTCTCAACTATATAACAATTCCACTCTTAAAGGTGATATATCCTTACAAGGTTTTGGGACCAGCATCTGATTACCATGCTGGGATTTTATTATGGGTTTTGATATTCTGTCAGTCACAATATGGATACATAGCTATGAACAGAAATTATGTTCTCGTCTGATTTGACAATTTAATTTGATAATTTTATTGATTTGATTCTTAACCATAAATTAGAAATAGCCGCATATAAGACATGTATCAGTTTAAAAATGCATAATCTTAAGATCTCATTCATGATGATTTTATCTAGACAGCCATATATAATTGCAAATATTTTTAAATTGTAGCCATATGTATCTTTCCAAAAAGTGGCATTAATTTCTGTTTTATACATGACTGTTGGTACTTTTCCGTGTATTTTCCAAACTAGATATTCATGCCTTGTACAATAGAATAATCAGTATTTTTTTTCTGTGAACAGCAATCCCAAAATATTGGGAAATGGTCGTTGATGCTATTTAATCCTAGCAGCTTGAACAAGCAGAGCTTGAGACATTGAACTCAGTTATGTTTGTGTTTGTGAGCTTTGTTTATCTGAAACAAAGCTCGGTATTAGGCACCACTGGTCACTGCCAGCTGGGTCATCACACTGTATAGTCACAGCTGTGCATTTAACATTTCAGCCTGTGAAGAATAGCTAATCAGAAAACCCAAGAAGAACAAAGATGACATAGTAATATAAATACAATGCCATATCTGTCTGGTAATCGTGTATTTTTATAAATACCAGAATGGCTAAAGTAGTAATTCCGTTTGTACAGAGAATGTCAGTAAAATCCATTGGATACTGGATATTTTATCTTCTACTTTGTAATTTCTCATTGGATTAATTTCAGTTCATTTGTTTTTATTCCATGTCCCTTTTCAAAATCATCTTTTTACACCTGAACATTAGTGGTCGTGGTGTTCGGTTGTGGTTGTTATTACAAAATATGTAGGTAACATTTAGATCTAAAACATGGTTATTTTGATTGTCCTTCCAGTATTAAGATATACTCTGAGGGAAAGGTGTGTACACACACCTCTTCGTAGTCTTTGTTTCTGTTTTATCAGTGTGGTGTTCTAACCATCATTGTAAGCTTTGATGAAGGTTAAATTGCATTCTCACTAATCTGTTTTACCCAGCTATAGTACTGCTAAAAGCACCTAAGTTGGGTTGGTATGATTCATATTTCAGAATTACTATATGGACTTTCTGGGGAATTGGTGTCTGCAGCAATAATCCTTTTTGCTCTGATTTCGTTTTATAGTCAGTTTGGGTTCCTGAGGACAACAGCCCTGATGAGGTTATAAAAAATTATAACAGTGTCATAAAAAAAGCTACAAAAAGTGAGACCAGTAACAAGAAATGGCAACTAGCATATTACAACAGTTGAAAATCACAGGCCCTTTCCACATGCGGCGAGGGAAATGCTCCCTGCTGCTACTCACTGGCTTTTTGGTGGGTCCAGGAGAGTCCGTTGGGACAAGGAGCAATGCGAGTTCGTCGCTCCGCACTGCTCCGGCATCCAAAATGGCGGCTTCTGGTTGAGGGAGGCTCTCCACCAACCGGAGAAGCTCACCAGCTGAAAACCCGCCCCCGGCAGATCTGCAGGCACGCACTAGTGCGCGCCTGCAAATCTGCACTGGAGCACAGGGACGGAGCGACAGGGGATTGCGTGCTCCATACATTTTAAAAACCTCTTAAAAGAGATTTTTAAAAAGCACGCTGCGTGGCCAGTTCCGGTTGCTCCGGAGCAGACTGAGGTGCGGAACTATGAGAAGTAGTCCACCACAGTCCATTCCACAGTGCAGAAGACGCTCTGCACTGTTTTAATAGGCCCATGTGGAAAGGGCCATAGTTAAAAATTAACAACATACAAAAAATTAAAAAGTAATTGAACCATTGTGAAATTTGAGATTAGTTAAAACAGATTTAAAAAAAAACAACAGGTAAGAGTCCAGTACATTATACAAGGTCCATTTCCCCTGAAAAAAATCAGTTCTCAAAGGCTTGCCAAACTAAAAAGTGTTTATATGCTTACAGAAGGAGAGTGAGGAGGGTGCCAGTCTAGCTTCTCTGGGAAGAGTTCCAAAGCCTTTTCTGTGTACTTGTGAGGGTGCTGGAACAAAGAGTAGCCCCTACTCCAAAGATCTTAATAGAAAAAAAAAGTTTTTCTGAACCCATATAAGGTTCCTGCTATAGCATTTTGTTTCTGATGGTGGTGGTGGTCAGTTGCTTTTGCAAATACGCAGGAGGAATATTATTTTGATTGTCATTTTTCATTGTTCATCCTTGGTATAGGATCAGATACTAAGAAGAGTACCCTATTTGCTGGCATATAAGACTCACTTTTTTTCCTGAGAAATACTGTTTGAAAATGGGGTGTGTCTTATACACCAATGAATGTTATATGCTGGCAAATAGTATTTGCTGGTGTATAAATGGAGTGCGTCTTATGCACTGGTGCATCTTAACTCCAGCAAATATGGTACCAGTACTGTATATAGAGGTTCCATTAAATCAGGAGAATCATACCGAAAGTAATGCCTGTCAGGTCTCAACTCCTTTATTAATATAAGACATATACATCTACATAAGTGTAAAATAACTCTTTGTCTACCACATGGTACTATTCAAAATAGTCTCCACCAGCAGTGATGTTTTTATGCCACCTTTGAACACACTTATCAGATCCATGTTGGAAAAACTCAGGCACTCCTTGGTCCAGTGTCTGATAGCATCTTCCACTTCACCTACATCATCAAAATGCCATCCCCAAAGACTTTCCTTTATCTTACCAACCAAGTGAAATTCTGAGGGTGCCTGATTAAGGCTGTAAGGTAGATATGGCACCGCTAACCATCCCATTTGTTCAAGAACCTGTGATGTTGCCAAAGAAGTTGAGGTTGTGCATTATCATGGTATAACTAGATTTCATTCAGCTATTTCTGTAGTCTTTTCTTATCAATGGCTTCTCAAAGTTTCTGGAGTAATGTACTGTATTGGTAATGGTTCATTGTTGTCCCACACTTGATAAAATCAAGCAAACTTATCCCCTTGTCATCCCAGAAGACATTCACCATACTCTTCCATCCTGAATGTTGACTTTTGAATTTCTTTGGTCTAGGGGATGTGAAGTGCTGTCGCTGCATGGACTGATTTTTGGTCTCTGGGTCATACAGGTATGCCCAGTGTCGTTCTGAGCTTCAGATTCTGCTAACAGTTGTGAAAACACATGTAGTCTCTTCTTTTTCAAATCAGTTAGTACTAATTGATGAGAAACCCACTTGGCACACACTTTCCTATATTCATTGTTGTGAGTAGTCTGCTTGACAGCACTGTGACTACAGCCAGGTTCCTCAACAATCTCTTAGACAGTCATATGCTGGTCTGAGCAAAACATGTCATCCACTCTGTTTTGGTTTTCATTGTTGACTACTGTCAGTGGCCTTCTACTACGTGGTTTGTCTTCAACACTGGTTTTGTCTTCTTTTGAGCCTTTTCACCCATCTTCACACATTACTTTCATGAATTGTTGCCTCACTGTAAGCATTTCTGAGCCTTCAGTAGATGTTGAACTTGAACTTGATGACTGCTTTTGTTTCTGCTTCATATCCATGGTTATGCAGCACCTAGAAGTACAGAAATAGTACAGAAATTAAAAAGTCATGCAATAAGAATTACTCTATCTGGTGGTGCAATAGCATCACATTTGAATTAATAGTTTCAGAGAAAATGGCATGAGCCATTACTTTCAGTATGATGCTTGTATAATGGTGAACAAATAGGGATAGATCTAACTTCTATAGATTTGCTTAAACTTTTTAAAAGGCAATTTAATTCATTGAACCCCTTAGGCTAATAATGTGTTGTATGAAGAACTTTTTTTTTAATCTGCCTTTAATCTACTGGTTATCTGTGTGGCCTGCAGAAGGATGAGGAAAAATTAATAGCAGAAGGATGAGGAAAAATTAAAATAAAGAAGCTGAATTGGAATAGCTGAGAAATTCAGTATTCTCTACCCAGAAAGGAGCAATTAGCTTCTCACAGTGCAGGGGCAGCCTGGATCTCAAGGAAAACTATTTTTTTCTGTTGCTACTGTGTTTTATTGCCCTTTGTCCCTGGTCCCCAAAAAGGGGAATGGCTTCTTCGTGCACTGATATCCAGTAGACTATCTTAACTGACAGAAGAAATAACATCTGAGACAAAATGTAGACCTGTGTTTCTAACATCGTCACTTCCCCCCCCCCGTATGATTTTTAACTTCTTTGCCTGATGAAAAAGCCAGTGAAGCTTCAAAAACTTGTATTGTGTATTTTCTGCACTGTGATTGGCCAATAAAAATATCACTCGTTTGTGGATTTTTATTTTATCTTTTCCTTCCTGTTTACCCGCCATCCCAGTGGTTGTGTCTTTGTAGTCTTTGAAAGATTGTTATGAAATTAATATGGCAAGATCTCCTTGATAGACACAGTTATAATAGCACCAGGAATAATTTCTTTCTGTTTCTGTTTCCATTACCTACATTTTCTTCAGTCATACGTCTTGTATTTTCTGTGGATAAACTGCTGTGGCCAGATAGTTAGTGTTGTGAATTGTGTTGGCCAAGCCTCTCTTCCTTAGCTACCTTTCTTCATAGAGTTGTTGTAAAAAAAAAAGCAAAGAAAAGAAAAGTTAGAATTTGTACTTTGGTTGAACATCTTTGGTTCATAAATTCTTTGGTTGATAAATAGTTTGGTTTCATCTTTTGTTTGATAAATTCCACTCAGAATGTGAAATAGAAGCCTCTTCAGGTATAAACTCACCTCTTGAGACTCAAATCCACCAGTGCTCAAATCCACTTGTCCTCAAAATTTCTTTTGTATGCCTACTCCAGTACAGAATTCCCATTGTCCCAGGCAATGAGAGATATCTTTTTCTGCCCTATTACCCCAGTCTTGCCGGATAATCAATTTGGAAATATTGTCTCGTAACAAATATTTTCTACTTTTATTCAGAACTTTGGGGTAGTTACCTCCATACTTTAAGTTGTGAGAATTTTAAGGTGATAACTTTGGTGTGTCATGTAAACATACCCAGTAGCTAAATCTAGAATGCATTTCTATAGCTGGAGGGTAGTGCCACCTTTATGAAAAGAGTATTTAGGACCATTGTTTGTGAATCGCTGCTCTCCTCTTTTTAGCAACATTTGATTTTGTATGGAGATACTAGAAGCAAAAATAACTTATGTCAATTGGCCTATTGCCTTCTCTATCTCTTCTTGTCCATCTCTTCATTCAAATGACTGTGGCACATTAGAGATTTATCGACATCCCAGAACATTTTCTTCTAGCTCCTTGGTTCAATCAGAAACTTAGTATAGCAACTCCCCAGGCTGGTTTAATTTAACCTAGTATAAAAATGGGAAGATCAGGAACAAAATCTGAGACTTGTCAATCAGTCTGGATGCTCCTACAGTGATGCTAATGCCATATTGGGCTGTTGTTCTTTTTAGGTTTTAGTGGTATTGTACTTACCTGGAAATGAGTTCCAGAAAACTGTGGATCATGAATAAGAATTGCATGTAAATCTAATAAGTATGCGAGATGATTAAGACACATCTGAGCTATTCATGGTGCATTCTAGGTTCTTGAAAGGAATCTTGACTTATCTTCTAAGCCCTCCTTTGCTTGTATTCTTTCCTTATCCTTTGAAAATGACACTACTCAGCTTGTCGGACAGGCAAAGCCGCTTTGTTTTTTCTTTGATTCTCCTTTTTTGTTCCCTGTGTTCAGTTTGCTGTCATGATGCATCTTTCACCATAGTTTACAGCATTGTAAACTACAGCCCAGTCTCTAAACTGCTTTGGTGAAATGTCTGGTTTATGTTGTGGTCATTTCTTGCCTTGACTACTACAAGCTTTTATGCCTTGGCTTTTTGTTGACATCTCAGCGACCTCACCTATACCCCACACTCAGGTGACAAAATCATTTAACTGTCTTGTTGCTCTGACTGTGTATTGCTTATCTTTAAATTTCTCCAGTGGCTTGCTGTCTACTCTTCCACCAAACATAAATTCATTGTTGTTAATTTCAGATCATTCCATGGCTTTTTTCTATCCACACGCACCTTGCTTTTTGCCCTCTTATCTACCATATAAAAGTCAAAGTTAGTCTGTGAGTTTATTTGTCTGTGTTGGGCAGGTGAAGACCTCATATGATGGGCTGGCTGTGAAGATTCTATGGAATCCTAGAGTTGGCAGTTTAGGGAGGGGTCTTCAGAATTCTCAGCCAGAGAGCTCTCAGGCCTCAGGCCGGTTGCTATGGAGGTAAGGCCTACCATCAATAAGGATGCCAGAAAACTTTTGGGTGGCCATGTGAGAAAAATTAAAGTGACATACACAACATAGTTACAAAGTCTTCTCCCCAAACACAGTAGATTGTATGGGTTCCATATGTGAAGAATCTTAAAGTTGAAATTCAAAACAAAAAATGCTTCCAGAAAAATGTCAAGCCATTGCACAAATTCAACAGAAAGAAAAAAAAAAAAGCCAGTACATCAGCGTTGCCAGAGAACACAGATTGGACTATGGGGAAAAGTTACAGGTACTGAAATAGGCCAGTTGCTATGGAGATGATGCCTAGCAGTAAGGAGGAAGATAGTGTATTCCTACAGAAACCCAACCTCTGTGTATTAACAACTTTCAATACAGATTGGATTGGGGAATATGAGGATAAATTACAGGTACTGGAATAGGCTGGTTGCAGTGGAGATGAGGCCTAGCAGCAAGGACGAGAACATTGTATTCCCTCAGGAACCCAAACTGTGCATGTAAGTAACTTTGAATACAGATTGCATAGGGAAATATGGTGAAAAGTTACAGGTACTGGAGAAGACAGTTGGGAGTTCTTAAGAGGAAAATAAAATCCTGGGCAATGCTGGATAAATATGCTAGTCTAAAATATAAAAGTCAAAGTTTGGTTGTCTGTATCAGGCAAAGACCTGATACTATTTGCTGTGTCAGGTGAAGACCTCATATCATTGGCTGCCTGAGAGGATGCTATGGAATCCTGGGGTTTGCAGTTTAAGAGGGGCTTTTAGAATTCTCAGCCAAAGAGCTCTTGGGCCTCAACTGTGTTTGTCTTGAATAGATTGGTTGCTATGGAGATGAGGCCTAGCAGCAAGGAGGAGGTCAGTGTATTCCCTCAGGAACCCAACCTGTGTATGTTAATATCTCTGAATACAGATTGGTTTGGGGAATATGGGGAAAAGTTACAAGTACTGGACAAGACAGTCTGGGGAATTAGAGACACAGGTGTGATAATGGGGCTTCCCATTATCTAGACTTAGTTAAAGGGGGACATTTCCTTCTTCAGGTAAACCAGGGGTTAATAAGGTGTTGGGATTAGATTACATTTTAGTATGTGGTCAGCATCATAGGTCATGTGGGTCAGCATCACAGGTCATAGGGTGAGAACTGACCAATCAAAAAGGAAAGAAGTGAGCATCTTCAGGATGCTTCCAGATGCTTCCAAGGAGAAGTTATAAAACTTCTTGGAGGCCATGTGGCCGAGAGACAACAGAGAGATAACAAAGGGATAACAACCAAGGAGCCTCCTGGAGGGGGGTTCTGTGCCAGTAGCAGGCTGGAGGCCATAGGCCTCGCCTCCTGGCCCTTCCTTTTAGAACATCTAAGCCTGAGAACCATCTGTGAGTACTAGACTAAAGTTATCTAGTCGCGTTAGGGACTTTTCTGTTATTTTGGAGGCTGGCTGATCTAAAGAATGTATCTGTGCTTTCATATCTGTTCTTTCTGTAACTAAGCGTGTCTGGGAAGAGGGAGCTTCCCATGTGTGTTAATTTGCCTTGTTTATTTACCTATCTTTAATAAATACTTTCTGTAAAAGACCCCGTTTCTCTCCTTCCCACGCCAAGCTGGGTAGACTGGGGGGACAAGGAAGATCCTTAAGCTTAGGGATGTACGTGGCTGGACAGGGTCCCGCTGTACTGTCCAAGGGTCCAGATAATTCATAATTCAGCGGGTGGTGGCGGCGAAGATGAATTAACAGCTAAAAATCATAAAGGCTGGAATATACATCCCAGCAGCGCATGGTGTCATTTTCCAGCCTCACACATGGTGGCGTATGGTGGGATGTGACATTCCCAGCCTCACATGGTGGCAGCGGTGGGATCGGGAATTTACATTCCAGTTTCACAGACTGGAATTCTACATTTCAGCCTCACATGGTGGCAGCGGTATCGAATTGGAGAGTTGGGGGTTTAAATTGCAGAAATTAGGGGGTTTTCAGTCTCTCTCCAGTATCCTCTGTGTCTCCTGCGAAGGAATTAGATCGGGGGGGGGGAGTGAGCGAGAGAGGGCTTCCTTGCCTTTGTTTGTTTAAAAAGGCGTTGAGAGGTTTTTTTTTTTCCTTCCCTCTCTCCTTGCAGTGGAAAGGGAGGGGGGTAAGAAGTGAGGGGGCTTGGTTTGGCTTTGTTGCTTAAACAGGCTTTTGATTTTTTTTTTCCCCTTTCCCTCCTTCCTGGTGGCTGGAAAGGGAGGGAGAGGAGGAGGTTGGGGGGCGGAGTTGCCTTGAGAGTCACTCTTGGTGAAAGGGTGATTTTTGGGCTTTCAGTGAAGAGCTGCTTGCTCTGTCATGCAAAGCCTCTGTTTGGGAAAGGAGTGATTTTCCTTTGGATTTCCTTCTTTCTACTTTGGTAGTGAGAGATGGATTGTTAAAGCTGCTAAACTCATTCTGTTTTGAGTCAGCAGCCGGCATTTTTCAATCTGCTTTCCAGCAGCAAAGAGAATACATTAGCATATCAAAAGGAAGGTGCTTGTAGCAGGAATTTGCTAAGTACCCCAATTGAGTCACTGAGGCAGGTTTTTCTTGTTCTCTCTCTGTTCCTTCAGGAGGAGGAGGGGGGTGACGAAAAGGGGGCTGAGGAGAAAGGCTTGGGATTTCTCCACTTTTCTTTGCTTTTGGGATTCTGGCACTGTATATTCTTTGGATCAGCCAATCAGATGTTTGTTTGTTTTTAAGTTTTCGCGTGCACAGAGGTAGTTAGCGTATGAAATTCAGGTCTGGAAGGCTGTTAATATACAGTATGGATCCTGAAATTGCAGCGACCCCTACTGGCAGCAATGCCGCCCAGCAGGATCCTACAGAAGTAGCTCATCTGCTCAACCAGCTACCCCTAGTGGTAGTAATCTGGCACAGCAAGGGGCTGCTATGCCAGCAACAGCCTTGGGCCCCCCTGCTGCTTTCTGGGAAGCAGTAAGCCTGATGCAGGACAAGTTAACACCTGAACAGATTTCAGGGTTCCTGGCTAAAACTATGGAAATGATACGCCTAGAAGAGGCTGCCAGGGCAGCAGATCGGTTTGTTGCCTCCAGAGGTGAGGAGGTATTCCAGCCTACTATGGTCATGCCTTCTACAGACAAGCAGGAATACCAACAGCCACGCCAGGATATCTCTCGACGACCTGTACAGAAGCACAACACTTCCACCCCAAGGTCATCACTACACGATACGAAGCCTCAGGTGAACAGCTCTACCACGAAGTCACAGCCCCGCTACAGCCAGCAGTCTGTGGCCACCGCGCAGGGCCAGCCAGGGAAAAAGGCTAGCCCTAAATGCTTTCTCCGTGGAGAGCTTGGACATATTAAAGCCAACTGTAAGCAGAAGCCTAAGTTGGCCCAGTTAGTGGTTGCATCGACCTCCAGGGATACTACCACTGATTCGTCAGTTGATCCTGATCCTGACATGATCCCTCATCACAGAAGACACACACTGTGGGTAGGGGGCAGGAAAGTTGTGGCTTACAGAGACACTGGAGCCCAACTTTCTGCTATTCATCGTGCATATCTGGATCCTGGTCTTGTTGATGACCATATTAAGATCACCATCAGAGCATTCAGGGCTCCTCCAGCTCAACTACCAACAGCACGCGTTCCTGTTCAGTACAAGGGCTGGAAGGGTGTTTGGACTTTTGCTGTCTATGATGACTTCGAATGTCCTGCTCTGTTGGGTGATGATCTCGTCTTCCATGCTAGTCAGGCCCGGAAAGTGTCCAGACAGCATGCCATGACAACTCGCAGCCTGAGCAGAGGTCAGTCTTCACTGCAACCTGAGGACCAACCTGAACTTGGACTGCAGTCACTGTCTCCTGCTACACCAGAAGGAGTCCTGCTGGAAGAGGTGGAGGAACCTGGGGCAGACTCTCAACATAGCATCGTAGGCCCAGAGATCGAGACCATCCATGCTGATATCTCGGATGTCAGAGCAGCTGCTGGCGGAAATCCAGGAAGAGCTTCTCCATGCCAAGAGGGTAGTCAGCCTGGTCTCATGCTGGTCCCTGTCACACCTGACTCAGCGCTGCCCAGGGGGGCGGGAGTGTCTCAAGTGGGCACCAAGCAGAGTCAGGTGCTGGACAACTTGCCTGAGATGCAAAAGGTTGGTGCAGAGGAGGAGAATCCAACAACGCTGACTCGAGAGCCAGCAAGGGATTCAACAGCAGCTGAGACTCCAGAGGACACTCCAGCCAAAGGAACAGAACCTGGAGAAGCTGCAGTGCAACGAGAATCTGAGGCAAGTCTGCCACTCCAGGTGGAACAGCTGGTTCCTGTTCAGCGACAGCAGTTCCAGGAAAACCAGGAAGCAGATGAGAGCCTTCAAGCTGCCTGGACCAGAGCAAAGGAAGAGGCGAAGTCTTCTCCAACGATGAAGGGGCCCAGATTTGTAATCGTTGAAGGCCTATTGTATCGTGAGTCTGGCCCAAGAGGTAGCAAGGGGGGCGTACGCGCTCAGAGACAGTTGCTGGTACCTTCTAAGTATAGAGCCAAACTCTTGAGTCTGGCTCATGATCATCCTAGTGGACATGCTGGGGTGAACAGAACGAAGGACAGATTGGGAAAGTCCTTCTACTGGGAGGGGATGGGCAAGGATGTTACTGATTATGTCCGATCCTGTGAGGTTTGCCAGAGAGTAGGGAAATCCCAGGATCAAGCCAAGGCCCCTCTCCAACCACTTCCTATCATTGATGTCCCATTCCAGAGAGTGGCTGTGGACATCATGGGACCTTTCCCTAGGAAGACTGCTAGGGGAAAGCGGTATGTGTTCACCTTTGTGGACTGTTTGCTAAGAGGGTGCAGGGACTTTGCTAAAGTGGAAGCTATTAATAGCTGGCCCGTTCCTTGTTCCAGGAAGCAGGTACAGTCGTTCCTTGGCCTAGCTGGGTACTACCGGAGATTTGTGCCCAACTACAGCCAAGTGGCAGCACCTCTAACAGATCTGACAGGTTCCAAGAAGCCTAAGATAGTGAAATGGACAGCAGAGTGTCAAAAAGCCTTTACAGCCTTGAAGCAGGCCTTGATGGCAGATCCCGTGCTCATGGCACCAGATTTTGACAAGCCATTCATAGTGGCTACAGATGCTTCTGACAGAGGCATTGGAGCAGTCTTACTACAAGAGGGTCCGGATGGCATCTTGCATCCCATTCTGTTCCTCAGTAAGAAGCTGTCTGCAAGGGAGTCCAATTGGTCCATTCCAGAGAAGGAATGCTATGCCATTGTGTATGCGCGAGAGAAGCTGAGACCATATGTCTGGGGACATCGCTTCATTCTCCAGACTGATCATGCTGCCCTCAGATGGCTCCATACAGTCCGGGGGCTAACAAGAAGCTACTCCGATGGAGTCTGGCCCTATAAGACTTTGACTTCGACATTCAACATGTGGCTGGAAGTTCCAATGTGGTTGCGGACTCCTTGTCACGCAGAGAACTGGAGGGAGGTTAAGAGGGATGAGCTTTACATGTCTGTTATTGATAATATGGTTAACCTGTACTGTTGTGTGTTTGCATATATTCTCTGACTTTTCCTTCCTTAGGTCCCAGGATGAAATCCCAGCCGGTGTGGCTCCAGCCTTCAGCTGTTTCCAGACCGTCTGAGATTTGGGGGGCGTGTGATAATGGGGCTTCCCATTATCTAGACTTAGTTAAAGGGGGACATTTCCTTCTTCAGGTAAACCAGGGGTTAATAAGGTGTTGGGATTAGATTACATTTTAGTATGTGGTCAGCATCATAGGTCATGTGGGTCAGCATCACAGGTCATAGGGTGAGAACTGACCAATCAAAAAGGAAAGAAGTGAGCATCTTCAGGATGCTTCCAGATGCTTCCAAAGAGAAGTTATAAAACTTCTTGGAGGCCATGTGGCCGAGAGACAACAGAGAGATAACAAAGGGATAACAACCAAGGAGCCTCCTGGAGGGGGGTTCTGTGCCAGTAGCAGGCTGGAGGCCATAGGCCTCGCCTCCTGGCCCTTCCTTTTAGAACATCTAAGCCTGAGAACCATCTGTGAGTACTAGACTAAAGTTATCTAGTCGCGTTAGGGACTTTTCTGTTATTTTGGAGGCTGGCTGATCTAAAGAATGTATCTGTGCTTTCATATCTGTTCTTTCTGTAACTAAGCGTGTCTGGGAAGAGGGAGCTTCCCATGTGTGTTAATTTGCCTTGTTTATTTACCTATCTTTAATAAATACTTTCTGTAAAAGACCCCGTTTCTCTCCTTCCCACGCCAAGCTGGGTAGACTGGGGGGACAAGGAAGATCCTTAAGCTTAGGGATGTACGTGGCTGGACAGGGTCCCGCTGTACTGTCCAAGGGTCCAGATAATTCATAATTCAGCGGGTGGTGGCGGCGAAGATGAATTAACAGCTAAAAATCATAAAGGCTGGAATATACATCCCAGCAGCGCATGGTGTCATTTTCCAGCCTCACACATGGTGGCGTATGGTGGGATGTGGAATCTCCAGTATCACAACAGGGTCTCAGATCTTTCTAACAATTATTACCTATGAGAAAATAAAATCCTGGGCAACATGGGGTATATATGCTATTATTCATATACATCTCTTCTGCTGTCAACAAAAAGTATTCTTCCAAACCTTCTGCTTTCTCATTGCTCCTGTTTGTCCTTCCAACTGCCTCTCAGAACGCTTATGCATTTTCTCATTACTTTTAGAAGCCCTACTCAAAACCTGCCATTCTGTAAGGGCTTTGACCCAAACCACTTAATCTTAACCTAGAACTGAAACAATGTCTAATTATTCTTTACCTAACCACTTCTGCATTTACATTCAGCTCCTTAATCTATTTTGTCTTGCTGTGTTGAATTAGAAGTGGTAAAGTCCGAGTAGGGACATGTTTTCTTATTGTCTGTAAATCATTAATTTTGATGGTCTTGTGTAAATAGCAATCATTATAAAATGACACAGCTGAAGTGCAACTATGTACAGACCTACTTAAAAGACTGGAAAGTCCCAGATTTTGTTTCTGTTCTTTTCAATTTTATTTTGGAGATCCATACACATTTTGTTTATCCTAAAATATTTTGTGTCAACTGCTGACATGATCAGAGGCTTTTTATACCAGGTCCCCAAGTTGGTTTATTTCAACCCAGTATAAAATCATAAGGAACAGGAACAAAATCTAGGACTTTTCAATCAGTCTGGGTGCACCTTGTATTGAACTGAATTAAGTTGCATCTATATTGCACTGTGTTTGTGGCACTGAAATTCTGCAACCAAAAGATATGCATGACTACAGCTATGTTTGGTGCTGTCTGAGATGTGCATGTCTTCCCCTAACAGGGCTGCTAGGATAGCTGTTCTGAACACTCTTCATCAAGTACCCACGAACCCAGTCAGCACCATGTGGTGTTCTAAGTAGGCAGTTTGCTCCAAGGAAGCATGGAATTGAACTGAATCATTCAATCCAGTCCAGTGCTCTCAAGCTTTTTCCTCTGGCCTGAAAAGTGTGAATCATGAAATGGTTCATCCTCTATTCTGATGAAGAAGATAGAGATTTGAGGAAAGATGTGGATAGCAGGATAGTTGGTGCATCAAATGAAACATATGGTTGTGAGATATCTCAAAAATTCTCATTAGATGTGTTCATATTTTTGGGATAATTGAGGTACCTCTTATCTTGCCACAAACCCCAAACTGCTAGTATTGCTGAAAGTATTAAAACATTTACAATCCTCTGGAACAGTCACCTAAAGTCAGTTGATATAATCTCCATGTTGTGGATTACAGATGAAAGGCTGAGAGTGAGCAGCTTGCTGAAAGCTACCCAGTGAATTCATACTATGCTCACGAACATTAAACCAGGGCCTTCTAGGTCATAGTTGATGAGTCTAATTAGTGTGCTGTTCTCAGCTTACAAGGAAAGCTAATGTTACAAAACTTAAGAGCTACACATCATCATGTATACAGCAAAGAAGGGCAACATCCACTATAGCTGCATCTCCCTCATAACAACTTCAGCTTTGCAACCATCTTCAATATCAATTATTTCCAACTTGCTGGCTGCAGTTTCTGTGGCAAAATTGCTGCTGGTTCTTTCTTCCATGGAAGAGATGGTGAGAGTGAAAGAACAAGTTAGAACTGTTAGAAGCTTCTCAGTCAGTTTGACCTCTCCTACATAGTTGACACATTCCTTGTAATATTTTAGATTTTCTTTATAAAACTATTTGAGGAAAATAAACTAGTTTATTCGTTTGTAGTTGATTTTCTTTGTATTTTAAATAAAGACAATATTTAAAAGATACTGTATACTAACTGCTAAATATGAATTATATTAATCTAAATTAGGTGCTTTTATCAAGATGCAACACTGTCCCAACTGAACCTATAAGTGGAATATGGTTAATTGCAGCTCTAAAAAGCAGATTGGGGACTTACAGCTGAGTCCAGGAATTAGGCTTAGCAGTTAAACTTGCCTCTTCTTGTGTTATTTGTTTTGCTCCTAGTAGTTTTCAAGATTAAAAGAATTCCACACAGTCAATTGTTGGCTATTGCTCAGTGGTAAGCGACTTGCAGATTGATTTGATATGTTAAAAAATAAATTAAAACCCTTGCTGAGAACTGTTAGTATAGACAAATGGACATATGAACTTACATTCTTTAAATTCACTGTGTTGTCGGATGGGAATTGTGGTCTTCTAGTTGATTTTGGACTACAAGTCATAGCAGTCCTAACCAGCATAGTCAGGAATGTGGAATGCTGGGACCTGTAGTCCAACAGTATAGGGAGGGCCACATGATTCTCGCCATAGGTACTTGTTCGCGCCCTGAGTGATTTTCTGGAGACCAGATATGCACGATGTCTACTGCTATATCCATCCGGAGTGTAGGCTAGATCTAGATGTATTTATTCATAGTATGTATACTCAGTGTACCTCCAGACATAAAAGCTTGCATAAACATAGAAAACGTGTTCTCATTGGCATCAGTGCAGGATCTGTAGGTTTGTAGAAGGAGGAGGAGGAGAACAACAACAGTAAATAACAGGATGTCCTGTAGTGGCTGGTGAAGAGCGGTTAATCTAAAATCCTTTGGTTATATATTAATATGTGTGGCATACTGGTTACATTTTACTCCATTTTTGAACTCAAGCTATACTTGATTTAGCAATTATGCATACCTCCAGGTGTTGATGAACTGGAATTCCCAGTGTTCCTCAGTATTGCCTATGCTGGCTAGGGTTGCTGGGAGGTGCAGTCCAACTTCATCTGGAGAGCTCTATTATAATGTCTGTAAATGCATAATTTTTGTTACATAAAATGTGTAATTTTTGTTGATTGGTCTTCAGCTTCAAATGATTACCATGTGAATTTCTGCATAGTTTGCTAATTGAATCTATCCAGTAAAGAAGCTGTGTTTGCTAGTTTTTACAGCAAGCTTTTTATTTCCTTAGGATCTCCAAACATGGGTGGATGGTGCTAATGAGAATGGCTTTGTACTTGTATCATTTGGAGCAGGAGTGAAATACTTGTCGGAAGATATAGCAAAAAAATTGGCACATGCTCTGGCAAGACTTCCTCAGAGAGTTATTTGGAGGTAAGTCTAGTAGCACAAGAGTTATTGTTAAAAGTAGGGAGGGGGGCAGAATAGAAGACTTTCATTTTCAATGGAGGCCCATTAATCTATGGGAAAAGTCAGGTTTACTCTGGAAGAAAAGATAGATGTAGATAGCAAGAGGCGAAGGTGAGCAGAGCTAGCCTTCTTTCTTTCTCTGCTTTCTCTTTTCACTCTTTCTGTCAATTTTCTCACGTTGTGCTGCAACTTTGAAATACAGCAGAAAATCATGGACAAAAGGGAACACATCAGCCATCTTCCAGCAGCTGAGGTCTGTTAAAGAGCATTGGAGGGTATGCTGTTACTCTGTATTATGGGGGTCCTGGGAGGGACGCCCAAATAACCAAGCAAAAACACAAGATGGGGAAATTAACTCAAGCACTCTCTTAAGCTAAACGAGAGGCAGGGTAACTTAGCTGGGATCTTGTAATCCTATGTATACAGCGTCAGGTCAGAAGAGTAGCCAGACAAGTTTTAAAGTAATAAAAAGATAGCTTTATTAAAGGACAAACAATAAATAAGACACCACATGCACACAGCTAAATAGAAATAGAAATGAGAGTTTTCAGGGGAAATGGGCAATACGACACCTTATCTTGTAGTCCTGGAGAAAAGTGGAGGATTGCAGGGAAGGAAGCTCATCGCAGTTCGCTGAAGGGACAACTTCACTGGACAGAGCGGCAGCAAGGCTAGATGGAGGTTCAGGGCGATCCGAGGTGGTCTGAGCAAGTGATCCGAGGGGCACTTGAACTTGGGGGTTTTTTATAGGGTGGATTATACCTACAGGCCATGCCATGCTCGGTGAGAAGAAAGAGAATTTGGAGTGGGACAAAAGCGTTGGAAAAGGTCAGGTTTTACATGATGAGCTTAGCGCGAGACGACAATAGTATAGCCAGTATGCAAATGGCTCAGCATAAAGAAAGCGCCGGCTCTCAGCCGAGCGTCTTTATGTAAAGTCGCGCTTAAGCAAGGTGTGTCTGCAAGAAACTGGTCCCTGAAGCAACGGAGAGGCATTGATCTGCCTGCCTAAATGGGGATTGGAATGTCCCACCATTAACGGCCGCGCCTGTTTATGTGCTTGTCCGGTGGCCCTTGCAAACACGTGGAGCAGGGTGGCAGAGAAAGGTCAAATGAAGGCCAAATAAGTTTGATATCAAAGTGAGATCTAGTGCCATCACCAGGCATGTCAGAACCGTGGTAACAATGCTGTGTTTTTCTACCTCTTCACCTGCCAGATGGAGGTGTTTCTCAGCTGGAGGAGAATGGGGGAAACTTAAATCAGACTGGAGTATCTTTGGATCTTTAACTCTTTAGCAGTTGTGTATGAAGAAAAGATATGTGAATTTGCAATAGCACCCAGTGTTTCCCCAATTTCTCAAAAGCAATCCGTTGTATTCCCAGAGGGAGCATGCAGTTTGATTGCCAGTGTGCAAAACTGTGGAGTTGCTGGATCATGCCAATAGCAGAAGCCAGATTAAATTTGGCCTTGGGTTGGATGCAGAACAGAGAGTGCCCACCCCAGTTTAAAACATGCTAGACTACCTGAATCTTGGCCTGAATCTTGATAAGACAGACAGCCAAAAAATGCACAGCTTTGACAACCATTTGTTCTAGGAGTACTTTGACAAAACTTGTCTAACACCTGCTTTAGTCAGGAGAATTTTAGGTTCAGTTTGAAAGAAATGAAAAAGAAGGTAGATGAAGACAAAAAAAAAATTAAAGCAAAAACTGTGGAATTGTTTCACTTGAGTCCCAACGCCCCTTTTTATCACCACTACAGGAGACATGTCAGTTTTCTTCCTAAACAACTTAATGTGTTCTGTGTTTTGGCTTTGTGAAACTTAATTGTTTTATGTCCATAATTAGTGTAATTCATTTCCTGAACTTGGTTTTTATACCTTTTCCTAACCCATCTATATACTTGATGTATGTATGTATGCATGTATGTATGTATTTATATTTATTTATTTTGGATTGCTGTTCTTTTTATTCTAAGTTTCTTTAGACAGTAGAAAGGCAAGTGAGAAATTGATAAAACAATAAATCTCCAAATCAGAATATACTTTGAAACAGTTTTATCTTGTGTTTTAGGTTTTCAGGAAACAAACCTAGGAATTTAGGTAACAATACAAAACTCATAGAATGGCTACCACAAAATGACTTATTAGGTGAGTAGTATTGGAAGTGGAACTTGAGTCTTGTATTATATTAAACATGCAAAATTCTTTGTATCTTATTTACCACTTGGTACAACAGTCGCTGAAAACTTTGAATTATAGTGGAATTATTGCGCTTCCTGAATCACTGGTTTCCATTAGGCAGATTTCTGTCACTAATTTCTGTGACCATTATCCATGCTGAATTGCAACAATCAGTTGTTGCCAGATTTTTGCACCTAAAAACTTCTGGTAGTCTAGGACAATAGTGAATTATTTGTTGTCATTTCTTAAAATATTAAGAACTTCAGCCGCATTGTGTTGTTAAGAAAGGATACTCCCCCTCGTTTTTTTGCTATAAAATGTAATGCTGAATGAGTGCCTTGGTTGCAAATACTATTTTCTGTGCACAGTAGAGAAGTCTTTAACATGATCATTGATAAATAGATTATATGATTGCTTATGAGATAGCATTACAAGTAGATTGTCTCTATATGTGGTATATTTATCCATCCTCTTTTTCTGGCATCATTAGAGAAACTGAAGTAGCTCATGTTTGGCTTGCTATTGCCAACATTTAGAATCAGGGAGACAGAGCTTTGATCTCATACGTTTGAATGCAGGTGGGTGAAAGGTTTGGCAAGCAGTTTGTTTTCTCTGTTGCCTATTGGTAATGAAAGATTTTGTAGATCATCTGCAAGGGAAAGGCAGAAGAAGGCCATTGGGAGATAGGAAAGTCATTATTCTAATTTGTACATGTCTGTTGCTGATACCTAATACTCTTTTCTATTTTATGATAGCTTAGTTACATTATTTCATAATAGCTTAGTTATTTAGTTATGATAGCTTAGCTTTTTTTTAATGTACCTTTCTTTTAAGGTGCCTCACTTCTTGCTTTTTAGGTCATTCCAATATTAAGGCATTCCTTAGTCATGGTGGGCTGAACAGCATTTTTGAAACCATGTACCATGGTGTACCTGTGGTGGGAATTCCTCTTTTTGGTGACCATTATGACACAATGACACGAGTGCAGGCCAAAGGCATGGGGATATTACTAAACTGGAAGACACTTACTGAGGATGAGTTATACAATGCACTGGTGAAAGTTATTAATGATCCCAGGTAAGGTTTTTTTTTCTTTCCCAGACGTTCACTGATATGCCGGCATAAATACATTAGTAACTTGCATAAATACATAAGTAACTTATGTATTTCATTGCCTTATGTATGTGAAATGATATTTAAAGATGATACCATATTTGTTGGAATGGCATAATATAATATGCCTCTTTTTTATCTTGTTCTACTGCTCTACAGCTATAGACGACAGGCCCAGAAGCTGTCTGAAATTCATAAAGACCAACCAGGTCATCCTGTTGATCGAACAGTCTACTGGATTAATTACATCCTTCGTCATAATGGAGCAGAGCATCTACGTGCTGCTGTTTACACAGTCTCTTTTTATCAGTATTTCTTATTGGATGTTGTTGTTGTTGTACTGCTTGGTACTGTCTTATTCTGCTACGTTTTAGCCAGGATAGCAAAATTTATCTGCAAGCAAAGTAAACATCTTTGGTCCACTAATGAACATGCTACCATTAATGGACATTACCAAAACGGGATTCCAAACGGCAAGTATAGAAGAAATGGTCACATTAAACATGAAAAAAAAGTGAAATGAGCCAACTACCCAATGTACATTAGCAATTAATCAATTCTATAATTGAATTTTATAGCTGTAACTTAGTCTAACACCTACTTAAAGTAAAACAATAAACAGTTCTAATGCTCCCCTACAGTATGTAATCTTATGCAATTAAATTCTGCAGAACTAAAGAAAATCTTTAGAAAAATGAAGCACAACCTAAAATGCAAACTGTATTTTATTCTTAATACTGATGCAGGAAGGTTATACTGGCACTGAAGATTTTTTTTTTTTAGAAGCCTTAATTCTCTGAAGTAATTCAATAAGTATATTTATGACTTTTCCATTTGTGAATCTAAATGTGTGCGTCCCAGATAAAGGCAAGATTTCCTTTTACTTGCAAAGGCTTTTTTCTTTTTCGTACTCTCATTAGTATTTTAGTAAATATATTTTTGTTTTATTTACCCAAGGTTCAATGTTGTCTGACAATGATGTTAATTGAAGTCACTTTTTTTGGTGTTGGATATGGAGCACTAAACAAGCTACAATTGCAGCCATTTAAGTCATATTCTTACAAGATGCTGAAGAATATGATAAAAAATACCATATTTTTGATATTCTACTTAATTCTGCCTTTCTCTTCCATTTCTTTAGAGAAAAAGGAAATTGCACAAGAGTACCGTAAGCTGTAATTTTATATTTATGTATGTTTTAGTTTCATTCTTTATCTTTTCCCACATCCATAATTTATGCCATTTGAAAGGATGTTTTATTCCAGTAGTTAAAAGGGCTGTATGGATAGACTCTACATATTAATTTATAAAATGGAGCAGAGAGGCAGAAATTTGCCCTGGGCTCTTTGGAAAAGCATTTTCTCTGTCACTTGAGCAATGCAGAATCAAACCACTTTACAGGTTTGTTATAAAATTGAATGTCATTGCTATTATTATAAGCAAGACCCCCTGCCCCCCAACCCACAATGGTTCAGAAGTTCACTTAGTTCTGTCTGTGTTCCCTATGGAAGCCTGGGCCACATAATCCATGTTACATAGTTGCCAACATCAATCCTTTGAATCAAATGGAGGCTATCTTTTTGGTCAGTTACTGCTGCCTTTGTAGAGGTTTGATATCATGCATGACATTAAACCTAGAAAACTAATTAGAAAGTTTGCCTCTGCCCACACTCATAACATCTTTTTTATGCACAACACTCTTTGAATCACTGTGACCAATCCAGGACTTTTCTGGTTTTAAACAGAGAATGGGATTACAGGGCATTGAAAAAAAGATCAGGGCTGTCCTGTTAAACCAGTGTTGGCAACTATGAGTTCATTAATTTCCATGCCATTCTGTTTACTTGGAATTTGCACTGCACATGTTGTAAGTGTAGACTTTTATTTATGTATGGTTTGAAATCCCATGTCTGACAGTGGTAGGGGAAAAATATAGCAAGTATTGTTCGCTAACATGGGAAAGTTCTGAAAAACAACAGAATACTAAAATCATCTTCGTACACAGTGACATGATATTTCATTATTTTCCCATCAGGAGCCTCTATCTGATAGCAATAAAGTAGCATTGCAGATATGTTTCTTATATTTGGTATAGGCAATTGTACTGCTTTCCAGATACTTGAAAAAATTGTATTATCAATAAGCCTGTTAGCTTTATCTTTTTACAATCCTATCAATATGTGGCAACTAAAGGAACACTAAGAGGCAATGAGTGGTGGGAGAGTGACAGGACCTAGAGTGTATGAATGTGTTGGTTTTAATGTTTTTCGTATTGAAGAAGGTATACAAGCACTGACCGGATGATTAAGAATAATTTAATCTCCACTGTGATACAACTTAAGCAATAAACATGGATTTAATATAGAAACATGTTGTTGGAATCACATCTTTATTCAAACATGCTTGTGTGCTCATGCATATGCCGACACCCTGTATATGCACACATATATCTCTTAATTCCCTCTTTGTTTCCCAATTTTTATTCTGTTCAGTTCTCTATTCTGATGCTTTCCTACCTCTTCTCTCTCTTTTTTGCACTAAAAAACTATTAAGCAGAAAGAGACAGAAGTCTTGAGACTAATAGTGGTAGGAAACACCTCTCTGGCTGTTAATCTTCCACTGATAGCCATATTTAAATATTTGAAGGGATGCCATGCAGAGGAAGGAGAGGGCTTGTTTTCTGCTGCTCCAGAGACCAGGACAAGGAGCAATGGATTCAAGCTGCAGGAAAGGAGATTCCACCTGAACCTCAGGAAGAACTTCCTGACAGTGTCCGGCAGTGGAATGTGCTGCCTTGGGGTGTAGTGGAGGCTCCTTCCTTGGAGGTTTTTAGGCGGAGGCTTGATGGCCATCTGTCGGGAGTGCTTTGAGGGTGTTCCTGCATGGCAGGGGGTTGGACTAGATGGCCCCTGTGGTCTCTTCCAACTCTACATTTCTATGATTCTATGATTTAATAAAATGAGAATAACTTTAAAATTCTCCAATTCAGTATAGTTCTTTGTTTCCAATACAGATATACCTGTCACTGTTTGCTTTTGAGTAGTGCCAGTGGCTGATGCATACGTGTATCATATGGTTACATCTTTATTGCTATGTCCCCCAATGCTTACCCCCTTCCCCAAAAAATCACCATGTACATAGTACCGCTCCCACAATGCAGCCATTATCATTTTGTCAGAGAGCAGGCAGATGAGTGGGTCTGCACTGAGCTATTTTCCTGTAGGTGGATGCACTGTGACAGGCATTTACAGACACTTTAAAAGGTTCTTGAGAGCTCTCTGCAGATGATGTTGTTGCAGTGCATCCAGCTATCAGAAAATACCTGGATGCATCCCTGCTCACCTCCCTGTTTTCTGATAACATGAAAAGGACTGTCCTGGGATGGGGTGTGGGGGTTGAATAGAGAGATTTTATTTATTGTGTATTTGAAACAGGCTTCTGGTCTACATAACAATCATAAAAGTGAATTGTGGTGGCTTAAGCCTAATTTGTGCCATTGTAATTCACGAACAGCGTGCTAGTCAAAAATATTTTTTTCTGTTTCTGCACAACTTGTTATTAAAATAACAAGTGATTAGGTTGGTAATTAACTGTATTTAGATCCAAAATTACTTATGCTGAGAGTAGATCCATTGAAATCAGTGGGACTTGTGCTGATCACAGGCAGAAATCTTGTTGATTTCATTAGGTCTCCTCTCACCATAACTAAACATGAAAGGCCCCTCTCTCTTTTGTATTAGATTTGAGCGGTCATTAAGATGATACCAAATGCATTTTGGTATAGTAGACCACCTATGTATAGTAAATTGTGTTGTCACTAGTGGAATATAGGACTGATTTGTGTAACTGTGTTCTTTAAAAAATTCATTGTGTGAGGTGAGTTTCTTTATCAGGACTCCAGAGCAGGAAGAAGGAAAGGTTTGGGGTTTTGCACATTGATACATGCTGCAGTCCCCATCTTCAGCAGGTTAGCCAGCAGCAGGTTGGTATGTAAAAGGCTTTTTTAAAATAAAATAAAATAAACTATTTTAATAATATTTGAAATGACGTATTCAGTAATGCAGGCTGATTGACCCATCACAGCTACTTGTTTTAAAATATCTGGAATATTGTCTGGTGCTACTATACACGGATACAATTCTGTGATTGTATTTGCATATTTGTGCCTTGACAGTCCTTTTTTAAATTTCAAAATAAGCATCTTCAGTGCTTGGGAGGAGGGATTTCTACCTCATATTTTCCAGTGATAAATGGTGGTTTTTAACTATTTACTGCATGGTCAGATTGAAATCTGTGTTCATAAAATAACTGGGGGAGAATGGATTTTAATGTCATAGTTTAAAGCTCAAGAGTGCTGTGGTCCAATGCCTTATGCTACTTTTGCTGAGATAAATTGAACTATCTCTAAACCTGTATGCCATCAAGGGTTTAAGGCAGTTGAAAGAAGGCAGTCCCTTCTCCCCAGTTTCACAGAATGTTAGGTTAATAAAACTAGAATGTCCATATTAGTATTTAGTAGTGCTTAACTGAGTTGGCCAGGAAATTTGAGTAAAAGTATGTAAGAGTTATGCCAAGCTGAGTTGGACCAATGGCCCTTTTGCCGAACTGCATTAAGGTTTTTGTAGGCCCTAAGCACACTTGTATTTGACTCTGCATCTTACCTCAGTGTATCACTAGGGATGAAAATATAAAATACCTTTATTTTAAAATTTTGTTTTCCTTCCCAATTCCTATTAAATTTTTTATTAATCCTATTTTTGTAGGCCTTAAAATTTCATAGATCCTAGGCACTGTGCATTAAGTGCCAAATGGAAAAGGTGGCTCTGCCTTTTTGGCTTATTTATTACTGACAGTGGCCTCTCAAGGTATATCAAATTGTTCCCAGTCTTGACTTTGTGATGTAGATGTTTAGCTTGTCATGATGGGGTAGATCACATGCCAGGTATGTTCAGTTTGACACTGAGGTACATCCTGCATGATTGATTTCCTACTCATCTAATAAAAATCTAGTTGTATCCAGACGTTATGAAAATGGTTATAATAAAGACAGGAGGAAATGGAGTGTAGTAATCTTACCGTGAGTTACAAATTTCATCCTCCTTCCTGAAGAGATCTCATATGATACTCTGATGTCATATATAAGACTTACCTATCCTGAATCCATTGCCTATTCAGGCTTTGTGAATTCTTGATTTGTATACAAGTCTCTACTCATTTCAGTTGAGCTGTGTGGATAAAGGAATGTTTTGGTTGACTTTTCTACACTTGTTTTTATAAATCTAGGTCATGTGATCATGTCAAATTTTCATTAGCAGTGCATTCATAATACAGGAGTGTTTACTTTCTCCCTTCTAAAGCCACATTTAGCTCTTGCGCTGAATAATATACTGATAGTCATGTTATTTATTTACTAAAATATCCTGCCCTCTATGATGGAGATCTCACAGAGTGGCATGCAAGGAAAATAAGTTCAAACAGTTTAAAACAATTCAGAATTTAAAACAGCTAAATAATGTAATGAGATGAAAACATGTTAAATGATTTACAAAGTGTAAAACAGTGTTGTTGAACATTTTGGGAAAAATAATTGGGACTCAAAGGCTTTTGTACTTTCTTTCTTTTTCTTTTTGGTTTTAAAAACAAAACAAAGCACCTTTGCTGGGATAAAACCATCATCAGCACTAATCAGAACTCCAAGAAAAGGTCATTCCACAAATGGGACACTATAGTAATGAAGGTTCTTTCCCATATCCCCGTTGATTGTATGGTGGAACACAGAGGAGAACCCCTCCAGCAGACCTCAGTCAAGTATATGTAGGAAGAGAGGCTCCATCAGGTATCAAGGTGCCAAGCTGTTTAGGACTTCGAATTCAGAGTGGAAGTGGCTTTGTAGCCAGTGCAGTTCTTTTAAAACCAGTGCTATGTTGGTTCTGTATAGCATTTCAGTCAACGGTCTCATAGCTATATGTTGTGCTAGCTCAAGCTTCCAAGTCATCTTCAAGAAAAGTTCCATGTAGAAGGCATTATGTTAGTCTCATTAGGGAGTGAACAGTCCTAGAATGTTGTGTTAGGTTAGTCACTGTTCAAGAAAGGCTACGCAAGGATACTGGACCAGTAACAGTCCGAAGAATCTTCAATGACAAAGTTGGAATTGAGGAGTACTTTTTTCATGTAGCTGCTCCCTTTGGGGAAGTGAAAGCTATTCAAAAATTACCCAGCTCTTAGACCAGAAAACAAATCCACAGACCCTTCATTTTACTGGGATTCACCTTCACATTTTATTTTTTGTTCATCCAGCTCATTCTAATAGCTATCATACAGTAGCTCATTACTGTAGCTATCACATAATAGCTATCATATTATTACAGTAGTTATGCTGAGTATCATCAGCATATTCTATACTATAATCATGTCATATAGTGGCTTCCTAGAGGTATTAAATAACATGCTGGTGTATGTCTGCACGGTGGCACCCTTAGGTGCTCCACAACTTTAACAGACTTTCCATGCTGAATAAGAGTTTCTCAGTACTGTCCTGTGGAACTTCCCCTACAGATAGAGAAGAAAACTTCTAACAGTGCCTCTTGTTCCCCTCTGACAGAGCCTATCCACTAGAATGTAAGTATTTAATGAAAACCTCTGGGGGATTGACTAGGTAGCACTCCTCCTATCTTTCCCCTGAAGTAAATTATTTGTCAGATCAACCATGACTATTTCAGTACTGTATCCTTGATCATACTGGCCAGATACTCAAGCATCTTCCCGGAAAAGGAAATATTTGTAATGAGACAATAGTTCTCATGTACCTCTGGGTTCAAGATAGGTGGCATCTCCCCTCTGACATAGGCCCTTTTTGCACCTTACCTCGTCGCGGCAGCGGGGAGTGGCACTTGCGCGAGCAGCCACTTGCGCGAGCTGCTCACGACAGCCCTTTTTGCCTCCCGCATTGCCTTCCTTCTAGCGCGACGGTCGCACGAGTGCCCCCTTCCTTCCGCAGTGCAGTCTGGGAGCTGTAGGCTGCGTGGGGGGAAGGAAGCGCGACCGGGCCGCCTTGCCGACACACCGCACAAAGGTAAGTGTGCGAGGGTGCCATGAGCATTGCGTGAGCACGGGACATTTTTGGCTTAAAGCCAAAAATCAAAAATGTGCGTGCCCCGCTTTAGCCTCGTGAGTGTCGCACAAGTGTCGCACAAGTGGGAGTCATACGGAGCGACGCTCCCACTCACGCGATGCTCAAGGGGTGCTCGCGCAAGAAAAAAAGCATGCGAAAAGGGCCCTAGTGAGACATTTACCACTAAATCACTCCACTTCTGCTGATCATTTCAGCCACGATAGGCAAGGGTAAAGCTTACCTATGTAGGATGGACTAATTAAGCTGCATCAACTGAAAATGATCCCAAGAACCCTTACCAGATGGAGCATGGCACATTTTATCAGACTGTGATGACTGTGGTATCAAGTGCTTGCTCAATCCAAACAATTTCTTCCTCAAAGTGCCCAGGAAATTAGTTACAACATATAATCAAAGGTTCCTTTCCATATGTAGTTCTGCTGACACGTTCCTAAATCTGCAAGACCTGAGCAAGATGGTTGACAATAAGGTAACTTTGAGGACCTTTATTCATAACTTCTAACCAAATGCCCCTATCCCATATCTGTGCTTTTGAGTTTTGTGGCCTAAAGGTAGAATTTTTCATTTGTCTCTTTGAATTTCACTTTATTAATTTCAAATTTTCCAGCTTATCAAGGTCCTTTTGAATTCTGTTCCTGTCTTCCAAAGTGTTTGCTCCCCCTCCCAGTTTTGTATTATCCACCAGTTTGATAAGCATTCCCTCCACCCTATCATCTAAACCGTTAATAAAAAATACCAAAGAGTGTTGACCCCAAGACAGAACACTGTGGTGCTCCATTTGAGACTTTGTTCAGATTTGAAGCAGAGCTGCTGCTGATAAATATCTGACTACAATTTTGAATCCATCTGATGGCTTTTCCATATAGTCCGTATTTAGTCAATTTGCTAATCAAAATTTCATTGGGAATCTTATCAGGTGTCTTGCAGAAATCTAGAAAAAAAATCACATCCACTGCCAATTAAAAAAAGGTTAGGTTGGAAGGATTTGTTCTTGACAAACCCAAGCTGGCTCCTACTATTCACTGCATTGTCATTAAAATACTTGCAAAAAGAGTCTTATATAATCTGTTGTAATATATATATATATGTATATGTATATGTGTATGTATATGTATTTATTTATTTTCCTGGTATTGCAGTTAGTGTCATGATTTCAACCTCAAGCAAGGTTCAGAGTTCCCAAGTCAGTAAGAAGGAGGTATCCAAGAGGTAGGATAGGATATCCTAGGATATCCTTAGGTTATCCTAAGCAGGAGGTATCCAGTGTCAAATAGTCCAGGTCAAGGAAACTAAATCAGAGTCAGGTTTCCAGGGAGTCATGGTAGCTGTGTTTTTAAATGGGTCAGGGGTCATAAATCCAATAAACACACTTTTGCAAACTGAGCCATCAAGAAGGAAACTGAAGTTGTAATCAACTGGTGGTTGTATTTCTTCGTATAGGCAGCAAGTTTAGCCAACACCCAGGCAGTTGTTAGGGACAGTATTCCACAGCTGTGCTCTGCTGATGCCTTGATTGTAGCCCTTCACTTCATCTGTAGGGAGTGGTCTGGCCCAGATGCCTCTACGTTTCTCTGGGACTGTGGGTGGGGGGGCTCTCCTCCAGTTCTTCTTCTTGCTCTGTACCCAAGCTGACCTGCTGAACAGAAGGAGGCCTTGGCTTGCTATCAGATGTCTTCTGTGACTCCTCCAAGGTAAATCTTGTTCATCTTCTAATGAAGGTGAACTCTCAAGAGAAGAGGGGCATGACAGGCTCACCGGCCTGTAATTTCTTGGATCTTTTTGGAAAAGAGAACAAGTTTGCTCGTCTTTAATTCTCGGTGCCTTGTCTTTTCTCCAAGATTTCTCAAACATGATGGCAAGTGCTTCTGTTAATATGTCAGTAAGTTCCTTCAATATTTTGGGACACAGTCCATTTGGCCTTACAGACTTGAACTCCTTTGGATTAACTAGGTAATTCCTGACTAACTATGTGCCAGGGTCCCTGCCGATGCATGGAAGCAAGTCCTCTTTTTTTTTGGGCGGGGGGAGAAAAGCCTGACACAAAATAAATATTGAGCAGTTCTATCTTTTCATTGTGATCTGTTAGCATTTTACCCTCCTTGCTGAGCAGTGATCCCACCATTTCCTTTGTCATTCTCCTGCTTTGAATATAATTGAAAATCCCCTTTTCATTGCTTCTTGCTTGTCTAGCCAGTCTCAGCTCAATTTGAACTTTACCTTTCCTTATACTATTTCTGCAAGCATGGGCTACACATCTGCATTCTTCCTTAGTGAATTGTCCTTATTTGCATTATTCATGCTTACTCTTTTTGCTCTTTGCTTTCTCCTCAAAATTGTGCAGCTATATTGGCTCTTTCTGATGATTCCTATTTTTCTTCTTCCATGGACTTGTTTGTGATTATGATTTTAGCACTTTCTTTTTTTAAGAAATCCCATCCATACTAGGTGTCTTTTTTCCTTTAGCATCTGTAGCCGTGGGATTCTGTCCATTATTTCCATGAGGTTGATAAAATCAGCTTTCTTGAAATCCAAGTTTGGCTTTACTCTTCTTTGGCTTGTCCTACAATTATGAATTCTAGCATTACATGGCCATTTCCCACTAAAGTACCAACTACTTTGATCCCAGTGACCAATTCCTTCCTATTAGTTAGGATCAAATCCAGGATTACTGATCCCTTGTTCTTTCCTTCACTTTTTGAAAAATTTGCAAGGCAAATCAGGAATTTGTTGGAAAGCCTACGCTTAGCAGAGCTAGTCTTCCAGCAGATATCAGGATAGTTGAAGTCCCTCACATCTACCAGATCTTGCATCTTGGAGAGTTCTCTGATTTGTTTCAGAAAATCATCATCTGCCACCTTGGTTTGGCGGCTTGTAGTAAACTCCTACCAGTGTAGCTTTTATTTCTTTCTCCGTTTATTTTTATCCAAAGGCTCCCCATTGGTCCAGTTTGATCACTCACATAGATTTCTGTTTGAGAGAATTTGTCTTTGTGCTATCCCTTCCACCTTTTCTTCCCCATCTATTTTTTTTTAAAAGATGATATCCTTCAGTTGTTATATTCCAATCATTGGAGTCATCCCACCAATTATCTGTACTTATAAAGTCTTATTTACTTCCTTCAACTGAGACTTCAAGCTCATCTTGTTTGTTTCTCAAACTCTGTGCATTGGTGTATAGACATTTAAAGTGTTACTGCTAACATACACCCCTATGCAAGTTAGTGACTCAGCAGAAGTCCCCACCCGTTAGACCATGTGGTCAAGAAGAGCACATGAGCAAAAACAAAAATTCCCCACAAGCCTTAAAAAAGACACAGATAGTCAAAGATGACCCCCTCAAAACACAGTTCTCTCCTCAGAGACTCCAAAGACTGAGGAAGCAATTCAAATGACCTAATTCATACAATGTATATCACCTTCTAGAAAGAGGCCAGGCTTTTGTCCCTGGTGAGCAAGAATAGTTAACACTCCTCTGACCTCTGAAGGGAATAATTCTGTTGTTAGCTATACTAAAAAGAGACTGATTAGCAAAGATAAAAGAGCTCTAGCAATATCGGAGGTGGCTTTTATTATTCTTGAAGATACTTGAAAAAAGTTATAGTGCATAACTGGTCTATTTCATTATAGTGGATTTCATCCCATCTTTCTTTTAGAATGACTGTTGCTCACAAAAGCGTTACTGATAGATATCCAACAATTCCAGATGCATTTGTTAATGGACTGAACTAATGAAAGACATACAGAACTAACAATGCAAAACTATTTTTGTATGCCTAGAAAAGCTATTGAATTGTTTTTATTTTTTTTAAAAAGAGCAGGTAACAGAGGACAGCTTTGTGGAAACAGGAGAATTATACTACAATGCCACTCTAAAAAAATCTACTATTGTCTGATTTCAGAAGGTAAGCTGGGGTGGGCCTAGTTTGTTTTTGGATAGGATACCACAAGAGAGTACCAGGGTTGTCCAGGTACAGGAAGGAAAGAGTTCTGCTTAAAACCCTGAAGAGTTGCTGCCAGTCAAAGATAGCAATACTAGAATGGCAATGCTAGCATACTAGAACACTAGTCCAGCCTTCTAACTCAGTATAAGGCAGTTTCCTGTGTTCAGTAGAACTGGTCATAGAAATTTATTCTGATGACTGATTTAAGGAAGATTGACTTCTAAAAGAGTTAACTGTCACAAGAAAAAGACATAGTTCTTGAATTACAGAAAATGAACTTATAGGCATTATGGCTTGTGTTTTCAGAAGCATTCAGCCTCACCTTTTCTTTCTTTTTTGGGTTACAACCTGGAATGAAATGAGTTTGCTACTGCTTGATTTCAGAAGATCTTCAACACTGTGAATGTGCAAAATATTTTTTTACTGTAACACAAATGTCAGTATTGTAATGAAAAAACAGACTGGCACTTGTTGGCTGCATAATATTCTTGTTGTGGCACAAAATGAAAGGCTAAGCCATTGCAAAGAGGTTTGGGGTGTGGTCCTTTCCTAAGCCCTGGAATAGTCTTTGAATACATTAGAACTTTTTGCAGAATTGGAAGAATCAGCGTATCAGCATATCACAGTCACATAAGGACATAATTTCTCCAAAAGACTAAGTGATATAACACCAATGTGAGGATGGATGTGTCTGTTCTAATCTGGATCATCCTAAATTAACACATTTCTTTATTCATATTAACTGCTTTTCCGAAATACATAGCTCCATTCATTTAACTCCTTAGTAGCGGTCCCTATAGATAAACTAGGCAAGCACTTCTGAAAAGCCTGCCATTAGGCATGTTCTTCCCTGAAGTTCATCTTATAAATAAAAAGTCTGTCTTGTGTTTCCTCTCCATTCTCTCTCTCTCTGTGATTTCTGCTATAAGGTGCCAGAGCTTTTGGAATGTTCGAACAAATAGGTTCTTCATTTATATGGAAATCTTCTGCATATATGGTGCTGGAGTAAAGTTTTATGGACACCAACAACCATCCTGAACTCTTACTAGAAGTCAAACAACTTAACTGAGGCACTTGCATCTTAAACATATCATAAAAAAAAAATGACTCATTGAAAAAGACAATTCTGAGCAAAGTTGAAGGCCATAGCAAAAGAGTAAAGACAGATTATAGATGGATTGTCTCAATTGAGGAAGCCACAGCCCAGAATTTGCGAGAGTGGAACAAGATGTTCCGGAGCTCTCATTCATTGGATTGTGATAACTTTAAGTCAGTTTGATAGCATATATCAATAAGTTTCTCTTGGTAGAGATGATCCATAGAATCAATGATGTTCACTGAAGTTTTGGTTTACAGTTCATTCAGTGGATCTGCTGTAGATGGACTAGCAGTTGGATTTAGGCCTGTATTTATTTACTTATGTATTTGCTCTATTTTGTCCTATTTTTCAAGAAATTGTTGTCTCTTAAATATTTGACACCTGGTCGAGGGGAAACAAAGGAAAAAGGAAAAAACAGCAATAGCAGTTTCTCAAGGCTAGAACAAAATGAAGAACTGTGAGGACACACTTATATCAAGTTCCAATTGTTCTTCCATTCTTGGTGTTCTTGTATTTAAGAGTAGTTGGTGGTTCTTTTTCTTTTCATTGATGGATAGTGTCAGCATGTTTTTCTCCCTATTCCTGAATGCCTTGGTCAACAAGGAGTAGGAGGAGATGGGTGGGAAAGTGAGTTCCTAGCAGTTGTTGAGGGATGGGACAGTTTGGTCTTTCCTTGATGTTCTTCCTACAAAGCAGATGTTTCATTCCAGATCTTCTTTTGGATGATAGGGGAAGTCAATGTCTCTTTTCATTTCTGCTTTTCAGTTGCAGGGCAAGATGATACGTAGTGATACCAGTTTATGTTTGTGTAGAATGACTCATTGTGATAATAGCTTAATAAGCCTATTGGCTATGTTCCAAAGGTTTATATGAGTTTTGTGTACTCAAGGGCACTTTTTTGTTCCTTGAGCATTGATTAATCAAGTGACGTTACAAATTGCTTTTGAAATGGAGTTTTCAAAGGCAGCTTATCCTGTCAGATGATAGTGTACTGGTAAAGGGAAAATCATGAAAAATTCGCCAGGCATGTGGTATCATAGTAACTTTTTTCAGCACTGTTGAAGACTATTTCCTTTAATTAACTCAGTGTTCATTGTGTACAGTTTCTGGTTATGACTGGAGTTCTGCAAGGCCCCTCCAGTTAACACTGGCCAATGCTGTTTTATGTTGTTGTGTGTCTTCAAGCCATTTCCAAGTTATGGCAACCCTAAGGTCAACCTATTATGGGGTTTTCTGGCACTGACACATCCAAGGTCACGAAGTGGGTTTCCATGGCCAAGCAGAGAATCAAACCTTGGTCTCCAGGGTTGTAGTCCAACACTCAAACCACTACATCAAATTTGCCTTTTGCCTTTAAGATGCCAAAACAATATGCAATAGAAGCAATAACTTATTTTCAAGAGATTAAAAAGAGGATGATTATTAAGCCAGGAAAAGAGAAGTGATGTGACCTCAATGAAGTGTTTATAAAGGGCACACTAAAAGCTGAGCTGCATCTCTATTTTCTCTCCTGTATAATACAAGAAAGAAGACATCTTCTAATGGACATAACAAAGGAAGAAAGCTGGAAGAATGGAAATAAAACATTTCCTTATACAGAATGTGGTTAACAAGGCACTTAATATATGGTAACAGTGGGAATTCTCTGGAAACAAGTTAGCTTAATAACACAGAATAGTTGCAGTGATTTAACATCCAATTCTTGCGAAAGAAGCAGAATCACCACCTTTCCATTTACTCAAGAATTTTATTTTCGATATTAATTCATAGTTTTCATGTTGGAAGGGGGGACTGGCCCTCTCATTAGGCACAGTGAAAAGGCTGCTCTAGACAGAAGATTTTGGTTGTTATGAAAAGAAAGCAAATGGTTAGCTATTTACTTTAGTTAAAATTGTATCTTTTTAGTGGCTGGGAGGAGGAAAGACATTTGTTGGATCTTCTGCTTTAGGTGACAAAATAGCTTGGCTGGCTTTGGGGTCTATTCACCTTTGTCTTTTTCAATTTCTTGTCTTGCCTCAGTCAGCAAAATGCCTTGGGCCAGGTATAGATGTGGAGTATTTTTGATCAATCTGCTCTCTGATGTCACTATGGTTGTGATATGATTTTGCTAATCCAATTCAGCATATTTTAATTGTTTACAGTTGGGATCGACATATGCTTGAAAGAGGTTGTTTTCAGAATTTGATAGGAATGTTTCATCTGGTGTATTCATTTTCTGTTTTCTTTTAGGAATACAGTTGGCTTTTCACATTCACTAGGGTTAGGAGTGCAGGACACTTGCAAAAATGGAAAAATCACAAATATCAAAATGCCTGTGGCATGTGAGAGAACCAGGTCCTAATGAGATCTGGGAAAGGAGAAGGAGTCGGTTGGCATGGTGGCCCTATACTTCCTCTCGCTTGCCCATCTCTTTCTTTGAGTGTGGGGGTTAGCATTGGGAGAAGGTGTGTGGTGCTGAGAAATCAGACTGCAAGACATCCTTAGCTGGCCAGGTAGCAGCTGGTGGAGTAGGAAGAGGACCAGAAATGGGTTTTTAAAGGGCTAATCCGAACCCCTGAGAGGGAAGATTCTCTCAGAAAGAGCTGCATGAGATGGAGGGGGAGGAAGAAACTTGCAAATAATCAAATCCATGAAAATCAAACCCTCAAATGTGGAGGGGTTGGCTGTAGAAAGGATTTTATACTTCTTTATGTCTATATATTTGAAGGAACTGTTCTTTAAGTAAACGTATTTTGATAGAGAGATCTGTGGGGAACTTATAGCCACTTCTTATCAAACAAAGAGTTGTTGCTGGTTTTAGAAAAGATTGATTAAGTAATCATTACAAGAGAAGTGGCACATGCAAACAAAGCTGTTTTATCAACTCTCAGGCTTTGTTTTATGTGCAAAATAGCTTACATACTATAATACAGAATCAGGAAGTTAAGAAGAAGAAATACCAATCATTAACAGTATTCATTTTTCACATGGATGTATTGGCTGAATCCACTTGATGTTAGCCATACTGCAAATTGTCATGATTAATTTGTCCATTGTTTGCACTATGTCAAAAGTGTGTCTAAGTTATTCTCGATCCACTCCCCCCCGCATAGTGTAGAGTAGAGAGATATGGAGGGCTTTCAACTCTCCATCTTCCTCTGAGTTTTCTCTTGTGGATGCAGTTGCATGAATATTAGTTTGATTAGCACATCACTACTAGCACCATTTCATAATAGTAATTTAAATGACCCTACTTTTTGTTCACCACGCCCTTAATTATCAGAGTTATATTTCTGTCAGATGTTATTCCTCCTTGAAACTACATTTCTCAAGGACCCTTTTCAGATTTTCAGGTATGTGAATTAGCAAGAGTGGCCCTACCATTAGTAGATGAGAAACTATCCTTCAATGTGATTTACATAGTATATTATATTATATAGTATATTAGTGTCACCAGGGAGCCCTGGTGGTGCAGTGGTTAAATGCCAGTACTGCAAACCACAAGGTTGTGAGTTCGATCCTGCCTGGCTCCAAGGTTGACTCAGCCTTCCATCCTTTCGCAGGTCGGTAAAATGAGTACCCAGCTTGTTGGGGGCATGTGTAGAAATGTTTCGAAATACATGCTATTTGTAAGTTGTTCACCACCTCGATCCATATGGAGAGGTGGGATACAAATAAAAAAAAAACAATTAAAAAAAAAACAATGCCCTGCTACCCTGCTGATACAATTGGAAATAGCAGTACTTCCTTCAGGTTGGTTCCTATTCTTCTGTTTTGGGTTCCATTGTGTAATTTCACATATATTTACTAAGCTGACATTATATATTACAGTTGTTTTTGTAAGGTCATGTAAAGCTCAAACTCAAAGAGCTGTTCTTTTAGTAACTCACCATATTGAATCTCTGGAGATAAAATTATCTTCCCCACAAAAACCATTTACTACATTTCCTCTAGTACACCTGGCTTTATGTTTGATTTTATGAACAGATCTGGGTTTGGTACTTGTATACAACCATTCTTAAAAAAAAAAGTTAAAAAGATATCTACCTGCATTCTAATGTTTGGAAGGCCTCCCAAATGAAATCCCAGGTGTACCATCAAGAATTTTAACTGTTACTTTTATGATAATATCATAGAATTGTAGAATTGGAACGTTCCCTGAGGGCTGCCTAGTTCAACCCTTTGTCAGTTCTGGAATTCACAGCTAAAGCATTGTTGCTAAAATGGCTACCTGGCTTCTTCTTAGAAGTCTTATGAAAGTAATCCATCTAGTGTTTTGTTGGAATTTCCTTTCTTCTAATTTTAATCCATTTGTTTGGTCCTACCATTTGAAGTAGCAGGAATAAAAAAGCTTACTTCATGTCCCATATTTAAAGATGGGAAACATACCACCATTTAGTCTTCTCTTCTCCAGACTAAGCATACTCAGGTCCCTTCATAGGCTTGGTTTCCAGACTACCAACTTGTTCACCCTCCTTTTGCCTTGTTCCAATTTGCCAATATGGAGACACTTAAAAGAATACTCAGGGTGAAAGTCTAAACAAAGCGGAATAGAGTGGCACTTTCCCTTATCTGAATGTTACACCCTTGTTAATGTAGCCAAAGTTCCATTTGCTTTTTGGTGACATATTACAATATTAACTCACATTTAGCTTGAAGTCTACCAAGACCTCTAGATCCTTTTCACACATCCTGCCCTTAATCAAGGCATTCCAATGAAATTTGTTCTATCCCATATTGTATTCTGCTTTTCTTCCAAGTTGCTCAATGTGATATGTATTGCTCTTTTCTTCTTCTCAAACCCCTCCCCCCAACATTTTAGATGCACATGGTCATGAGCTCAAGGACAACTACTTACTTTTACTGATGTCTAGGAAGTTCTGATTGCCATGTTCAGAGACTAACAAACCATAACACCCACGCTGACTCACCAATCTACATCTTCACACAGTGGCAATAAAAAACCCATGATATTTCAATTAGCAAAGTGTGTGTGAAAGAGAGGGGGAGGGAGAGGGAGAGAGTATGTGATTGCAACAATGAGAGTGTGTTTCTACATGAGGAGGTTAGCAGGAATTTTCTTATTGGTTTTCTTTAAGTCAGGTATGGAAGAACTGTAGAGTTAGAGGGGAACTCAAAGATCACCTGATCCAATTCTGTGCAGAAACAGGAAACCTCTGTGTTTTATATCTCTCACAGGAATCTCTTGATGTCCCAATCCCAGATTAAAGAGTCCAGACACATGAGTTTGGGTTAACTAAGGGCCACCTTTATTGAATTTCATTCATTCATTCATTCATTCATTCATTCATTCATTCATTCATTCATTCATTCATGCTGGACCTGGAGGAAGCAGCAAGAGGATGAATGCAGGCCAGGCATGGTCAGGTGGCAGACTGCTATCCACCCCCTCAGCCTTCCCTTGGACAAAGTGCCTGAGCCTGTAGAGCAACCCAGCTGTTTAGGTTGCTCTCTGGCTGCTCTAGAGTGGGAGGTATACCCAGGGGTAACTCCTGCTGAAGTTGCAGGACCCTTCAGGCAGGAGCTGAATCCCTGGGTCAGCCTCAAGAGGGTGCCACCTTCACCACCCCCTAGGTTGCATGACTCAAGAGGTGGATTCGGAGGCTTACCCTGCACCCAAAGTGGGTGCCCAAGGTGGCCACCAGAGCTGGTATTTTACCCCTTACCTGCCAAATGGATGCCTAATTAACCCTTCCCAAGCCAATTTTCTCAGTTCCAATCAAAGCAGTATAGGGTAGGCGAAAAAACCCCTGCAAAAGGGGGAAAAAATTCCTAGCAGGCTCCAAAGTGACCCGATAACACATACTGCAATGAGGGTGGGAGGGACAGGCCATGCAGAAGATCCAAAGAGGCCACATATGAGGTGGGCTGAGGTTAAATAGACCTTAGCCCCACCTTCATCATGTGGTACAGCCTGGCACCACCCGAGCCATCTGCCTCCTCCAGGGAGGGCATCAAACGCCTACTTTCCAGGCAGCGAAGGCTGCACATGGTCAGGGAGGCCTTCTTGGAAATTTATGTGAAAGGAGAGTCTACAGTTTTCTTCTGTAGTGTGATTAACTGTTAAACACTCCATATTGTTAGGATGGTTTTCGTAATGTTTAGTCCAAGTCCACTTTCTTGTCATTTGAGTTTAGTGGTTTGGGCCCTAACTTCTGGAGCAAGAGAAAACAAATTTGCTCCGATCATCTGCTTTTGAAGTTAAGCAGACCCAAATTCCTCACCCCTTCCTCATGGGACTTGGTGTCCAGCAACATCTACAATGCTTCAATTATTTTCCCCCAATTCATTGTTTTCAAAATATATACAAGACAGCAGCAGCAACATGAATTTATTTAGTTTTTATACTATTAACACTGCCAGGCATGAATCTACATATTCTCCTAGAAACAATCCAAGAAATCAGTATAGATCCAATAAAGTAGCATGCTATCCAAAATATGTACCTCAGGAATTTCCACCATTTTGTAGAGAGTGCTAGAGTTTAGCATTTTTCTGTGAGGCCACATATGTTCTTTGTTGCATCCCAGTCAGTATCTTTAGCATTTTTTTAAAAGGTGTAATCCTCAGAACATCCAGCCAATTGGGTGGTTCACATATTCCAGATTTGGATGAAGTTCAGGCCTATTTTCTAGTTCTTTAACTGTTGCTTTCCAACATCTCATCTGCTTCTTTCCCTTGCTACTTAATCTGTGTTGCCAACAAGAGTCCCTGGGGCAGGTAGTCCCTGGATATCTGATGACCATGTAACAGTCGCTAGTGATCTTTTGATCAGGAACCTTGGTGCTCAAGATATGATCTATTCAAGAAGCCAGGAAGGAAAATGCTGTTTCCAGCATGACTTAATTGTTTGTATCCACATGGAATAGTAGGATATAAACTTCAGTTTCAGACTAGTTGGTTCAAATTCTGGTTCAGCACTGGCTACCAAATATTGGAATTAGGGGCAATTTTCAATAGTTAAATCAAGATTGAAGTGGGGAAAACAAAGAGAAAACACACACACACACGCACACACACAGATATAGATACATAGAGTGGACGTATTATACAAGACTTCAGGCTCTCAGAATTAACCTGAGCAATATATTATGAAGGAGATGGGAAGCTCTGTTTTAGAAAATACATGACAAGAAGTATCGGTTCTCATATAAGTTGCGTCCATTTGATATCACCTTGCATTTATTTAATCATATTCATTGGTCTTTAGATTGTATTGGATCTACACTGTAGATGTTCAGCACATTTCCCTTTCCTTATTATTATAATCTGATTAGCGTAAGAAGATGTAGGTAAAAATAAGAAGAGAACCCCCAGTTAAAGGACTCTACATAAAAGTCTCCACTGATGTCTTTCTGCTGTCATTGCTGACAGCTAAGGGGCAGGGAAGGGCTCATGTTTATACGGAAGTTAGGATGCTGGTAGGTAACTGCTGGGAAACTTGAAAACAGTCACACTCCTATGGATGCCATTAGTAATACAAAAGGATACAGCAGTTGTTGCTGGGAGAAAAAAGAGGTAAAATACAGATAATTTGGTTTCATGGGTCTGGTTACAACAAACTGAGCCAAGAAAATTCTGCTCACCATAGGACAGCCCTTATAAAACATGGTAGTCATAGCTGTAGGAGTGATTATTCTCATCTATATGGAGAGCTGATTACTATAAAATTCTGCTGATGTCAAAGTGTTGATGAAAACAATAGACCCTTAAATGTATTGCTGAAAGATATGCATGTGAGTTTCATGCTGGATGTTAGTTTGCATTGATGTGAAAGCAGAATGATCATATTTGGCTGGGAAAAATGAAGATGAGCACGCTTGATGCTGGGCACATTTGTCATTACTGCCATCTTAAACTGTGTTGTAATTACACAGGAAAGTGTAGGAAGTGGTCAGGATTCAGTTTCATAAATTAGCCTGTAAAGTGACATAGAGTGGGCTTTTATTAGTTGTGAAAAGAAACCAACAAAGTATGATAGTGATGGTTGTATACATTTTGCAAAGAGATGGAAATCCCAATGACATTTCCAGATTTATTAGTCAAGATCCAGCCGATATTGAACTTTCTAAATTCCATTGTTTACAATGGCTGTGTTAACCACATGAAATACTTTTGGCTGAGTTGCACCTTCATAATTTTGAAATATGTGGGCATATTTTCTTAAAAAATGTTCTTCAGTGGAGAATTCATGGGAGATGATTGTAAAGCTCTCTATGCCTGATAGTGTATTGGTTTGTCCAGACTTAAATTTATTTGATTCTCATGATACACATACACATTTCAAGTCGTCAGCAACTTGAGATCTTACAACTGTTTTCTCTTTGATATGAAACCCATAAATTGCATGTGTTTCAACTGCAGTCACTCCCTTTGGGTTTGGTGCTTCCCTGTTTCTTCATCCCTCATTCCTTTTATTCACCTCCCATGTTGGAGATGTTCTGTGTCATTAGGAGAATCCTGCCTACTTGCATTCCCCCCAGCCACACTTATCACTTGCTTGGTTTGACATATATGCACGCAATCCACCATGACATGAGAGTCTTGGTAAAGAAACAGCAGTACCTCCTGGCCCCTTCCCTCATTATCCCTTCACTTGCTCATTCTCTCCCCCAACTTTTTGTTTGTTTGTTTGTTTTTTGCTTTTTAGAGAGGAAATCTACTGTTGTGATTAGCTTTTCTCTATTTTGGTTCTGAAATTGATGTGTGCACACAGAAGATCCCTCTGTTCCCACTCCCCTTAGTGCCTTTATTTCCAGTAAGGAGATCATGCAGACAGGATACTTTCTGAACACTGGAGGAAGTAAGTTCCATAGAAGTCACCGGGACTTACTTCTGAGTAGAATTGTACCCTGACAAGCATTTAAAAACGAGCCCCAAATCAGTCTTTTTGCAAGTCTTTCCTCGCACAGCTGGATGTCTTCTGCCTCAGTTCCCCCCTTTGACCAACATTAGGATTGAAATTGCAATCTTCTCTGCATTTACTTGGGAGTAAGTCCACTGAAGTCACTAGGGATTGCTTCTGAGTAGACACATGCTGGACTGGCCTGTTTGAAGCTTCAAAAATCTAAACTCAGAGAAATAAGCTTTTAAAAGTGAAACAGAGGAAAGGTTTCTATACTAAATAAAGATTACATCAGGCTTGTAAGGAATGGTACAATTTAGATGTCATTTTTTTGGTGGGAGAGAGGGGAAAAGTGAAACAGAAGCACCTTCACTGGTTTATCACAGTGTGTGAATTAGCATGTGTAGTCCTAGAGGCTATATATAGGACAAGAGAATTATGATAACCAATGTGAATTGTTAACAGCAGTTTAAAACGAAGAACTTTAACATTTTTTTTTAAAAAGGAGCATCTACAGCCATGAGGATCATATATTGTGTGTGAAGTTATGCAGTGAAATCTGCATTTTTCTTGAATATGCTTGGCAGAAGCTATGGCTTTATTTTCAAAATAACTCTAAGCTTCTCCTGACACCTAGTGGTAAAAACAATTCAGCTTGGATTTCTCCCCAGCCATGAAGGACAGCATCTTAAATTAACAGAGGGCCAAACAGCATATCAATTGAATCATGCTGGGAATCAAAAAGATGTGCTTATATTGGTCAGTTTTATTTAGAATAAAAAGACCACAGAGTCTTGATCCAGACTGGTCCCTTTTGTTTCTCCTGTTGCTTTTTGAACATAAGATGCTATGGCTTGCAAACAGGAACTCTGGTGTGTGATGGGGAACACCCAAGCCATGGAGAGAGAAAATTAGAAATCACTTGTAATTTTTTCAATAGCATTTATTCCTTTACTCAAAATCCACACATGTTTTAAAAGAGGGGTGAGCAAGCCCTCCAGACATTTTTGGACTGCAGCTCCCATAATCCTTTATCTTTGGCCATGATAAGTAGTGCTGATGAGGAGCTGTAGACCAAAATCACTTCTGCTTACAATTCTTGGTCTTTAATATTACAACGTACTTTCTCAAAGGATACCCAGCTTCCCCAATGAAATACTGAAACTCATAGCAGCAGCCATCCCAGTATAGAGTTTTACCTTATGTTCTCCTGCATCTTTGGAAAGAGGGAATTCCATACACTGAATTAGAACTTTGTTCTCTAATGTACTTGTTTGGGACAAACATAATGAGAATCCACTATCAGTGTTTTAGTCAAAGTATATCAGCAGAACAATGTCTTGCAAAATTCTATCCTTGCTCTCTAATTATTTAAATGTTTGATTTTTTTTTTAAAAAATGTAACTCTTTTTATATGAATTTTGTTCCAGTTCAATTCTGATTAATTTGACAGGGTACTAGCCAAACTTAAATGGAATAGGAATCAAATTCAATGTGGGGCAGGATCCTGTTCCTTTAATCACATTACTAAGAGAGGACAATTGCCATTTGTTTTATTTTATTGTTGTGGAAAAAGTTACTGCTGTTGAAACTGAAGCATTAAATGCAACAAGGACTGGAATCGTGCAGCCCACCAGCTCTTTTTTGACTATGAGCTGCTCCAGCTCTTGCCAGAGTAACCAGTGGAGAAGAATGATGGGATCTGCAATCCATCAACAGCACCTGCAGGTCTGTGTGGTTCCCAGTGCTAGAATGCAGTATTTAAAAATGGAGAAGCATTATGACAAATGTGCAGTCCTTATGAATTTGATATAAATTGCCAGCATTAGCTTCTATTGGGGTCCAGAATTTGCATGCATTCAAGATGCTGTTTCATGTGTTAGCAATATGAACAAACTTAATAAATTGAATTCCAGTCTCATAGCTTTAAGACACAGATGCAACCAGATGTTGTCTGACATGCACTTTTGCTGCAGGAATCCATGTTTTTCCAGTGCTCAGATTTTTGATAGCTGTGATCCTTGTTCCAGCGAGGTAAACCTACTGTGGTTGTTCGCCTATGGAGATGGTAATAATGGACTCATGCTGGATAACGGTGACGTCATTTTAAGGTATACTGGAAATCTTTGGCTATCACAATCTTTGCCTTTCTCCTCTATGCCATGTTAATTGTCTTGTCAACTGTATGCTGTTTCTTTTTCCTCTTTTTATCATGAAACCTCTGGAACCACATCTCCAGTGCATATCACCCACAATTTCCAAGGCTACCCTACCTGTGGCAAGGTTCTTTCTAGGTAGGAAGTCTAGACTCATCCCCTTCCATCATACAGAAGTAGGATTATTTTTGGTTATGGCAAATATTGAGAAAAGAAGAATTCTACTTTAAAGGAAAGGACTTTAATTTGGAAAGACCTCATTAAACTGTAGGTTGGCACTCACACAGATATCCTGATGTAGTAGTGGATATTGTTAGAAAAGATGCAGGTTCTGTTCTTCCCAGCTGGTGGGGAATGTACTCCATAAATGTTTCCAGAAGATTGAAAATGATAGTGACAATAATCCAAATAATATTGATCCATTATTAAGTCAAATCCATTTTTAAAGACTTCTAATAGGTAATCAGCTTTACAACAGTAATGCTACCCGGTGGAAAGTAAATTTCATTCAAATTCTAATTGTCTGGCTCTGTGACCCATTTTTGATACTGTGGCTGGGTTGACAGTTTCCAAAGAATGATGGCAGATCAGAATCTTCACACTCATGGTTTTAACTTCTTTTTCATAGAATCATAGAGTTGGAAGAGACCATAGAGGCCATCTAGTCCAACCCCCTGCTATGCAGGAACACACATCAAAGCACTCCTGACAGATGACCATCCAGCCTCTGCTTAAAAACCTCCAAAGAAGGAGATTCCACCACACTCTGGGGCAGTATATTCCACTGCTGGACAGCTCTGACTGTCAGGAAGTTCTTCCTGAGGTTCAGGTGGAATCTCCTTTCCTGCAGCTTGAATCCATCGGTCCTTGTCCTCGTCTCTGGAGCAGCGGAAAACAAGCCCGCTCCCTCCTCGACATGACATCCCTTCAAATATTTAAACATGGCTATCATGTCCCCTCTTAACCTTCTCTTTTGCAGACTAAACATCTTCAGCTCCCTAAGCCTCTCCTCGTAGGGTATGGCTTCCAGATCCTTCACCATTTTGGTCGCCCTTCTTTTTAAACTTCTTCATCTCAAGTTATGTAGATCAGTGAATCAGCCTGTCTCTCTCAAGAACTTCCTACCTTGACAAGTAGCTAAGAAAGTCTGGAGAGAAACTGACATGTCTCTCTCAGCAGCATCAAAACAAGATCTAAGACAAGGGTGGACAGCCACATAGAGGATGGATTACATATCTGCCCCATTCACCCATCCTCTCTTCCAATCTCTCCCTCTCCCTCTCTCTCTCTCTCTCTATATATATATATATATATATATGTATGTATGTATGTATGCATGCACACACACACACACACACACACACACATATGTGTATATGCCAAGATATCAAAATCTGTCCCTTTCGGGAAGCTAGAGATAAGCACTTTGAAGTTCTCAGAAATGGGGGGCCTGCAGGTACAGAAGGCAACTTTTTAAAAGCTATTACTGTGCCCTCACACTTCAATTTGGTCATTTCTTATAGAATTGGAAAGAGATCTGGGAGGAACCCGAGAGCACAAGTAACAATAAGCAAAACTTTTAAAATGTGATCTTAAATACACTTACCTGGGTGTAAGGCCTGTTGAACTCAATGTAACATCTGAACGGATATGTACAGGATTAAACTGTTTCCTTGGCAACCAGGATTTTTCAAATTGTGTGTTCCATGCAGGAACACACACTCAAAGCACTTGCCTATATCCTTCTTAAAATGAGGCACCCAGAACAGAAAGCAGTACTCCAGATGACACTTGACCAGTACAGAATATAGTGATATTATTACTTCCCTCAGCCTGAAAACTACGTTTCTAATAATACAGGCTAAAATATCATTCCCCATTGTTGTTGTTGTTGTTGTTGTTCTTGCAGCATCACACTGCTGGCTCATGTTCAGCTTATGATCAACAATAATGCCAAGGTTCTTTTTGCATGTAGTACTTCTGAGCCATGTATCCTCCTATCCCATACCTGTGCCTTTGTTTTTTATGGCCTAAATGTGGAATTTTGCATTTGTCTCTATTGAATTTAATTTCATTCATTTCAGTGCATTTTCCTAGTTTTTCTAGGTCCTTTTGTATTCTGTTCTTATCTTCCAATATCCATCATGTTACCACTTGAAAACTTAATGGTGTCTTTGTTCCAAACTTCTTGATGTTCAGGAAGTGAGGATGAAGCAGACATATCACACTACTCTGCAATCTCTGCAGTTGCATAAATAAGGGCATTGCTATTGCGTTTCAGCCCTAATGGTTTTGGAACAAGGACGAGATCATGTTAAGGTGAATGATAGTTTGACTATTTCCTTACCAAGGTATTAGATGAACTTTACCTGTTAGCACTGTTGCTACCAAACAGTTATTCTTCTAAGTGTATATCTTCCTTAGTCTGAAGAGAAGACAAAATGTATAAGATTCTCTGGATTTATCCAATATTGTCACTTCTGAATTTTAAATATTTCAGGTTTGGATTATCTTAAGATGCAAGAGAGGTGGTGTTTAATCAGAGATGCTGGATGCATTATTTTCCAGTTCCTGCAAAGATTTTTATGGGGATCTTGAAGACACTAGGGCCACACAAAAGGTCTCCACAAGTCATATGGGAAACCATTGGTTCATCTATTCTAGCCTAATATGGTCAATTCTGACTGGCAGCAATGATCCTTCAGGGTTTCAGGCAGGATTATTTTCTCAACCCTACCTGGAAATCCCTGATATTCTATATGTGTCCCAGTCAAATATCAACTCTGTTTAGCTTCTGAAATCAAAAAAGTTTGCAGCCCACCTTGTCCTCTCCCCCATTCTAGAATTGCTTAAGATGGGCAACTCCCCTCTCCCACGAAGCAACACCTGAAGGTCTTTATGGCCCTTTTCGCAGCTCCCTCCCATCCCGCCATGGGGACAGGAGAAGGATGGGACTGCAACGACCCATCAGCATGACATCCTTGTGGTCCTGTCCTTCTCCTGTCCCCAGGCAGTGTGATTATGGGTTAAATCATTGATGGGTTTCCTCCGTCAATGATCTATGATTGCACCACCATCCTGCATTTAGCTGTCCTGCAAAAGCCCCAGAAGTGCAGTGGCTGCACTTCTTGCCCCAGCACAGCCTGGGAAAGTACCTGGCTGCAGTGCAGAAGGAAGCAGTATGGCCATTGTTTTTCCTTCAGCAAGAAGCCGCCCAATGCGGAGGGGAGCACTCCCGTTGTGCTCCCTTCCTGGCAAAGCCATTGACAGGATCCCCACTGGATGTCACTGCAAGAAGGTAAGCCTATGTCTATGTCTCAAAGCAGTTGCCTTCTCTAGAGTAAAGATGCATTTTTTAAAAAAGATGAATGGAATGCTGAACTGGAACATATGTGAGGGGAACTGAATCCATTCAGCACTGGAGTCTTTCCTTCTCCAGTGTTGGCAGGAACATTCTTTAGACCTTTGTTTTTGGCTAATATTTTCCAAGGAGAGTCAGTGCTGTGAAGTGGTTTGAGCTTTGGACTACAACTGTGAAAACCAAGATTTAAATACTTGCTTGGCAATGGATACCCACCTTGTGCATGTCATGCTCTCTCAGTCTCAGATGAGGACAAAGGCAAGCATCCTCTGAACAAATCTTGCCAAGAAAACCTCATTAAAAACCCCATAAAACCTGCCTTATGTTTGCCATAAATCAGAAACTATTTGAAGGCACATAACAACAAGAACAGCAAGAAAAACTGACATAATATGGCCTTTCCCCCCACTAGAATGCCCCAAATGTTGTACTCCCATAATTTTACAGAGTGGGCCTATAGCCAAAGTATGGCAGAACATATCTCTTAGGTAAACAAAAACCCACCATCAATGAAATAAATAGCTTATAATATTAAATACAGTTGGCACTCTACATTCACTAGATTTAATGATGCGGGACCCTAGCAAAAGAAGAAAAATCACAAATATCAAGATGTGTGTGCCTATGAAAAGGGTGCTGAGACTGAGAGTGGGCACCCAGGGTCCAAACCAGGTGATGGAATGGAGAAGGAAGAGGGGGTGGCATGATGGCTCTATATTTCTTCTCTCTCACTCATCTTCTTCCTTAGATGTGTGGTGAGCAGTGGAAGGGGATTTGTGGTGCTGAGAAATTGATCTGTGAGCCATCCTTAGCTGACTGGCAATGGCTGGTGGATAAGGAGGAGGACCAAGGTTGGGTTTTCAAAGGGCCATGTGGCCTGATCAGAGCCACGAAGAGGAAAAGTTCACCTAGAAAAGAAGCTACTGAGCTGGTGGGGGTCAAGGGTTGAAGAAACTTATAAATAATCGAATCTGTGAAAGTCACACCCGCAAATGCAGAGGACCAAGTGTACTTAATTTTTTAGCTGTGCTATTCTTCTATCTTCTCACTTCTTGAAGCTGTCTCATTCTTTTTGAAGATATCAGTAACACCTATGTTTAAAGCAGAAAGAAAATAGTCCAGGAAGGATTTACCTTTTTTGTATTGTGATATATTGACAAATACTGGACAAACATAACTAATTGGCTTTAAAAAAAAATACTTGGAAGCATGACTGTGGCATTTTTGACTTTGGCTACATAGCTTTCAGCATCTTCCATGAGAATATATCATTGTCCCTTCCTCGCAGTAGAAAGGAGACCATTTGAAGGCTAATGCATTAGTTAGTTCACCAACATCTATAGTGTTTTTTTGCAGCACAATTTGATGGGGAGTGAGAGTTGTGAAAGAATTTGCTTTCCCTTTAGCTTTTACTGATGGTTGTCCCTATTGTTAATTGAAGTGGCTGCCACAGGCAACAGATACTTTTGGAAGTAAAGTAGCAGCTGCTACCCCAAGGGTCCTCTGAGCTCCTCAAAGCCACACTGCTGCCATTGCTGAGGATTCTTCTGGGCTACTGGAGTTGAACTAAATATCAATAAGTCATGTCTAATTCCATATAAGGCGTGTGTGTGTGTGTGTTGGGGGAGTGTGCTTCTCCCACTGCATCAAAAGATCTTGGGCTAATCCTACATACTTTCTCCATGCATAGACTGAATGTGTGGGCAAGCAGGAAGAGTGGAATTATACCTCATGGCTCCATTCTGACTTAATGTAAGGGCTGGAGCTATCAGGGATTCAGCAGGGAACCCTGGGAAAATGTCCAGCCCACTGCTAAATGTTGTATCATGCTCCAGCTGTGTGTGATTGCAGTACATTGCATCAGAAAATGGAGTGGGGTGCAAAAGGTACAGGGTGGTGTGCAAACCCCTCTACCTGATTGGTTGTAGATATGTACATAAGAAAGCAATCCCCAGTCTGTTGACCAAACCTGGTGCCTGGAGCAAGCTTTTGTTCGTCTACTTTATGTTTTGTATATAACGGAACTTTGATGCAAGATAAAGTGCCTCCTATTTGGAAGAAACTCCTCTGTGTGTGAGTATCCTTATTGGGGAACAAGGTTGCTGCTGTTGGCTCGCTGAAATCTGGTTTTTCCGCTGCATTTCCATGGGGCTGAAACTCCTATCATCCCCCAACAGGAGCACCATGCATTTTAAATTCCTTTTCCCAGCCTTCCCTAGTACATGGAAATACAGCTGCATATGTGTATGTGAAAGAGGCCTAAATAGGCTAAAATCACCAGATTCTATCTGATCTTGGAAGTTCAGCAAGTTCAGCACTGGCTAGTAATTGGATGGGAGACCACCAATAAATATCAAGTCGTGTAGTCTAAATATCACGTCCTGTAATCTATTTCAGAAAAATGAACTGGAAAAATCACACCTGAGTTTTCCTTGCGCAAGAAAACCCTATGAAATTCATGGGGGAAACTTGAAGACACACAGGCATGTACATGTGGCTGTATGAGCACAGACCCCATTTCCCACTTCTGCTGACCACATGCATGGCAGGGCCAGTGGACACAATCCCAGTTTTCCTGAGCATTCCGTGTACATACACTCTTCTACTTGCATCAAAAATTGTCAACCTCTTATGCTATTGTGTTGTGCAACAGTTTCCAAAATCACCAGGGGGAAAAAAACCCACTTGAGAGTGCTTATAAATCATTTTATTTCTGCCACTGGAAAAGAAGTAGATCAATTTGGTCTTCATGTTGGCTTTGATTTTTATAGAGAGCTACTTTTCTGCCTGAATAACAACCCAATGCCATTAATGCATAGCAATAAAGAAAAATCACAAGTGTGTACGGTATGTGGCTTTCCTTATGCATTCCTGTTTAGACTATTTCCCTCAAACTTATTTTGAACAACACATATTATTTGTATTTGCATTTCAAACAGGGCCCATTAAGCATGGTCTATTTAGCTTTTGGCTATAATGTTTCATGAAAATTCTGTTGCTTTTAGCTAGTTATTTCTTGTTGCCAAAAGCTTGCTGTGCTACTCTTTGAGAATAATAATTCAATGACAACCCATTTTACCATTTATTTAAATCTTATTAGTAGTTTCTGTCAGGTTTGCATTTCGAGAAGCCTTCAGAAAAGTAATTGTGATAAGGAGCTTGAGAAAACCATATATCTTAACAATTAAGGAAGCAGATCTATTGGCTGCTGCAAAGAGGAAAACAGGAGAAGGGGATACGAAACTGTTCCAAACAATCAGATGTTTTTAGTAATGTCACCATTTACAAGGTGTACTTTCACATCCTGGAGATAAACCAAAGAAGCTGCCAAGCAAGGCCCATTTACCTTGGATTAATGGCATCTTCTAAAACAAAAAGTCATCAGATAGATTTCATCTTGCACAGAAGATGCCTTGTTGGGGAAAACAAGATATCTGAGGCTGTAACATTACCTATTATTCAATGACAGTACAGCACCTTAGTAAATTCAGACTAAGGGCAAGTACATTCCTCATACTAAAGACTACCAAATTAGGAAAGGCACAGACGATTAGATCAAAATACAAGCTTAAGATAGGAAGCATCGTGCATTTAAACGGGAACAAATATTTTAGTGTTAATGCTAATGTTCCCATTTTAACAAAATATACCTCCTAACAAACAAAGGCACATTTATTCTGTTTATGTTGCTTGATTTCTGGTACACTGGAGCTAGGGTTAATATAATTTAGGCAGCACATATACTTGAAAGTGAACTCTATTGAACACAGTTTACGCCCAAGCAAACATGCCTGTAAGCTATGGCACTGCAGCTTACTCCTGAGGAGGTATACAGAAAACTGAGCTGTACTTTGAATCCTTAAGGTAGAAAAATGTGCAGATTGATAAGACTGGCATCCAGACCCAGCTGCTTTGTTTTGGAGATTCTGTGTTTCTAGCAACATCTATTGCTGGAATGTTGCCCTGAGACTGAAACTGGAATTCAGACCCTAAGTTGAAAAAAGCGTCTCCAAGCCCTGATGTATAGGATCATAGTGTTAGAGAACTTTTCAGCTTAAAACCCTTGTTTCTAAGTATAGTGCATAATTCTAGGCAAGAATCCACAGAATTATTTGAGGTAAGCAATCAATCAACCTGCACCACCAACCATTTTTTTGTAATAGGAATGTGAAGAACTTGCAGAATTCCACATTCTCAATGAGAATGTGGTTGGCTGCTCTGAGACATCAGCCTGTTGAAAAACAGGTGACTCCCTTGAGATTTCTTGCCCCCACCACAAGCACAAGAAAGGCTTTTTTAAATAGTGATTTCTACAATTTGTCTTAAGATGTGTCGGCCCAGAATGTCTCTGTATGAAACAAGTGTCCGATCTGTTTGTGAAACAAAGCACAGACAGTGACGGCAAGCTCAAAAGGATTGGCTGATTGATCAATAAGATGGAAACTCATCTGAAGCTTTTAATACTTTAAAAGTCCACACAACGAAGCAGTATCTCTTACTGTTGTATACACATTACTTGCACAAATGTTGTCAATGCCAGCAGAAAATATCTGACTGTCTTGCTGCTGAGGGAGAAATTTGTTGTGGCTTCTGATTCTTTTACCTGAGAATGGAACGAAGATGTACATTACTAATATGTAGATAAAGATTGTTACTTTGGGGGCTAATATTTGGATTGTAAGTTCCTTTGCTTAATTGGCCAAAACAGTACCAAAAGCATGAAACCTGTAAAGCTGCCCCCCCATGTCCGCACATATGTCTACTGAATACACAGGGATTCATATCTGGACTTTTAGGAATTAAGGTCTTAAAATTCTGGGCCTAGATGAATGAATCTACCAGTTTCCATTTTTCTTGCATTCAAATTATTCAAATCTGAATCTGAAGAAGTTGTGAATGAAGCCATTCTCGTTCCTGATTGTTAAGATTTTTTTCCATTCATTTCTTCTGTTCTCTGTTTGCCATCATGTGTGCTGAAGTCCCTTTGACTGGGGTGGACTTGTATAATGGGCTTCAGCCCGATCTCCTCTTCTTATGTAGGAGAGAGGACCTCTGAATTCTGTCTAGCTGTCACCATCTACTGTTCCACTTCTTCATGACTCAGTAACTTAGTGGGAAGCTATTGAGGGAATGAACATGCACTTCCCCCATCTCTGACTCTGCAGAGACTTTGGCCATTTTTACATGGCGTTGCTATCATGCACTGAAGATGCATTGGCAGCAGTCTGAGAGTTGTGCTTTTGCATGATGTCATCGCAGTCCCACTGCCAATGTATCCCCACCTGTCACAATTGTGGGATATTTGCTTAACAGAAAAAGTCTGCTAAGTACCTGTGATTGCACAATGCTCCTGTCACCACCAGCCATGCAGAAAGAGCGGAAGCGATATCACACACGTCCTTCCCCAGCCCAGCACGGGAAAGCTGCGCTGTGGAAGGAAGGAGCGTGCCTCTCGTGCTCCCTTCCGAAGGGAGACAGCTGGGTGCGGAGGGGAGGGTTTGCATCATGGTCTCTTCCTGGCAAAGGCACTGCCAGGACTGTGACAGGACAACAATGGAAGGAGGTACAGTGTGAAAATGGCCTTTGCATCCCCCTCGTGTGGAAAATGAGAATCCTATACACACACCAAGCACAGACGAATGAAAGGAGAGTGGAAAGCAAGAGCACGTTTAAGGGAAGCTTTTATTCTAAATATGCAGTCTTAGATTAGCAAAAGGATATCTTGTAGATGAAGGCACTTTCCTTCAGGCAGTTCTTAGGGGTAGTTACAAAGTTACAGCACAGACTGAGTCATATTCAGGTGAGGTTAGAAAGAAAAACAAGCTGTAAAGCAGAGCTTTCCAAACTTTTCATGTTGGTGAAACGCTTTTTAGACATGCATCATTTCCTGACACAGTAATTCAGTTTTACTAGCAAGCCAGAGGTTTAAACTAACCCCTTGTAAGAGATAGAGACATAAATTGTAATAACAAAATGTATGGGGACACAACATATCTCATGAAAACCTTTTGTATATTTTTTAAAATATATCATTTATAAATAATAACATACATTTCCAAAAATGTAGGTGACATACCTACACACTTCAAGCAACACACTAATGTGTCTCAGCACACCGTTTGGAAAGCCCCGCTATAAAGTCCCAAGCTGAACATTCCTATTCTACTCATTATACAGATGGTGTTCTGGGTCTTTGGATGTTCATGGAAAGCTGGTAATCTGTACCTCTTTGTCCAGTCTATGACCAAGATTTCTTAGGCATGATGAGGCAGGCAGCACCTCCCCTACTTCTCCATCAGTCCCAAAGTCTCTTATACCTTGTAGCATAGTATTTTATACCCTCTCACCTTGAAAGCATCTCAGAGCTTCCACACTTCTTCCAAACTGGTCATTCTTATTGGGCAATTGTCTCTTGTGATCTCTGGTGCTCCTATGTGATGTTGTCCCCCAACAGATGTAAACTAACCCATCACATCATTAGCCCTCCATTTAGATGGGGAGAGAATTTACACCTCAGCTCTGTTGCCCAGATAATGGTAAAGCACATTATCACAACTCAGATAGCCTGTAGGGGAAAGGAAGCAAGAGGGACATTACTTCCCTGAACCCTGTGCAGTCACTCACCCCTCATATAAACACCAGTTGGACTGGCAATAAAATGTAGTGTTGCATGTTCAACATGTTAGGTTCTCCATTTCATCTCTCCTCCACATTTTCCCCACAACAGTCACTCAGAGCAACCAGAGCATGCTGGCTCTCCCCTTGGGTGGTTTGGTAGGATTTTTGGACCAGAATCCAGCCAGGATCAAGTTAACTAAGTTCTTCTGCATGAATTGGAGGTGCTGTCTCTCTTGCAGTCTCCTATGGATCCAAAAATTTTCCAGTGGATGGCTGGGAAATGTCTGAAGTAGATTCTTAAAATACATAGGGTGGGACTACTGGAGGACAGGTGGGGTGCCACGTCTTGAGAAGGTAGTGAGTCTGAGTTGGACCTTGGTCTTGTAGTTCTCTCCAGTCTCTTATTCTGATACTTATGCAATTGTCAGGTCTCCAAGGTTTACTGCTACCTCTTTCTTTCCTGTGGGTAGCCATGCTTTGGCAACATAAATTATAGCACACAGCTTCCATGAGCAGAACAGAAGGGACTAATAAAGTTTGTTATTGAAACAGAAGAAGCAAAAGAAAAGTTCATACCCTTCAATGGTCCTGATTTGGCAGTTCTGATTAATCCCCCACCCACATTTTCAGCTGCTTTTAAATTTTTCAGTTTCTCTCTCCTCTATTCTTTTAAATTTTCCAGTTTCTCTCTCCTCTATTCCTTTCCTCCTTTCCCCTCAATTTGCTTCCGTTGATGGAAACTTTAGTTCGAAGTGCAAGAGCAGTCTGCACTCAACTCAAGGAGGGGAGAGAAAAGGGGAGTGGGAGGAATCTTGTCCTTTCTTGTAAGAGCAGGCAAAAGGAAACTGCTGCAACTTGTGTTTTCTCATTAATAACTTTTCCCTCTCAGACTACACGCTAGTGTTCCTTGGCAACATGTGCTCTGGTTTTCATTTGTGAAATGTTGGAGGGTATGGACCTGCAAGAAAGTATTGTATTATGAAGTGCATATAAGTGAAGTGCATATTCACAGTTCCATTCAGTCCTCCTCAATAAGACATCATTTCATACACACACACACACACACACACACACACATCACTCTATATTTCAGAGAGATATATGATCCATGAAACAATTTGACATTTTTTTAAAAAAAAATCAGTAATCCACAACCCACAGTAATAATCTAATTGCTAGTCCCAAATAGTATAAGGTCAGTAAATCAATTACCAAATGGGAGATAACATTTATATAAATTCCATTTATTCAATGAATCTACTCTAGTTGGGACTAACATTTGGATTCAGGCCCAAGTGCATAAATCAAAAGTGAGTTTCAGACATTAACACTCAACTAGTGAGTAAACAGACAGATCTTAACTTGGGCCATTTCTGCATGATGATGCTCTTCTGCACTGTCTCACTGCAGTCCCGGGTCCAGAAGGGGGCATATCAGCAATGCTCTCTTCTGCACCTGCTCGGTCCATGCGGAAGAGAACGCAATGGTGCCACATCTTTCTTCTACAGCACAGCCGGGCTTTTTCCATTTCTGTGCTATGGAAGGAAGCGTCGCCAATGCACTTCCACATGGCCAGAAGTGACGGGAGCATCACACAATAGCAGACACAAAACAGATTTTTTCTGTTTTGTGAAAACTGCGCAAGCACGATGTTCCATGATGGGATGGCAGCAGGATGGCAAGGATGTCATGAAGAAGTGTGACCTGCCAACCACTGCCATCCTGTGGCAGAAACGAGACAGTGACGATGTGCGGAAAAGGTCTTGGTGCCAAAATCATCATCATCATCATCATCATCATCATCATCATCATCATCATCATCATCCCGCCTCTCCCAGTGGATCGAGGCGGCATTACAGGAATATATAAATACATCAAAACATTAAAATATACCCCATCCTCCCCACCCACCAACCCTTCTATCCCCCTAAAACACATTAATTATTAAAAACAAAATTAAAACAAAAGGACAATTGATGAGAGGCGGTGGAACACTAGTCTGGGAAGGCCTGTTGGAAGAGACAGTCTTGACTGCTTTTTTAAAGCAGTCAAGACTGGTAATGTGGTGAGTCTCCTCCGGCAGGCCAGTGCAGCAGCAACAAAATGGATCTTCATAGGGACAGCATACTAAAACTGGTTTTCATTACCTCGGTAACAACTGTTAGATCAACATTCAATGGTCAGTGAATGCACTCAGTTCTCACTGGGCTACTTTTTTCTTTTTTAAGTTTCTTTCCCTTAGTTTTCTGTGCCTTAAATATTTTGTACTTTTGGAGAACCTGGAAACTCTTTCTTCCAAGTCAACTAATCCCTTCCCTTACCAGGATTAGTGACTTTTTGGTTAGGTAAACAAATTCTCATTCTGATTTCAAATTCTGATGTCAAGTGGTTGCTGGATATTTAAATATTTTTTCTTATTAGTGGTTATTTAGTTAGTTATTTAGTTATTTCAGGCATTTTTGTACCTCCTTTGGTAATATTTATCTCAATAAGTGGAATAGGACAAATCTGTTTGTGCCTAAATAATTATTTCATTTCTGTGGAATGAAGAATTGAACTCTTATTAGAAACATGGATTGTGTTTTCTTTCATTGCCAGTGAAGAGTGAGTCCTATCATTCCGGTATGACCAGCAACTAGCTGTTACTCCTTGGCAGTTTATAGCTAAAATGATGTTAATATTTTGATGAATGAACTATGCTTCCAAATTTGGCTTTAGCTTCATCTGAACCAACATCTGTCGCCTCAGGAGAGTGGAGCATCAGAGAGGTAATTGCTGGGCTCTTCCTTTACAGAGTGAGCCAATCTTTGCAGCAGCTGTCCTCAAACCTGAAGGATTAAATGAATGGAAGGGCAGTTCAAGGAGGCATTGAGCCAATCAATCTGTCGTTCTGAATGTGAAATAGATTTAGAAATGAAGAAACAGTCCCATCACTTTTGACTTAGGTGAGTGCTAATTTGCCTAGAATTGGAGATCTTTTCTCCAAGACATGAATTGATGCCCATGGGTTTTGCTTGAATCTAATAGCTAATCCCAACTAGAGCAGATGGATCAGTGGAATTTAAATAAATGTTGGCTTACTAAGTTCTCAATGATCGAATGGGTTCAGTTTGGTTGGGACTAATAATAGTAATAATAAAACAGCTAACCAGTTTGTAAGCCACATATGAAAGGACTAGATTCATTTATCATCTAATTTTCACTTTTCAAGACACCTATTATATAAGTTTTGGTAATATGTTTATTTACAAGGCAGGTTCTGTATAGATTTAATGACTTAAGAAGGTTATATGTAGCTTTCTGGTTGCCTGGGCTCCTAACTCATGTTTGCAGCAGAGCTTGTTCTAAAGCAAGGGAAGAGATGCAAAAGACAGATTGGAGAGTACAGTACATAGTTAACTAAGCACAAGTCGAATCATGATATTAGAAAAATCTTTTGGTAGATTCGTATCACTTAGGAAAGGTATTTATAATAGTGTTAATTCCAAGCCTAACCTCCGGTGAATTTTTAAGGACATAAAAAAGCGAGTGTTTGAATTCAGGATAATGCTCCCTCATGCCTACTGAATATGATTGCTTAATAGCAGAACTTTTAAAAGTTACTTTTTGGACTACAGTTCTGAGTTTCCCCTAGCTACCATGGCCAGTGGGAGTTCTAATCCAAATAAGTAGCTTTTCTGAGATCTGCTGCACAGAAAGGCCCTCTGTAATTGCCATGAAAATTATGGGATATCACAGCTTTGCTGCCTGAAAAGTTAAGCATTCTCATGCTTCCAATGAAACAGGGAAAGACATTTTCAGGTTGAGTGTCCTAAAGGGGTGGGTGGGAAACACTGACATATCCACTAATCTTCATTCTGACATTTCAGACTTCACTCCACAAGGCCATCATTTCCCTTGAATCATTTCCCACATTACTTTCTTTGAAGGGAATATCAGACAATATGCAACCATGCTAATTTTCTGCTGTAATGTGAACACTGATATTTAGAAAGATGAAAGGAATGAAACTGGTATTTTTGTGGTTCCTCAGCGGCGCGAGAGGGAGATGTGATTTCCCTCACAATTCTCTCCTTTATCGCCTTTGTAAAGAGCATAGCTGTAGAAGGAACAGATACAAAAAGTCATGAAAGTCATGATTCAAAGAGGCCAGAAAGTGGATTGGCAAGGGAGAGAGGTGGGAATAATAGCAGCATGGCATTATTACAAGCTATGATGTCTCAAATTGCACCCATTGTATGGCTTTCAGGGGCCTTTCCTTTTATCTCACGAGCTCTCAGGATCAAAACACTAATGAAGCCCTTTTTATATGTGCCACAAAGCCAGACTTTGTTCAGAGAATCCCTCTTGAATTTTTGTTTGGTCATTGTTGGAGACCAAATAAGGAGAATAGAGATTTCACAGCAGCTCACTGCTGTCAAGAACAGCAGCTGTAGTACCTGCTCTTTTTTTGACTGTTTTATGATGTTCAACAGAGTTAGGGAAAGTTACGTTTTGGACAACATAAGGAGGAGGAAGGGAGGAGGAGGGGGAAAAAGAGCATGAGCTTTTGTGGATATAAACCCACTTCTTCAGGTGCAGTATAGACTGATATTTAAGCCTCAGGAGATAAAGCACATTGATGGAGTTGTAGGAGTGGGATGGAATGTAATAGGATCCAGAAAGAGGCAAATCGTGATCTTGCGCTAAATTTTCAAAGGGCTGCATAAGGTGATACAAGTATTTCATGTTTTTACAGTGGTCAGTTAGTGCTGATGTGTGGAAACAATAAATCTGCATACCAAATTCAGTTTCCTTGGGTTCAAAATCATCTCTGAAAAAATTATTTTTGTTACATGTACAGTAGTGAGGACTTTTGTATTAATACATGCAGGGTGCCATGAAGGCATTGCCTTTGTTCATACTTTTCAAATGGATTGGAATTTGTAAATATAATTCAGTTCAGCTGTTTCTCTTTTTAGTCTTCTTTAGTAATTTCCTTGTCAAAGACTGTGACCTCTAAATCCTGTGCTGTATGTCCAGGGAGGCTAAGAAGTTCTTTTTGGATACTGTCACTTCTAGTGTCTGTTTGTGTCCATTTATCCTCTTGCATAGAGACAATCCTGTTTTCCAAGGAAGAGGATGGCATACATCATACTGAAGGAAGAACAAATGAATATACTTCTGATGTTATGGGTGATATTATTGGCCCCTGTGATACTATTCATGGAGTAGATGTGGAAACAGAACTGGCATCAGGGTTTGTGGCAGGGTCTCGACCTTGTATCCGTGTTATGCAACTTATTGTAAGTGAGTAATTGTTTAAGATTTGGAAGCTATCTGTAGGCCAATAAAGGCTGGTGATTTGGGGACAATAAGTTCCCAAATCCCCCGGCCATCATGACCAATGGAGATTCTGAGAGCTGTAGCTCCCACAGGGATAGTTATTATGGTATAGTGGTTTGAATATTGAATTAGGGGCCCATTAACACTATGCAATTATAGGGCTATGATTCCAATTTAACTGTACTGGTTCCATCATATGGAATCCTGGGATCTGCAGTTTGAGGGGGAGGCTTTTGGAATACACAGCCAGAGAGCTCTGATACTTCTGATTCTACAGGATACCGCCATGGCAATCAAAGTGGAATACAGCACTATAAATGCATAATGGAAAGGGTCCTAGGACTCCAGAAAACCAAGGTTCAAATCCTGGTTCAGTCATGGAAACCTACTGGGTGACCTTGGAAAATCACACTCTCTTAGCCTTGCAGGAAGGCATTGGCAAATCTCCTCCAAACAAATCTTGAAAATGAAATCCTATGATAAGGTTGCCAAAAGTTAGAGTTGACTTGAAGTCAACAACTACAACAAACAGCCCAAAAAGATCTGGATTACAGGATTGTCTTCAATAGGGAGGGAACTGTGGGGCCTTCCAGATATTGTTGGTCTGTAAGTCCCAGCAGCCCTTCCCATTATAACTAGTGGTGAGGAATGCTGGAAGTTGCCATTCAATAACATTTGGTCAGCTACACAATTGCCACCGCTAAACTACATGATAATCTCTTTGGCTTGTGCCTCTTTCTGCTTTCACCAAGAACTATTGAAATTTATTTACCTATTTTTTCTACCAAATTGATATCCTAATTTTCTTTCCAAAACAGGGAAATGGAGATTGAATAAAACTGCAAATCAAAAGACAAAAGAAATGAAATCTTTATATAGAATTAAATTACAAACTATCATTTCATTTCATTATGTATTAATATTAGTAAAGAAAATTTGACATTACATTCTACTGATACTGTTTTTATTGAAAATATGTACCCATTTGGTAGAAAGTCCCTTCCTTAGCAATCAGTCTGCTGTCAAAGCCCTACATGAGTACAAAGGTGTCTGTCTCCAGCGATCCAAAGGCAGGCAGGAAGGGACTAGGGTAGTCTCTGTTGGTAGGGAGTTCCAAAGTGTGGGAGCAGCCATTTCCTTCCTGGTCTCACCAAACCTGTGTCAAAAGGTCACAGGATCAAGAGAAAGGCCTCCCTGAAGATCTTAAAGCACAGGCAGTTTTAATGGTGGGAATAGGAATCACGTGGCCTTCCAAATATCATGGGACTGTATGTACCAACAGACTTAGCCTGCATAGGCAACAGTAAGAGATCTTGAAAGCTGTAATTCAACAATGTCAGGGAAGGGGCTTTTGCATACCTGTTCTATGGAAGTATGTTCCTTATTATAGCTTGGAACCAAGGGTCCTTTCCTACTACATAAATATAGCACTATGATTCCACTTTAACTGTCATAGTTCTATCCTATGGAAGCCTGGGATTTATAGTTTAGGAGCTTTACTTAAAATTCTCAGCTAGGGAGCTCTAGTGCCTTACCAAACTACAGACTCCAGGATTACATAGGATGCAGCTATGACAATGATATGTGGAATCCTAGTACTATAACTGTCTAGTGTGAAAGGCCCTCAAGTAATAAGACGTTGTAAATGTACCACAATTTGAAGTAAGAGATTATAACTTTCCATTGTGAAATATTAACCCAGTGGGTTTCCTTACTTCTGCTGTGTTTACAGACTTACTGGGGCAACCTAAACTTTAATCCAACCTAATAGAGAGTCTTCAATTTGTTTTTGGGACCGAGTCACAAGTTATGTACCATGGTTTCATGCGCATGATGCTGTTATTGTCCAGTCTTGTCTGTGCCAGCTCACTTCAGTCAGAGTATGTAGCAGACATGAGCATGTAAGCCCATAGCCAAAACAACTTTTCCAGTCCATAGCCATCACATGTATAAGCATGTTTGACAGCAACCATGTTTAAGTTGCCCACATACAGTGCTCAGGGCCATCCAGTGGTGTCTGTTGGTTCCAGTATCAGTATGGAGATGAATCTGCTCTGGCTTTTAGTCTGATCTTTAGAAGAGCCATCCAATGTGCAGAACTGTATCCTCAAAATAGGCTCAGCATCTTGGAGGGCTCTTTTAAAGTTCATATTGAAGCCCAAAGCAGCTTAGCTACCCCACTGACATCACAATCATCAGTGAGCACTGGGGCCAGCCCTAGCATTAGGCAGAGTGTAGCAACTGCCTCAGGCAGCAATTGCAGCAGTAATTGTAGTCCTCCCACGGTTCATTATGGACATTCCCCTATTTTAGAACTGTGCTGTACAACCTCCTCTTTACTCCCCAACTGGAAATGTGATCATCATGTATGACAGAGAACACTGTCTTGTGACTAATGTTGAGATAAAATGCAACAGTCACTGCTACATACGGAATTGCAGGTGCCCTCTTATGCATTGCTTCAGGTAGCTAAGCATTTTGTCCTGGACATTGCTGACTACAAGCGCTTAGAAAGATTAATTTGGGACTACATACCCAATGCACTTTTCCCAGGGCTGCCACAAACATTGATAGATACACAGGAAATACTTTCATACATAATTTGAACTGGGTTTGAACAAATTTGTAACTCCTTTAATCTTATTAAGGAATCTATACTACAGTGGTGTTGTGAGAGCAATTGAGCTTTGGTGCCTTAAAAGTTCTTCCTAAAGCAATACAGAAATCTGCCAGTTCATGCAAACCATTCTCTGCATTGCAGGACTAAGGCCCATTTAGCTCATTCTGCTGACCTGGAACTCAATATGGATCTTGCATTGTTAACCTTTTCCAGGGCTATGAGGGAAGGTATTGATTGATTGAATTTATATGCCACTTTTACTTCCAAAGCGGGACTCAAGGCGGCTTCCACAATGTTAAAAAACAACAACAACATTTAAACATTTAAAACATTTAAAAAACATGTAAAAATGAAAAACTTACAATACATTAAAAAAACAGCTAATAAATAAAAAGGTCTCCTGCTCGCCTATTAAAAGTCTGCTTAAAAAGAAATGTATTTGTTTGCCTACAAAAGGAAAGCATGGAGGGGGCCAGTCTCGCTTCCTATGGAAGAGAGTTCTGCAAGGTGGGAGCAGCTACTGAGAAGGTTCTCTCCCATGTCGTCACCAGGCAAAACCAGATGGTGGTGGGACTGAGAGAAAGCTTCCTCCTGCAGATCTAGCAGGTTCATATGGCATACAAAGTTCCATATGAAGCTGCTAGACATGTTCCCTAATGGCTTCCTAACCTCAATCCAGCTTAGCTGAAACACTCACCTGGGAAAAGTCACAAATGTGTTTTGTCCATTTCACCCATCGCTTCTTTAATTCAGAGATCAGAAAAGTGTGGCTGTCTGAGGCTCTTGAACCCCACTTTTTCACCCCCTGAAGCTCCCTAGCAAGCCCCCTGAATATATCCCCCTCTATTTTTGACTGGGGCAAATGCTTTCAAATATAATTTAGCTTTTCTGCCCTCCATACCAGTTTTCAGGTGAAAACTGACCAAAACTTGTGACCAGATATGATATATAATAGGATATGATATGGTATCACTTTTGAGGTGCCCAATGAGCTCAAAAAGGGGAGAAGCACAAAACTCTTCCTGTTCTTCTGCTCAGTTGCCTACCCCTCCTTTAATTAAACCAGATCCACAGCAACAATTTTGGTTATACTGTTAACCACATCCAATGAGGAACTTCACTTACATTAATTACATGTGACCAGACCAATCAACAAATGTGTACTGCTTTCTTGGCAATACTAAATGTAGGATTTATAATGGGCATTTGCCACTAGAACGATCTTTTTCATTCTATGCATCCCAGAATTGACCAGCCACATGGCCATAGACTGGTCATTCCAGGAATCCATTTCACAATTCTGCTTTTGACCATTTAAAACAAGGGATAGGATTGTCAAATGAAAACTGGAGAGGGCTCCTATACCTTTAATGGTTGTGTTTATTGAGGGAATTTCAGCAGGTGTTGCTTGTCATGCAACCAGGTTACAAGCAACACTTGCTGAAATTCCTCTTTCTACATTACCTTTAAAGGTACAAGAGTCCTCTTCAGTTTTCACTCTGCCATCCCTAGCGAGAATCATGGGGCTGTCAAGATGTTATCAGAACATGGTTGCCTGGCCATGACTATCCCAAGCTGGCATTTCAGGTCATAGACTAGAGACCTAGGATAACCCATTGTGATGTCACAGTGCAGGTCTTGGAGATGTTACAAGATTTGATCTCTGGTGATCCCACGAAGCCCTAAGCATCAATCACAATATAATTCAATTTAAAACAAACAAAGAAACAGAAATCCACCAAGCCTAGCAATTCTACATGGGACAACAAATCCCAGCAGCCTTAGCCAACATAACCAATAGTGAGGAAAATTCAGTTACAGAGCAATAACAGCTAGAGATCTCCATCATCTCTGCCCCTGATCTAAAGTTCTCTTGTGAGTAGTGCCAGTACCTTTAAGAGGAATTTTAAAAGCTGCCTTCCTCTGTTTTTTCAACCCAGTCACCTGTGTTATAAGAAGCCTGGTTAAAATTTTATTTATTTATTTATTCAAGGACTCTCCCTGGATTCCTTTCTGTTTCTGGAGAGTATGACCTTTGTGAGACCTCAGCTGCAGTTCTGTATGCCTCCCTAACTTAAAGCTAACAAGGTGATCATATCCTTGAAGCATGTATCTACACTGGAAGACTCAGGATTTCTGCAGAACTAGTGAAGCTGGCCTCAGTTTACTTTACCTGATTTACCATCAAAATAATATCTGTTATCCTTTTTTAAGTAGGAAAATTGAAAGTATCAGTAATGAGCCTGTTTTACCACTAGATGGCAGAATTGAGACATAGGTAATTATGGTAAGAAAATAGATCAGGAGTCTGTGTTATTTTTATCCCCCTAGTTTTTCTAATTAGAAAGTGGAAAAATGGGGAGTAATAGGCTTTTGTACTTAATTTTTTTTTATAAAAACTGCACTGACATGTCAATAGATCCTTATGGGGTGTCTTTTCCCTCCTCTTCTTAAGTCATTTATATCCCACTTAGTCCCCAAAACTGTAATTCAAGGTAGCTTATAAAATACAAAACAAATGCAAACAAAAAGACGTACAAACACATAAGTAAAACATACAAGTTTTATTAAAATGTGATGAAACTGTCTGTAGATTTAAACCAATTTAAAAGAAACCCAACACACAAGTTTGTTTTTATATTTAATTTAATTTGTTTTGTGGAATGGAAGTATCTTTTGAGACCAAAGACTTGTTTGAATCTTTCCCCACTTCTGCTGCTATTTCTTTATTTGTTTATTTAAATGGTCTGTTTTGCTTTTATTGATCACCATAGATCATATGTAAGGTGTGCCAATAGACTTTCTTGGCATGGCAAAAATGCGATAAATAAGTAACTAAATAAATACAACTGTTATTGTGTTCATGGATCTTGTGCACAATGAAATCATAGAATCATAGAAATGTAGAGTTGGAAGAGACCACACGAGCCATCCAGTCCAACCCGCTGCCATGCAGAAACACCCTCAAAGCACTCCCAACAGATGGCCATCTAGCCTCTGCTTAAAAACCTCCAAGGAAGGAGCCTCCACTACACTCGGAGCCAGCACATTCCACTGCCGGACAGCCCTGACTGTCAGGAATTTCTTCCTGAGGTTCAGGTGGAATCTCCTTTTCTGCAGCTTGAATCCATTGCTCCTTGTCCTGGTCTCTGGAGCAGCAGAAAACAAGCCCTCTCCCTCCTCTACATGGCATCCCTTCAGATATTTAAGCATGGCTATCATGTCCCCTCTTAACTTTCTCTTCTGCAGACTAAACATACCCAGCTCTCTATCCTCATAGGGCATGGCTTCCAGGCCCCTCACCATTTTGGTCGCCCTCCTCTGGACTTGCTCCAGATTGACCATGTCCTTCTTGAATTGGGATGCCCAGAACTGGATGCAGTATTCAAGATGAGGTCTAACCAAAGCAGAGTAGAGTGGTACCAGTACCTCCCTCGATCTAGACACCATACTCCTATTGATGCAGCTGAGAATTGCATTGGCTTTCTTGGCTGCCGCATCACACTGCTGACTCGTGTTCAGCTTGTGGTCTATGAAGACTCCTAGATCCCTTTCACACGTATTGCTATCCAGTCACGTGTCCCCCATCCTATATTTCTGTATGCCATTTTTTCTACCTAAGTGTAGGACCTCGCACTTCTCTCTGTTGAAGTTCATTTTGTTAGCCTTGGCCCAGCTCTCCAATCTATCCAGGTCATTTTGAATTTTGATCCTGTCCTCTGGTGTATTGGCAACCCCTCCCAATTTGGTGTCATCTGCAAATTTGATGAGCATGCCCTCTATTCCTTCATCCAAGTTGTTGATAAAGATATTGAACAGCACTGGGCCCAGGACAGAACCCTGTGGCACCCCACTAGTCACTTCTTTCCAGGATGAAAAGCAGCCATTGGTGATCACCCTTTGGGTTTGGTCGGTCAACCAATTACAAATCCAACTAACAATAGCCCTGTCCAACCCACATTTTACTAGCTTCTTTGCAAGAATGTCATGGGGAACTTTGTGAAAGGCCTTATTGAAATTGAGATATGCTACATCCACAGCATTCCCTTCATCTATCAAGCTAGTAACTCTATCATAAAAAGAGATAAGATTAGTCTGGCATGACTTAGTTTTGAGAAATCCATGTTGACTTCTCGTGATTACTGCATTGCTTCTAAGTGATTAGAAACTGACTACTTAATGATCTGCTCCAGGATCTTTCGGGGTACTGATGTCAGGCTGACCGGGCGATAATTATTTGGGTCCTCTTTTTTCCCTTCTTGAAGATGGGGACAACATTTGCCCTCTTCCAGTCTGCTGGAACTTCTCCTGTCCTCCAAGATTTCTCCAAGATTATAGTAAGCGGCTCCGAAATGACCTCTGCCAGTTCTTTTAATATCCTAGGATGCCATTCATCTGGCCCTGGAGACTTGAATTCATCCAATGCTGCCAGGTATTCCTGTACCACCTCTCTACCTATTATGTGCCTCATTTCTCCTGCTTCCTCCCCTGCTCCCCAACCGCCAGGTTGAGTGCTTATATCCTTCTGGGGAAAAACTGAGGCAAAGAAGGTGTTAAGTAGTTCTGCCTTTTCTCTTCCCCCTGTTAGTAATTTGCCATCTTCTCTGCGCAGTGACCCTATCGTCTCCTTCTTTTCCCTTTTGCTGTGGACAGCAAACACATATATAAAACTGTGTGGGTTTTAACACCTATATATACTGTGTGAGAATTCATAACCCAAATGTGGATCTTCCATAGCCAACGTGAAACCAACTATGGACAAAAGGAAGGCAGCAGCTGCACAACAAAAATCCCAAGGTTTGGAAAAAATACAAACAATTTTTAGGACTTGGGGGAACCTAAAAGGCAGGGGGAATGAAAACAATCCAATGAGGACTGAGCAGAATGTTGACTCACTGGGAAGCAGCGGGGAGAATGATTCCCTCTTGCTAGGAACCCAAAACAGGGGATTTTGTTTGTTTCAAATACACTATAGACTCATCCAAAAGGGGGGGGGAAGTCTCTGGAAGTATCAAGAGTTTCCAGTTCTTTTTTGCTTTGATTTTACCCACATGTTTCCAGGTTTACATCCAAACAATTTCTTTAAATATCCTGACTTTTTCCCCATTTTTCCCTTCTCTTGTGTGTTCTCCCTCCCCCACTTCCCATTGATCACATGTCACATCTAGACTCATACAGAAATTCAGAAATTGATTTCTCCCAGTTTCCATGGAGCCTTATTTATTATTATTCTAGATTTAATGTCAAAGTGCTCAAGCATTTTAGGAATTGTTACTGCAGGTTAGGCCTCCTTGGAGATAGCATAAAGATATCATTTTGATATCAATAATTTGGCTCTCTTCCACCATCCCTCTCCATGTGTTTGAGAGGCCCCCAGACAAGCACAGAACTAGGCTCAGCCACTAACTGCTAAGATAATCCAAATACACAAAGCACGTAGAGATACATTTCATCTTGGAGAATTAACTGACCTGGGAAGTAGGAATGAAAAGTCCTTGATAATCCTAGGAGGTCCCAGGAAATACTTCAAGATGATGAAAACATCATTTATTTATTTGTGATTCTTGTTTAAAAAAAGGAAGTAGTTTTATGTAAATGTATATTTAACTTACTGTTTTTATAATAAAAACAATTTAAAAAAAAAGAAACCATCATGTGGATCTTCCAAGTAAATCAGTTTGTACAAAAACAAAACCCGGGAATTTTTAAAAATATCTTTCTCATCTGGAGAGCTGAGACTCAAAGAAGCAGTCGTTCTTCTTGTTTGATTCATAGAAGTCAAATTCCCTTCCACATTTACATAGTCAAATTCTTTTTTCCATTTTTACAGATAACAGCATTGTTACACAAAGCACATCAATACATTTTACAAGTGCCACAAAACTATATATGTGAGTTGTAGGCCACCATGCTGACTTCAGGAGCTTTGGGGGAAAAACATAGTTATTTAAAGTAGATACACAGATGAGCTCTGCCTTCTGGTTTACTGACTCAAAACCTTCCTTCCTCACTCAAACCAGCCTCTGTTTCTGTCATGGAGACATCAGGAAAAGCTTCTGGGAAAGAAATCCAGATGAGCTGCTTTTCAGGGGCTTGGAGAAAACAGCCAAGTAAAGCAGTTAAATGTTTTAGGCACGAATTATACTCTACGGCAGTGGTGACAGTGATGTAGTCTTCCAGATTCACCATTGGCTATGCTGGCTAAAGCCACTGGGATTTGTAATCCAACAACATCTGGCAAAATGAATAATTCCCACTCATAATCTCTAAGTATTAAACCAGAAATAGTAAAAATGTTCTGTGTTTGATTCATTCTTATGGCTAAGTTGCTACTGCTAGGAAAGTTGCCATTTTGAAAACAGGTTTTTGGTCTCCAGATCAGGCCAAAGTAAGCTCTCTTAATGGCTTGCTTCTTTCCCGTGTGAATATTTCCAGTCATGCCTCTGATTCATATCCTGTGCTTGTATCAAAAACCAAGTACTCAAGTGTATGTAGAGGATCTTGCATCTTATCAAATGGGTCCACATTCAGTAGAAAAATTTTCTATGCTGGAACAGCAACTGCAGGTTAAAGTCTCTTTATAATGATATATTTTGTCTAAAATATATACAAAATTGGTCACTAGTTGCCGTGCTGTGGATTTAATGTCCTTTTGCTTTCTTACCTGCTCACACAATTTCTCTCAAGCAGAAATTAAAAACAGGCAGAGTTGCAGCTATGGGGAGCAAAATGAGGTCATTGTTCCCCCCAAATAAGAATTCTTCCCCCCACAATGATTTCTTTAGTCCCCAAATTTATAGTATGGTAATAACTTGCAGGATTCAGTTGTGCAAATAAAAGGAGCAGGCAAGGTTACTGTGGAAATGTGAACACAGCAAATATAACAGGATCAAGGGCCTTTCTGCACTATACTGGTCTTGTGCTATTATTCCACTTTCAACCTCCTGTGGAATTCTGGGGTTTGTAGTTTACTGAGGTCAACAAGCTCTCTGATTGAGAATTCTAAATGCCCCGCCATTGCAAACCCCAGGATTCCATAGGATGTTGAAAGTGGAATAATAACATTATAACAGTGTAGTGTGGAAAGGCCATAAGTGTAAACAGTTTTCAGTGTCTCACTGTCTGCAATGCTAGAAATGTCAGGATCGAAGGGAAATTTCATTTTTAGGGGTGAAGTTATTGGGAGCAGTCCTCTCATTTCGCCTCTCTGCTCAATAATAGCATCCCTGAAAACGGTTTTTGAAACTGAGGGGGAAAATTGAGGCTGTTTCTAAAATCTTTCCCAACACACACAGTGGTGTGTTTTCTTTTATTCACTTCAGTTACAAGACAGCTGCCCATTACTTTTCTATGATGTTAAACAAAGGGATTGAACACAACTAGGAAAATATCAGCAGTTTGACTCGCCCTTTGCTATAATGTGTGCCAATTACCTTGCCTTGATTTCTTGCACTGATACTCATTACTGAATGAAGAGGTGATAGCAGCTGCAGTTCCCTCTGCAAAGATATATAAAGGCTTTAGTTTAAAAAGGACAAGATGCTCTGTCACAAATAAAGACTTTTCAGAAGATGTTCAACTTCAAGGAAATAAAAGACCCATAAATAATTCCTAGTGCATTATTAGTATATGTTTCTCCTAACACTTTTTGCAGACTGGTTTTTCACTGCAGGGATTGGTTGCTTTGCTGATGCATATGGTAGAAGTTACTTATAAAAGTTATTTTTAAAATTTAATTACATGCAGTTCTAATTCGAAGACATAGTTAGGTGCTGTTATTGTTACAATTCAAAGAATTGTTACAATTCAATGATTCCTCAAAAAGTGGTAATGGAAAAGTAACAAGTATGTTCTAGAATAGACAAGTAGATTAACGAATGTATGGTAATGAAAACCATGCCCTATGAGGAGAGATTTAGAGAGTTGGGTATGTTTTGCCTGAAGAAGACAAGGTTAACAGGTGGTGTGATAGCTATGTTTAAATAATTGAAAGGATGTCATATGGAGAATAGAGCAAACCTGTTTTCTGCTGCTCCAAGAGACTAGGGCCCTTTTCGCATTAAGGCTTCTTGCGCAAGGGGGGAGGGTGGCTCGCGCAAGAAGCCTTCTCCGGGAGGCTGCCGCTTCCCCCTCCTTCCTTCCACAGGCGAAGGAACGAGGGGGAAGCGGCAGCGACGTGCGAGCTGCCCTCCCCCCGGGTGAATCAGGAGCCTGTCGCGTTCGTCCCCCCCGTGCGCACGAGAAAGGAGCCTGTTGCGTCTGTCCCCCCGCGTGCACGCGAAGCAGGAGGTGTCGCGTCCATCACGCTAGCGCCCCGCCCCTTCCTTCCGCAGGGGCGGAGGAAAGGAAGCACAACCCAGCCACCTCCCCGACGCTCCGCACAGGAGGTAAGTGAGCGCGGGCGCTAGGAGCGTTGCGTGAGCGCGGGTGATTTTCACTTTGAGGTGAAAATCAAAAAACCCGCGATCGCGCCGCTTCAGCCCCGTGAGCCCAGCGGAAGTGGGAGTGCGTCGTGCAGAGCGACGTTCCCACTCCCGCGAGGCTCACGGGGCTGTTGCGCGACAGAAAGCCCGTGCGAAAAGGGCCCAGGACATGGAGCAATAGCTTCAAAATTCAGGAAAAGTAATTCTGTCTAAACATTAGGAAGAACTTCCTGATGGTAAGAGTGTTCTGACAGTGGAATACACTGTCTTGGAGTGTGGTGGAGTCTCCTTTTTTGGATGTTTTTAAACAGAGAATGGATGGCCTTCTGTCAGGGAGTGCTTTGATGGTATATTCCTGCATGGAAGGGGGGTTGGACTTGATGGCCCCTGTGGTTTCTTTGAATTCTGTGATTCTATGATTTTTGATTTTATGAAAAGCCCAAAGGATCACTGCAAAGACAATCATTATTCTCTCTGCATTTGAATTTATGTTCACTACGTCTTTTTCCATCTAGCATGTGTATAAATATCTGCCAATTGAGGCAACACTCCTTGGATGTGATGAAGTGTGCAAGGATCCAAGAAAGTTTACACCATAGGAAACTTGTTAGTCTTGTGCCACTAGACTCTTGTTCTTTTTGTGATGATTGCCTAACACAACCCCATCTGTGGATTTATTATTATTATTTTTAAAAGTAACTTTCTAATTTGCTGTTTCTTAGGAGGGACTAGAATAGTGATGTAGTTAGTTAGCGTACATCACAAAGATAATGTAATATGGGCTACTGCAGGAAGAATGAAATCACAACTATCTTTTTCAGTGAGTTACTTCCAATCTCTGGTTATGTATTACATGAATGTGAAATCTGAATATTAATTTTATCCAATTTCCCCATTCTAGGAATCCTTATAACAGCACAGTGTATGCTTCCATGTCAATGGAGAAGTGAATCTGTTTCTAGATTTCGCCTGAACTTTAAATGAGGTAGCCAAAGTGTTGAACCTGATTTGGGGATAGGATTCAGCATGTAGGATAGCTCTTTGAACTTTCAGACTGAAATCTGGAGGGGATTCACTGCCCCACAGATGTAGTAGTCATTCTCTATATCTCAGAAGTAAACATTTATTTTAAAACAAGCCTTTCAGCCTGTTGTTGCATAGTCTTGCTAATAAATGTGGCTTGTTTGTTTTTTCTATTTCTACTTTTTGCTCCCAGAAACGTACAAGTGGCAAAGCTGATAGGGAGGACTGTGAAGGTAAGAATTCAAAAGAGTAAATTTTCTAAGCTGTGTTGTAACCCCAGTTGGCCTTCCACTTTCATGGGTTTTCCTTTCACAAATTTGATTATTTGCAAGTTCATAGCTCCTAGCCCTGCCTCCTCCTTGACTTGTACCAGCATGTCTCTCTCTGATTGTCTAAGCAGAGAAACTCAACTTGGGCCATTTCTGCACTAGCCTGTTACAGTGCTATTATTCCACTTTCAACATCCTATGGAATCCTGGGGTTTGCAAATAAAGGTCTAAATAAAGCAGAATAGAGTGGTATGTTAGGGACAGTCCTGAAGAAACACAACACATGCAATCAGCATGGCCTGGGAGAGACGAAGAGCAGGTGAAATATTAAATGTGTAGTGAAGAAGAGAAACCTCCATGTTGTAATAATTTCAGCAGATATGGGTTCCATTGCTAATTAAACTGGAAAGTACAAAAACAACAATGAATGCAGAATTGGTTCAACTCTATATGTTCTTTGATCTCACTAGATGTTCATCAGGATACTCTGTGAGTTAGTTAAACATCTTTGTAGTGACTTTATTGAGCAGTTTTAACAGAAAATTAACTGATGCTGGTAATCTGAATCCCATGGAAAACAAGGAATGCTCATAAAAGATTTTCCTTAGCAGAACAGCAGACTTCGCAGCTTCAGTTGCTTTTCAGTATACTGATATTTGATGTCCACTATAATACATAATGATGATTTCGGCTCTTCTGGTACTGCTACCAATGACATAATAATCCACGTGTGATGCTAGTCAACTTTAGGGGTCCTAACTTAATAAAGCTTATCTGGCTTCTTGTTTGAAGATTAACTTGCAATGCCAAATATTGAGCTAAATAGATTGTTGACTTTGGCACTGAAAGCTATTCACAGTCTGAAGCTCTCTTGTGGCTTCTGTGTTTCTACACACATTTCTGTAATAGTGTTGCTTTCCCCAGGGAACTGATTTATCACATATAGTAGGTACAATTTTATCATTTTGCACTATCCTGCAGTTGATTGATTCTCACTTGAAATAATCTTAAGAGAAATAATATGGAGGCAGAACCATTGTCTATTCCAGGTGGGTCAGCTGCCTCAGAGACATTTCAGATTTTCTGGAACTAGGTTGAAGAATAAATCAGGGTCTTAAAAATGTATGCTGTTGGTTTAAATTAGTGTCATGTAACCCAGGTGTTCTGTTTTCAGCAACATATTCACCTTTTCTTTGAACATAAGTCCAGACATACTGAGAGGAGTGTCTTTAATGTCTTTTTGTTGTGGCTGGATGTTAAACTTGTTCTGATAAATATGTTAGCTATTATTGTGGCATAACAACTTGACATGGAACACCGGGAAGGGAGCATATACAATCATTTTCCCCCATTCCCAGTCCTTGATTGTTTTCTCTCAGACTGCTTCTAATTTTCTGAAAATGTCAGCAATTGTAGAATCTTAAAAACAATATAATTTAAACAAAGTAATATTCAGCCTCCTTTTTATGTGCAGCTTGGGTAAACTTAATTGTCCAACATCTGTCTCATTCAGCAACTCTATTCAGATAAAAGTTATCTCTAGAGTTGCTCACTAACAACCTTTCAAATTCTCCACACTGTTTGAAAGCAAGGAGTATCTATCTAACTTTATTTCTTCAGTGAAGGAGAAATTTTCTTATAGTTTCCTAGCCTGGGGGCAGGGGAACACAGCTTCTCTTCTTCTTCCAAAAATATTTGTTGTTGCTTATGCTGCTGCTACAAGGGTTAGCAACAGAATTTGCACTGGCAACCTGGCCATTATCCTACCTTACAGTCAAAATAAAATAGAAGAAGATCATTTATTTTGAAGGGTAATGGATGATGGAGGCCATCACACACACACACACATACAACACACACAAAATGGAGAAGCTATAGAGAAAATTATGAAAAGTAGACTTCTAAAGTTGTATGTGTGTGCTAAAAAGAAAATTTCACAAATTTTCTAAGGAATATTTCTTCTGAGAAATTTCATCTCTGCACGCTTTTTTGTTACTTCTTGTTTCTCTTCAATAAAATCCTTGTTATCAGGTCTGGAAAGAAAAAAAAAAGGAAAGACAAATGGCCAAAAGCACTGGTTAACCATGCAAATATAAAAACACGCATCTCCGCTACTAAATAACCAACTGGTACTGCAGTATAGTTACCTAACTGTGTGCTCATGTTGGATATGGAGGAATATGCAACCACACGTATACAAGTGACTGTGTACCAACAGGAAAGGTAGAGGTAGGTATTTAGGGCTCTCTGGTAGGCTCTTTCTTTGTTTTGTCCAATTTATTACTTTCTTAAATTACCATGAGTGGGATCATGTGATCTTCCAGATGTGGTGTAGTTCCTGTAAAAGAATGTGGTATAGTTGCTGTAAAAGACAATGTGGCTTCATCACTGCAAAGTAATAAAACAATTGGCCTCCTATTATAAAGGGCAGGAGTAGCTAACCCAGTGCCCTCAAGGTATTTTGGATAACAGCTCTCATATAGCCAAGGCAATTTAGCCAGCAATGAGAGATTATGGATGTTATCATTCACAATATAGAAGGCACCAGGCTTCCAACTGTCTAGCATGGATATACAGAGAGGGAGGGAGGGAGGGAGGGAGGGAGGGAGGGAGGGAGAAGGTAGAAATGCTGGGCAAATTCAAAATAAAAATTCAAAAGCACATTAGGTATACATTTGGGCATGTCAAAAGTTAAAAAAATGTACAGAGATAAAATGGATTATGTTCAAGCTATGGAATCTACTTTTAGTTACAGTTTTAAGATTTTTGAGATGTATAGTACAACCCTGGAGACCAGGGTTTGATTCCTACCCAGTCCTGGAAACCCACTGGATCATACACTCTCAGCTCCAGAAAATCCTGTGATAGGGTTAGGACCTTAGGGTCTCCATAAATTGTAAAAGACTTGAAGACACACAACAACAACAACAACAACAACAACAACAACAACAACAACAACAACAAGAGAAAAATGTACCAGATTCTGAGGTGGTTTCTGGTTGCTCCTCAAATTCTCTCAAGGCTTGCTGTGAAGAAAACACAACTGATCCTTCATATTTCTATGACTGTGTCATTTTGATCTGTATTCATTTCTTCCAGTTCTTTTAAATACAGAAATATGTTTAGAATTTCCTTTGCTTCCTTTAAAAATTGCAGTAGACAGTTGGGAAGTTTAATAGGCTGAAGATGTAAATACGTTTAAATGCAGAGCATTATTATTTCATGTTGGTACATTGCAACAAAATCCACCAAAGACTCTTTACCCTGTGAGTTTAATTTATTTCTGCAAGGATTGCTAAATAATTTATAGAGAAGAATTGGGTTTCTTTTCCCCCGGGTGATGCTAAATTTATTTAATGGAAAATAAATGGACTACTGTACATGTGAGAGATCAAAATAGCACCACAGATTTTTTTTTAAAAAAAGACAATGTGATGGAGACACACCACATTAACAAAAGGTACTAAACTGTACCCATACCCATAATATTAGCATCCCAGAGTTAGACTGAAATTAAGTGAGTTGTTTTATATTTCATAAAGGCTGGAAGACAAAGTTTATCTACATCTTTGGGAGCTACAAGCAAAACGGATCAGTAATGCACTATTCTCTCTAAATCTGCACAATGCTGTCTGCATATAAATAGATCTATATGTACTTAGTAAAGGATTTCAAATGACAGATGAGAGTCACAGACATTACCTTTCTCTGCTTGCCCTTTAAAAAAAAAGTAAAAAAGAAAAAGACAAGATAAGGATATAAGGAACTAGATGAAAATGTTGCAATGTCAAGAAATCGCAGTATAGTAAATGGAACACCGACATCTTTCATAGCTCATAGGAATTTCATAGGAGTTTGTAGTTTACTAAGGCTAAAGAGCTCTCTGGCTGAGAATTCTAAATGCACCTCCCTAAGCTGCAAACCCTGGGATTCCATAGGATGTTGAAAGTGGAGTAATAGCAGTAAAACAATGCAATGCAGAAATGGCCTGTGTGTCCAGAATGACTTGTTTGGTGAGTATCATCCTTCTTTGGGTCAACTAGTCCTCTTGAGTGTTTGTTGCAAATATTTTTATGTTCTTGTCGTCTCTGCATTCATCTGATTGGGCAGCAGTTGAATTATAATGTGATTTGGGGATGTGTCTGGTGCTATGCTGTGAGTAAATGAAACCAATGGGGGATTAATACAACTATGTACACATGTAATTAGCACAGTCCATAATGTGCCAGTTCAGATGAAATAAGCTTCTGGTTTGCAGTAAAAAGCAAGTGTGTGCATACGCTTTCAAGTAGCCTGTAAAATTATGGCAGTCCTGTGAATTTCATAGCATTTTCTTAGGTAAGGAATACTTAGAGGTGGTATGGAAATACCATTTTTTTCTATCCAAAGAATAAAGAGAGCTGCCAATTTAATAGGTATATGAAGAACAAGAGTTAGTTAGTTAGTTAGTTAGTTAGTTAGTTAGTTTGCTTGTTTAACCACTGAGCACTTTATCCTCATTATGAATACTTTGCTTAATTGCTTGTGTGTATCTTTTGAACTGATCGTAAATGAGTAGCTGGCAAAAAACCAAACCAAACCAAACCAAACAAAACCTTCCAGGAAGAACCTACAATTTCTTCCTTTTTTCTAGATACAAGTAGAGATACGCTGTGAATAATGTATCCGTATATGATTTGGAACAAAGCAAACACAGAGTGCATTGTGAAGCATCCAGCCCAGACCTGATTACAATCTCTGTGTCATATTCTTGTTACCTTGCTGCTACTAGCTTTGCAGACATTTCTGATTCCAAAACTGAAAGAGGTGAAGTCAACAAAGCAAAAACAAGGGACAACTCAGAAGGATCATGAGAGACAGGCATACTTTGAGATACAGTGTAGCCAAAAGAACAGTGAGAGAGAAGAATATATTTGCCCTGGCTTGGCTTGGATTTCAGCAATGTATTATATTATCTGCTGAAGGTGAAAGTGAATTTAAAGGAATTGCTAAGGCCACAAATTTGGTGACAAAACACTTAAGCAATAGGCTGTAGCACGAGTCGTCTGATAGTTCCACATTTAGACAGGGAGCTATACAAGACCTCCTTGCACATGGAGAAAAGGAACAACAATGGCTGTGGGAGGAGAGGAAGAGGAACAGACAGAAGGAGGAAGCACACTGTTCTCCAGAGGCTAACTCCAAACATATTTTTTGAATGCCCAGCTCTGTGGGCTCCTCAGATCCAAGATACTATGAGATAAGTGCTTGGAAAATCTTAGCTTAAGGCCACACTGGTATACATACTTCCTTAGAAGCCCATAGAGACAAACCCTTTCTTTTCTCCTGGTATGCACTGCTCTCATGCTATATTGAAGCTAATGCAAAAGGAACACAAAAATCTGTGGAGCACAACTTTAACTGTATTGATCCATGTCTGTTCAGAATGATAGCTTGATACATTCCTGAAAATGACACTTGTGTTTCTACCTAAGTTCTCAATGTAACTCTCTGGGCAGTAACACTCTGTAGGATTATGTTGCAATTGACACTTATGGAAAAAATGAGTTCTGCTTCTGAACCACTCAGAGATGCACACAATTAGTTTTTCTGGTGGCAGAGAATTTTCTGGTGGTATAACAGCAATTTTACTTCCATCAAACTCTTCCATTTCAGAGTGGTTTTGGAACATGTCTTTTTCCACCTTGCATGTCACCATGACTTGCTATATTAATTAGCGAAGTCACGGTTACATAGGCTCCATTCAAGGCAAGCTCACTTTAGAAGCCTACCATTATCAAAATCCTGAGTCCCTGCTTATGAGTAACAAAAGACAGGTAAAAATAACTTCTTTCTTTTAATCTGAAAAGTGATGCTGCTGTTAACCTTGAGGGATTCTTTGTTTCTTTTAGGCACAGCCAACTCTTAGCTTCATCCCTGTTCCTGACTTGGTAATTTAGGCTATATTTTCAGAAACACAGGAGTTTAATTCTGAAAAAGGAATAATTATACTAGGATTCCACAACTGGTACTGGGGCAGTGTTGAATTTTTATGGAGTTCTCTCTCTCTCGCACACACACACACACACACTTTCATTTATTTATTGCACTTACATGCTACTTTTCTTTTTTTGACACATCAAATTGATATGCAAGAAAATTGATGACAGTTGATGAAGCCAAAAGTTAATTTAACTGTGAACATGAAATGAAAGTGATTAATTAAAAACTAGGTGCAACAGGTGAAGTTAATAAGAAAAGAACCAGAAAATTCCCTGGTGAAAAGTCCTTAACGGCAAAAATATTCAACAAGGAGAACCCACATCATTTCATTGTGGACACCCTTATACATAGGGATGAATCACAATGGATAGGGATTATTTATTTATTACTGATGTTTGCAATAAAACCCATCATTTTTACTAATGATCTGCAGCAGACTTTAGCCTCATGGGATCTACTTTATTAAGACCCCAAGATGTACAGAATGTAGTTTGTGACAATTGTAGCTCATGATGATGGATGGAAACAACATGCAAAACAAGAGCATTTTAAAAGGAGAAAGACCGCTTGGGGTTTCATGCACAAAGGCAGTACTTGAGACCATTTCCATTCTATTTCCCAGCAATATTTAATTAACATAACCATCAGCTTCTTTTATCCCCAATACCTCTTGCTTAGAATAACAGAATCACAGAGCTGGAAGAGACTATAGGGGGCATTGAATCTAATCCCCTGCCATGTAGGAATACACATCAAAGCACTCCTGATAGATGACCATCCAGCTTATTTTGAAAGCCTTCCAAAGAAAGAGACTCAACCACAATCTGAGAAAGTGCATTCCACTGTCGAACTGCTTTTACCATCAGGAAGTTCTTCCTCATGTGTAGATGGAACCTCTTTTCCTGAAGTTTGAAGCCATTGCTCCATGTCCTAGTCTCTGGACCAGCAGAAAACAAACTTGCTCTATCCTCCATATGACATCCCTGCAAATATTTAAACATGACTATCATATCACCTCTTAATCTTCTTTTCTCCAGGCTAAACCATACATTATTAACAACAATACTAAGCTGGTTCATTACAATTAAGACCCTTGTAGGTCCATTTGTAACAAACAAACAAATGTAAATTCATTATTGTTTTGATCAACTGAACTTTTAATACACCAAACATGAAGTCAAGCAAAATATATTTGGCCAAGCTCTGGTTGTAATCTAACATGTCTAGAGAGGATCAAATTGAAGAAGGCTGCATCTACTGCATATTTCTGGATAGTTTCCAAAGAGATCCCATCCCTCCAAAGAAAAAGAAAAACCCAGGTCACATTGCCCTTGGAACTTTTTCTCATCCCTGCAGAGAACACGGTAATTTCATCTGTGTCACACAGACCATCCTTCCCCTGTTAACAGCCTAATTGTCCCCCCTAAGAAATATAATGTTCCCAGTGTAACAGTGATACTTATTACCAGCACACCCCTCTCCCACAAAAATTTGCAATTTGCAATTGATTTTTATTTGATCATTTTGCTGCTATTAACATAGTCAAAGCTTTTGGGCCCCAGCCCCCTTACAAAACTTGCTGTATGGTTCCCACACCGAAGAAAAGGATGAATCAGCACAAAGAGGCAGGCCACTGGGACTGTGACAGTGAGCAATGTCTCATGTCACCTGCTCTAGACAAGCTACTCTATCAACAGGCACTAGTTCCGTGTGGGCGGGATTCCAATTAATCACAGTCCAGCAAGACAGGGGTCTTGGTGTTTAAATAAGTGTGAGGCAATCCTTTGTTGGCAATGTAAATTATGCAGTCTAATCTAAGGATAGCTCCCGAACTGCAGGAAGGCAGTCTATCAAAATGCCATTAGCCACAGTGTATATGGCCAGCCTATTACTGTTAATGCCTAGTGCAGAGAGTTCAAGATTTTGCATAATGATAAATTAGATGAAGTCCAGATGAATCACTGCTGATTGTTCCCCCCTGGCTACTTTACTTCAGACCCTTTCTCTCACAAACATACTGAACAAATCTTCATCCCCTTTCATTATCTCTTCCTTTCCCACCACCTTCCAGCAAATCTAATGCAGAACAGACAGTAAGTTGCAGAGAGGGAAAATGCAACCAATAATTATGGACTGGCTTTCACTCCAGGATTGGAACTGATTGGATTGGAACTGGAAGAAAATGGACAAAACAAAACTTCTTGAGCTATGCACTAGACCTGTAAAGGTCTGGGTCTTTAATGGAGTCTTTGCAAGATTCTGCCTGCAAGGATCTTGGCCCTGACTACAGTCTCCACAGAATCCTGCCCAATATCTCAGGCACAGCTGGCTGCTGGAGGCACAGCTGGAGCAGCCAGAAGCCACCTATATAAGGGCAGGATTTTCTCTGCAGCCTTTGCCACAGCAACACAGTCTACTGTGCTGCCTTTCCTGACACTTCAGTGGTCTTGACCTTGCTGCTTTTGACCCCTGGACTCTGACCTTTGGCCTGTTTCCTGGACCTGCTTCTTCCCTCTGGTCCCTTGGACTCTTGATACCAGGTCAGACCTCTGTTGCCTTGGACTCTTGCTGACTCTGACCCCTGGCATCCTGACCCAGCACCTCTTCCCTGTCCCAGCCCTGGTGCCTGCACCTGATAATTCTTGCCTCCCATGCCCCAGACCTTGACAAGACCTGCATAAAGGATCACAGATCAAAGAACCAAATCTGCTGCAAAGTGTGGACAACAGGGGAAGATTTGCACATATTGACCTTGTTGTCTGTCAAACCAGAGAAGGCAAACTGTCCTGTGTCTCACAGATGAGAATGAGAAGCACCATACAATGCCCAAATGTCATGTTATTTATGTCAGAGATGTATCAGATTATTTATTGTGGGCTATTCACTGTATTGCACCTCTGGACATACTTAGAAACGGGCACACTTGAGTAACTTTTTTTGACCATGCTGGTGGATGAATTTTATGAGTTGTTTCTTCCAAGAAGCTTCAAAAAGCTCTGGTGTCTAGTTTGCACTTCAAATCATCCTTGTAGACCAGCTTCTGCTAAACATAGTGGAGTTCTCCAAATCTTCTTCAGAATACAGGCAAGAGGTGTTAAAATCCAGCAATATCTCAATGAATCTGTATCACACAAAGCATGAGAGTTTATGTATCTTCTTTCTACAAGTTTGTATCTATAAGAGTGACATTAAATGTAATTAAATTAAATTATTAAATTAAATTAAAGATGTCTTCAATTTATTTTTGGAAAGACATATTAACAAGAGATGAATCAAGCTTTTAAAACAAACCCAGCCCTGAGTATTTCCTATCTCTCGTTAATGTGAGCTTATTATTCTTTTTCATTTCTTGCAAAGGATGTATTCTAACACCATCTTCCTTCAGCATCAAGCAATCTGATTTATCTTTTCCATGTACTCTTATACATTCACTCAACAGCTTGATTCCAATATCAGTAAAGAGGAATGTGAAATTACATATGCTGGTAAAAAGCATATGTTGGTGAACATAAAATAAGTTGTTAAACATCCACCTATATTTGTAGATGTAAGAGCATTTTTTTCCTTCTTGAGAAATTTCAATGCAAGCATTTTAAAAAGGCATCTCCATTTCCTCCTGCATTTTATAAAGAATATTTTGTATTTTAAAAAAGACATAATTTGGCTATCCTATATAAATGTAAAATAACTGTATTGTTCCCTCAAAATGATTTAATCTCAGCAGGAATCAGCAATGTTACATTACTCTCTTGAAATACTCTTTTATAGAACTTCAAGCAAGCATTTTGGAGAGTTTTATCTTTTATATCAACCAAGATGTGATTCTCATTATTTCATGATTTTTCAAACATCATGGTTCAGATCATAACAAATGCAAGATGGACAAAAAGAGGATAAAAATCATTTGCTACAGCAAACTGTGATTTCACTTGCAGGAAATATTCTACAGTTGTTTTTGCTGTACCTTCCCATGATCAAAATCCTATTGAAGAAGTCTTCTTCTATCAAAGCACTTTTAGGACTGATCCAAGTCCAAAACAGCTAAGTCAAACATTTTTACTGTGGAAAACAGACTTCAACAGCCTGATACCCTGCAGTGGTTTTGTACTACAGTCCTCATAAAACTTGTCAGCTTGGGCAACTGATTTGTACCCCAAAACATGATAGGTGCCAGGAGTTCCATAGATATGTTACCATGTAGAATGGCTGTACCATTAACAATATATTTTCTATACCAGAACTAATGGCCATGAGCTAATTCATAAGACTATAACCTTAATAACTGGAGAGCACAATTGGTTAGAAATCCTGGGAGAATTCAGCCTTGCTTAAGTACTTTTTAACCAAGTGATGATGGAAGGGTGGATTAAGCACATACTGTCAATTTATCCTGTTCAAATTAATGGACTTAAAAGTACTAATTTTTGGATTAACTTTTTTGGTCACTTCATGTATCAGCCTGTTCACAGAAATCCTTTCAAAAATGTCTACTAACCAAATTGTTTTGCTTCTATTCTGATTTATATATTATATATCTCTTTGGCCTTTGTAGGTGCAGATGCTATATTTTGGAATTACAATAGCTATCATTGCTAGCATTCCATGCTTCTGAAATGCATAACTGAACACAGCAACATCAATCCTACATTTTGTTTTATACTTCCACCAGCACAGTGTAATACATTCCTCTCAGGGCTGGACAGAGCATGGAAATGTGCAATGAAAATGTCAAGGGGAAGCTTACCACAAGATCTTTCACTGGAAATTGTTCCTGTGATGAGAGGAGCCAAAAGGAGCTCTTCAGGATCAGATCAAAGATGTATCTTGCGCAGGATCCTGTTTTGGTAGGTTTATGATTGATTATACCTTGATTTTCCACTGAGATGGTATCAAAGGCAGCTTCTGGTAATTTAAAACAAGATTCAATTAAAATCTTATTTTAACTTACTAGAAGCTGCCTTAGATCCCACCTCGAAAGAAAGACAGGGTATAAATTCATTCATTCATTCATTCATTCATTCATTCATTCAAATCAATCAATGTATATTTAACATATTTTTAATATGTCAAAAAAGGATGAGTCGCATAAGGACAGGGAGGCTGGGGAGCAGTTCGCCCCAGGCAGCAATGTTTTTTGGGCATCCCGGCCCATAACCACGCCCCCGCGCTCCCTGGCCTTGCCTCTGTGTGCCCTGGCCACGCCCCTGCACACAGTGGCAATGTCCCCTCCTGCCACCACACCCTCTTATCACGGTTATGATACATCGGATGAGAGCACTATATATCCTTTTGATATCAAATAATTTGGCCTTTGCTTGACCTCTCTCTGCCACCCCACTCCATGTGTTTGCAGAGGCCTCCTGGACAAGCACGTACGGGTGTGGCCGTTAACGACTGTACATTCCAAAACCCCATTCAGGCAAGCCCCTCTGTTGCTTTAGGGAAAAACCTCCCTGCAAATCAGCTCAGCTCGGATTGGATTTACACAAAGCCACACAACCAAGAGCCATTTCTTTATATCGGGCCATTAGCGAACTGGCCATGCTATTGTCTTAAGAGCTAAACCAATCATGCTAAACTTGTCCTTTTCCAACTCCTCTGTCCAACTCCAAATTTCCTTTGTTCTCACCGAGAATAACATAGCCTGTAGGTAAACTCCACCCTATAAAAGGTCCCCACTTTTGGGACGTCTTCAGACTACTTTGGACTTCCATCCCGCCTTGCTGCCGGTAGTTTGAAGGAACTCCCCTCAGTGAGCCCCGCTGAGCTTTCTTCCCTGGAACCCCGCTTCTCTCCAGGACTACGAGATCAGGTGTTGTATTGCCTTTCCCGAAAAGCTCTCCGTTTCTATTTCTCAGCTAGTTAGTTTATGTCTTGTCTTGAGTGTTTCTTGTCTTTAATAAAATATTGTTTATTACTTTGAAAACCTTGTCTAGCTGCTCTCTGATCTGACGCTGTATACATAGGGTTAAAAGATCCTTGCTAACGTTACCCTGCCTCTCGTTTAGCCGAGAGAGTGCTCAAGCTAAATTCCCCCCAACTTGTGTTTTTATTTGGTAATCTGGGTGCCCCTCCTGGGACCCCCAACATACAGGGTAACAGCTCCCCTCCCGCCCCTCCTCCTCACACTCCTAGCTCTGCCACTGAAAAGAACTAAATTACAATATTATATGAAAAACTACATTTAAAACAGTTAAAGCATATTTAAAACATAATTACTAATACAAGATTTAAAGATAAAATACAGCACATCATTTCATATGTCCTATTGCTATATAATTTAAATTTCAAAGGCTGGCCTGAATAAAAAGGTCTTCACCTGCCAGAAGAAAGAAAGCAAGGAAGGGGGCAGCTGGACTGCCATGGAAGGGTTTCCCACAGCCTGTGAGCAGCCACAGAGAAGGCTTTACCCTATGTCCTTACCAAATGTCCCTGTGAAGATGGTGGGATCGAGAGAAAGTCCTCTCTTGCAAATCTGAGTAGAATCCTCTAGGAAGGAAACCCATAACAGGACATAAGGTCTTCTTCTGTTTCCTTTCAGTGACCAGCATTAAAAGGTAGGATCAGGGCTCACCCGAGACATTTTGTTCCCTGAAGTGAAGGACAAGATGGCAGCTACCATCTCATTCCATGCATAAAAGCCAAATAGAATAGTAGTAATCAAGATTGGAAATTGTCTTGCTTTGACTTACCTGTAAGTCCTGGCAGTACAGAGCCCAGCTGATCAGAGTCAAGAGTGAGTAAGTAGATGTCTAGGAAAGCCAAGTCAGTTACCAGGAGGTCATAAACGTTATAATGGAGAGGGCAAAGAGCATGTGCCAAGAACAGTCCAATGTTACAAGCCAGGCTGTCAATTCTTGCCAGAAGAAACAAGAGTTTCAGTAGCAAATACAGTCATAAAATGTCATTAACTAGGCATTAGAGACTATAAACAGAGATAACCAAAGACTGAAGAATAGTATTATTTCAAATACTGGTCAAAGCGGCTGACCTGTTTATAAAGCTGACTGTTTCTAGTCTCATGTAACTTCCCAGCTTTTATCAGTTACGATGTTTTTAGATGTACCGCTCCCTAAAGAGATCTTGATTGTAGCCTCACACTCCATCTGAGGGGGAAGATAGTAACAACAGCTACTATTGCTTATGGTTCTCTTGTGGGCTGGGTGACTTTTGTCATCCTGTTTTGATCCTGAACTGTCTTTTACAATGTGAGGGCTCTGGCTTGTTTTAGGCTAGTTTAAAGGTTTCTTCCCTTTCTTGTTAACTTGCTAACTTGGTAAGACTTGTTCCTTACTGATGTATGGAAGGATGGCATACAACAATGCAACATCATCCCTTGTTGCACCTGTATACAACAGTCCAGCTTAAGGAGCCTAGGCTAGCTTCATGAGACACTTGCTGCTGTTTTCCAGTGCCTCATTTTTGCTTCCCTAGCTCTCATGGATTCCAGAACAGGCAAAGTACTTTGAGGGGGTTGAGCCCCCTGTAAATAATCAGACAAAATTGGACCACTAAGACACCTATGTAGTCAAGTCGCCTCAGGAATTATCAATCAGAAATGTATTAAAATGTCTGAGCACTACACACACACAGAGCTGCTGTAATTGAACCATCCCAGAAATAAGAAAGGCTAAATATAATCTGTCCTATGCACACTTATTTGGGAATAAGCCACACTGAATTCATAGAGTAGCTTCTAAGTGTCAGTTTCCATATTTCAGGATGAACAAATGACAATGGATGGGGAAGTAGTTTCTCTGTCCCCTGAACTATGCCCACAGGCAGTGTGATAGCTATTGTGATGGCCTTACTGGAATTTCAAAAATACAGAAGGGGGTAGACAGTCTTACTTTCAGTAACCCTTGGAAACAGCTATGTTCTTAGTTGTTTCACTACTTCTTGAAGTGGGAGAATGGGGTGAGTGAGCTTGTGGCAGCCATGAAAATTTTTATTTATTTATTTATTTGTATCCCACCTCTCCATAAGGATCGAGGCGGCGAACAACTTACAAATAGCATGTATTTCGATACATTTCTATACATGCCCCCAGCAAGCTGGGTACTCATTTTACCGACCTACGGAAGGATGGAAGGCTGAGTCAACCTTGGAGCCCGGCAGGATCGAACTCACAACCTTGTGGCTTGCAGTACTGGCATTTAACCACTGCGCCACCAGGGCTCCTGTATTAATTAATTAATTAATTAATCTAAATTAAAATGGCTTAATACAGTATTTTGATACAGTGTTATCTCTGAATGATTAGTGTCCACAAAGTATTTTTTTGCTCTGTAATCTTTCTGTGCTTTGCGTATGTTCTGTAGCTAATTAGTCTCAATGCGTCATGACTTAAGGACACTGATGGCTCAGATCTGAGTCACAGGATCAAAGAAGTGATCCCAAGGCCCATCTATTCCCACCTTTAGCTGGTAAAGAATCCACAGTAAAACATGCCTAAGATGTGGCCATCCGGCCTGTGCTTAGAAATCTTAAATGAAAGAAAGTCCACCATTCTCCAAGGGAGTAATCTTTGTGATCCTATTTTGCATAACATAGGCAAAATATTTGTCCTTTTTGGTTGCCCTTTCTACAACATGCTTTTGAGTGCAGTGATCAGAACTGTATACAGTTTTCCAAATATGGTCACATTGTGAATTTGTTATCCAGAGTTATTTGTTTAATGATCCATTTCTTTGGAAAGTGTATTATACAGCTCCAGAAATTTCTGGCGAAGTATAGAGGAAGATCAACTTTGATAGAGGTTGAAAGGCCTTGAGCTTTTTAAAACAGATAAAGCAAGTGACTATCTGTCATCATGTGGTGCTTTGTCTCCTGTTTTGATTTTTCTTTTCATATGTGCTCATGAGCTCTCTCCTTTGCATCAGGAAATATGACCACTTCATCATATATCCCTCACCATTTATTTCATCAGGAGATTCTCTACGCATCAATGTTGGTAGATATACAAGTATTGCATTTATATGTGCATGAGCCATATTTTCTAACACATCTCCACGGTTTTTACTTTTAAAGTAGTTTAGTGGAAGGGTGGATGTATTAAGAGGCCTCATATAGCCACTTTTTATAGTCTTAATGTGTTTCACCTTTGCTTGATATATTAATTGTATTCTTTTTTACTCAGTGTTGTAATATTTCATTTAATATTTTGCAGTTGCTTTCATGATAACCCAGATTGTTTCCTGTTTTAGTTGTTTGTTGCTCTTATTTTCATGCAATGTATTCCGTGTTTTCATTGTTTTGCAAAAACATACTTGAAAGTAGGCAAAATTAACAGCATCGTACCTGCCAGTGTGTAGCCCCACATCTTAGAAATGGTTCTGGAGACCCTGCCACCACTTTTTCCACTCCCTGCATCTTCCTCTTAACAATAATAAGGCCCAGGCACTAATCTTTGAGCTTGAGCCCCTCAGGGCCCAGTCAAAGAAATTCTATGATCGTGAAGAAGAAACAAAACTGCTTGTGTGAAAGTATAATACATGCTGTATTGATCACAAAGTTGGAATATAGATGTAGATTAAAAACAATAAAATGGGGAAAAAACATACATGTGTTCCTTGGTGTGACAGACTTTAGGGGGAGTGGTATCCTGAGTGGTAGAAAGCTGTCCAGCAACAGGTTGCCAGGCAATCAGAATGGCCACTCCAGAGAGAAACCTAGTTCCTTTAGTGTGAAGGAGGGGTTAGAGGCCTTAGGAAAAAAAAAAACATAAATAGTAGGCACTGAATTGAGAGAGAGCCAGATTTCCAGAAGAACTGAGAGTCATTTCTTCAGCCATACAGTTTCTCAGTCAACCAAGGGGGGAGGGTGAAGGAAAGGGGGTGTTTTCTCATAGAAGCCAAGAGAGAAGGGCAGAGGAGAATTCAACACACTTTTAAATCTAATCAGAGAGAGTGACCTAGATTTGGGAACAGAGCTCTTGGCAAAAAAGGGAAGCCACAGGGTTGTGTCTGTGAGAGACTTGTTTCTTTATGCTGTTCTAAAGATATTAGAAACTGTTTAAACACATTCTGAAGATCTGTTTAATCCTGGACATACATACAAAGCGATACTTTATTCTGCTTTTTATTTGTTTTAATAAAGATTATAGTACGTTTTTATACAATTTGGACTCAGCCGAATGATTCTCAGCACTTAAAACCAGACAGAACCAGGCTACCATAAATTCCAAAAGGGTTGTAAATAATAACTGAAAGGCTTTACCCTGAATACACGAAGGTGGTGTTTTTAGGGAAGGCCAGAGCTGTGTCAAGTGACAAGGTGCTTTAGCAGACTGGGGGTAGAGGAAGCTGCCATACCAGTCTGGGAGAAGAAAAAGCAGGCCTTGTTGTCACACTCAGGTTCTGGCACACTGTCTCCTCGTTTGTTCTTCCACAGTCTCCCATGGTTTAATGGGAGGCTACTCCATAGGCCTTGATCTTTCTTGTGGCAATGTATAAATTGAAATCATGAGATGAGAGTTCCAGATTTTCTTTTTGAGGGTGGGGGGGGCAAAAAGAGGCATAAACTATGAAAAGGTATGAAGAGGTTCACTAGAGAAAGATTATACTTCAGTGTCAGTTTATAGATTCGCTGTGGCTTTTGACTTAATTTGACTGATTTACAAATCAACCAACAGCTGTCCCCCTCTTTATTATTGCATACAGAAAATAAACTTAGTTTGGCCTAAATTATGAAGAACCTGGGGGAGAGGTCTGAGTAAAAACATCTATTTCCAGATATCTAATCGGTTTTGTGCAATGAAGAATCTTTGATTTCTGCATTTAATTATGTCTCAATTGGATTATAATAATCCTTTTCCTTTTCCTTGTTTCTGGTATTCCATTTTCTATACTTGTCTAGCACTTAATTAAAAATGCAAGCAACGCAGCTCAAATGGTGAAATTAAGGCTGACACACAGGAGAATTGTTCATCATCTGGCAAATCTTATTTTTAACCTCTAAATACCTGAGCCTCAGGGGATCTCACTGGGTGAATTTTTGTTCTCATATGGCAAAATTTGACAAAAACAATTCCACTGGCATTGCTTGAAGGCAAGATTATATCCCCTGGGAGCTGTCCTGAATAAAGCCATCCTTCAAAAACTCCCCATGTTGTACATCCATTTGGAGCAGACTTCTGGCTTTTACAAGTTTTCGCAACTAAAGTTTACAAGTTGATGGCTGTTCCCAAGGACTAAGGAAATTGTTTGTTAAAATGATAGAGACAAATAAGAGGAGAGAACTGCACAGGGCATCTTGCACACAACCGCTTGGGCCCTTTCTGTATCTTACTGTTTTCCAGCATTGTCCTGGGCATCATCCCGGCAATGCCTTTGTCAGGATGGAAGTGTGTCCCGAATGCTCCCCTCCATATCTGGCCAGCTTCTGATGGATGAGGAGCACCGGTGACATGCTTCTTCCTTTCGCAGTGCAGCTGGCCTCTTCTGGCACTGTACTGAGGAAGGAAGGAACTTGACAGTGCTCCTGTCCTTTCTGCATGGCCCCAGCTGACGTGATTGTCATGCCAATGGGGCCTATTACTGTATTTTTTTTCTGGTAATAGTATAATGTGCGATTGCAATGGCTGGGGATGCAACAGGAGTGGGACCATGATGATGTTGTGTGGTAGCATGCACCACAGATCAGCTTCAATGCGTTTGCATGCTGGGATGGAGCTGCATTACAGAAAGAGCCTTGTTTATTGTGTTATGCCTGCTTTATAAGGGCAGCTATAGTGAAGTTTACACATTGATCGCAAACAGGGGGCAATTAAAGGGAAGTAATATCTATTGTGCTATAATAGTTTTAAAATATAACCACTGTAGATTTAGATGCAGATTACAAGGAAGAACTTTCTGACTCAATGTGTCAAGAGGAGGATAGCCAAGTTGGTCTGGAAGCCAATCCTTATGAGGACAAGCAAAGAACTGGATATATTTAGGAGGATAGGAGAGGTAGCATGAGAGCTATCTCTAAATAATATTCAGGAGAGGCATTGTAGATTATTGAATGAGCTTGCTTTCTACTTGCTTGCAGGACAGAACCTGAATCAGTTGGATTAAATTACAAGGAAAAAAGATTCCACTTGAACATTAGGAAGAACTTTTTGATTGTAAGAGCTGTTTGATAATGAAATAGATCAACTTAAAGGTCTTCTGCAGGGGTCTTTAAACTGAGGTTGGGTGGGCACCTATCGGAGATGCTTAAGTTCTAGATTCCTGCAATGGCAGAAAGTTAGACTAGATAGCCCTTGGCATCTCATCTGTCTTTGAGTCTATAGGCTGCCATAGTATTTCTATAAGAGTTGTTATTAGAACAATTGTTAATAGGCTATACACCCCATGCTTTGATATGGTTTAATTGGCAAAATATATTAATTGGCATAATTATAAATTATCCTCTACTATGGCTGCATGGCCATGCTGGTCATGAGGAAAAGTTGGGTGAACACATGCATTGAAAAATCAGGTCAGGAGAGACCTTGAGGGATAGCTAGATCATAGGAAATCATTAGGAAAACTCCAATGATAATGAGCTTCCAGTTAGCTTTCAGTGACCCAAGTTTTAGAGATGACAGTCTATGTGATATTCCCACAGGACAGCTGATTGTCTTAGTCCTTCTTTCTCTGACCATCAAACTTCCTTTTTGTCCCCATACCTTTCCAGCAATTAAAGAGCTATCAAGGCTACCATTAGCCCCTTTATCAGCTAATGGTAGGACCATTAGCTCATTCTGGACCCTGTTGTCTGGTTTCCAGACTCCATTATTTACTCTGCCAGAAAGCCATTATCACCTTAGCTCTCCAGGCAGAAAAAGAGTATGTAAACCCCAGCTTTGGGCTAGCCAACTCACAGTACACTGGTTGCTGGTTGTCACTCTGCTACTCTGATTCCCATTTGTGTACTCTCCTTGGACTCCTAGTCTAAGCCACATTGATTCTTTGCTTCTCTGCTGGATTGGTAAATATCACCCATATCACCGTGAATTCTTGTTATCCAATCTTTTCCTTCCTTTTCCTTCAGTTAGCTTTGTGTGATTGTGAGACATCACAAGCAGCTTTCTTTTCTTCTTGTTGCAGTTGGTGGTTACCTTGACTCCTTCCTTGGCATGCAATATCCCATGTTGCTGGTTTCCTGCTTGAGCATCTTCACTGCTGCTATCCTCATGAAGATGTAGGAAGCAATTGTATAGGAGGCAGTAAAACTGATATACTCATTCACCCATGCCCAGGGCTTTGCATCATTGAAGGTTAGGTTTATGTTATGTACTTAACCATGTTGCTGCTTAAATAGGGTTGGCATCATTTTCCCCCTTTCATCTTTAAGACCAGATGGATATAGCATGGTCTAATTTTACCTATCGAGTTTGACCAGTATAAATAGGAGATAATTTAATATTAATTTGCTTTTGAAGAATTTACCTAAATTTTGAATTTTTCCAAAATTAAACAAAATCTTGAAATGTATATATTTCCCCATCCTACAAAGCAGAGATGAGTGTGGCCTTCCATGCCAGTGAGGTGGTGAATCTGCTCTGGATTATAGTCTATACGAACTCCCCAATGTGCTAAACCCATTCCCTCCAACCAAGTTTCAGCATTTTGGTCTTAGCTACACTGTCTCTTCCTGTATCAGTTAGTCTGCCATTAGACTGAGCTTGCTTATCCTCCATTTTGTAATTCTTAGTTTGACAAACATGTTACAGCATCATGAAATGTTTGAAAACTCGTAGTATTTGTAAGTAAGCCTGCTTCAAATGTTTTAACGAAGAGAGCTAAGTCTGCTTTATTTCTCTGCTAGATCCTCTCTGGATTGGAGTGGGACTGGTTATAGCTCACTTTGTGCTTCTGGACACAATTACTTTGCTTGTGAGATATGCTTCTATTATTCACATTTTCCAACAAGAAGATACCACAGAGAAATGTGCAGTCTTCCACAGGCATCTTGAATATATTGAAAAGAGAGGTTATGTGATACTTCAGACCAACCACACAAAGATGTACAATCTTTATATACCCAAAGCATCTAAGTGACCTGAAAGAAGATCTCCTTGCAGGAGGAGAATTATGTATAGGTCTTAACTGGAAGTCTCCAAAGGAATCCACTAAACAGCAGTGGGTCAGCATAACTTGGAGCACTGTAATCATGTTGTTATTCTAGAACCACAACAGGTATGTTCATGACAGATGAACAATTATGATCACTCAGTTTCTTTATTTCTCTGATGATCTTTTTAGATTGTTACAAGTTTTCTTCAGTTTGAATCTCAGTGCAAATGAATGATAATTTATGTACCTTTGACCAAAACCTCAAATACAACCCATTTCATACATGAAAGAACCCTTGGTTTCCTAAGTTGTGCTATGATCACTGAGGTCACTATGGATAAGGAAAAATATTGTTTCAGAGTGCTTTAATAAAGATTCATCAAAATTTGCAGATTTTGTCATAAGCAAGATGGAAGGAATTTCAGATTTATTTATTTTTAAACTGTGTGGGTCAGACCAAAACAGACAGATCAATTATTTGTCAAAGCATGACATACAGACCAGTTAAAGTGCCAGCTGCAAAAGAGCAGGAAAAGCCTCAGCCAGCCTCTAAAAGAACACATGATGTAATTAAGCTAGCTAAGCTGTAATTAAGCTAGCCAAGCTGTTTTACAGCCAGCCATAAATTAACACAGCCAAGACCATGCCTTTACTATGATCGACAGCATAGAAACCTCTTTACTGCCTTGCTTTGTGTCATAGAATCATAGAATTGGAAGAGATCATACGGGCCATCCTTCTTTCATGCTTGCTTTCTTGCTTTCTTTCTTTCTCTTTCTTCCTTTTTTACTCCAACTTTCTGTTGGTCTATTCTTCATGGCTATTACCTGATTGATTTTGGAACACAGGGAATTTTTAAAGAAATTGCTTCTGGGTGCCCATTCAAAAGCTTCATGAGTGGAAATTGAAGCAGGGAGAAGAGTGGAAGGGGTGCAGTCTTGACCTTCCCAGTAGGTTCAGGCAAAGTCAAACTGGTGCAGCCTGTCTTAACTTGTGTGTTCTTCCTCGTTAATAACTTTTTCCATCTTAACCACATTCTGATGTTGGTTGGGTACATACACCCTGGTTTTCATCTATGAAAAGTTCTATGAAGGGTAAATTCTCAGAGTTGGTTTTGTTGCATGCTCACTTCATAGGCTTGGGGAAAAAAAACATTTTTTTTTTAAAGAAAAGTGTTCAATTCAGAGGCCCAACTGATCTTTTAGGGAAAGCTGGAGGGAACTAGCACATTCTTAGCAAGGACATTGTGTCACTCCTGTACAAAAATCAACGTGAATTGGAACTGAAATAGCAGAAAAGAAAGCAGTTGCTATGCTACCTCCTACATATTTCAATATATGCCCAGAGGTAGATTTATATATGGGCTTTGTTAATAGGAATGTATCTGAGAACATTTCCCCCATCCTTTCCATTGTTTGCTGTTGAAAGGTTTCTTTCATCCTGAAGAGTTCTTTAATTAGCAAGTAATTAAAATTCCAAAAGTCTGTCATTCAGTTAAAAATGTAGCATCCTGTTGATATGAAATGCTTCAAGCAAAATTAATCAGAAAGAAGATAAAACTTATTTACATATTAGGTTGTTTTCAAAGCATTGCTATACCTATAATGGTTTTTTTTTTTTAGTTGTGTTACCATTATCTGTTAAGTTATTAGCTGCTAATTATTAGCTGTGACAACGATGAGAAACTTAATATTCTTCGTCAGTCTGGAATCAGACTTGTCCTGGGTTTGATTTTTCCATCTCCAATGAATATCTTCCTTTAGAGCAGTGTTTCTCAAACTTTGGTCCCCCAGGTGTTCTGAGCTTCAACTTCCAGAAGCCTCAGCCAACTTGGCCAACACTCGGGAATTCTAGGAGCTGAAGTGCAAAACATCTGGAGGACCGAAGTTTGGGAACTCCTGCCTCAGCTTCAGAGCTTTGTATCTACCTTAACACGTATGTGGAATTTATGTATGTGAGGATTCTATTAAAATATTGGAGAGACCCTATTACTGGCAGAATAGGGATTCTGTGATAGGAATAAATATGTACACCAAAGCCTCTGAAACCACACTAGACCAAGAGGGGGCAATTGAAAACTTTGGTCTGCTTTTTCTAACACTTCAAGGATTTTCTGATTTTATTAAAGCAGGGAAAACAAACCTCCAGTATTTCCAGTGTTGTGGAAGTAAAGACTAAGGCAATTTTCAGATACCTTTTGTAGGCCATATTTCTTTCCTGACAAAAGAGTGGTAAGTCATGATACTTAAGAACACTTTACATTGAATACATTCAAGTGAAATCAACATCAGGGTCAGGATTTATGATCAGTAACAAAAAATATGAAAGAAATTCTCCTTGCACATCAAGACTATCCTTTCCTCCTCACCCCACTTCAGCCCTCTGGACTTCTTCATATCAGAAACTGCTCCAAAAACTGGAGCAGTTTTTGAAGGCATGATGAAAGTTGGAGAGGGATGTGAATCAGAATATATCAGAAAAGATATATGTTGAATTCCTTTCTCCTTTCTCAGAATCCACATCTCTGTGCTCCTTCCGGATGACAAGAGTCAATAAAGCTATCCTTTTAGTATTACAGATGTCTGTAGAAGTTGTGGTGGAACCGGTGGTTTGCTAGAGAGCACTCTATGTAAAGCAAGTGGATCACAACCATCTTGCTACATTTGCTATTCCATACTAATACTTATTGGACATTTTTACCTGTTAACTTCAAGCCATAGTGGATGGGTTTCCAATGGGTGTTTTCAAATATTAGCTAGTGTATGTATTAGCATCTGGATACTTTATGAAGTGATGACATGGCAGGGGAGCCAATTTCTGGAATATTTTTTAGGATATGATGAATCAAAATTTTGAATCATATTGTCTGATGTAATAAATAAAAATATCTCTTAAATTCAACTCTGACTTTCTTTGCCATAGTGAAGAGTCCAATTTTGGAAGAATAGTAGCATATAAATCAAATTAGAAAAAATTAGGAAATTAAAGTTGGGTCTCTGAGTCCATTCAAAACTTGTCCACCTGAGACTGGCATAGGCAGAACTGATTATCTGAAAGATCTCCATGTCAACATATCTATTGTGGTACAAAATCGGTATGTCATTGAAAATGTAACACTAGAGTGCTTCCCCTGAGATATGTGAAGGTTTTGCATAGGGTAGACTGCAATTCTCTGTCTCATTCTATCTCTATCTCTATCTCTATCTCTATCTCTATCTCTATCTCCTTGCCCAGGATACTAGTATTTAGGGTCTGATAACCTAAAGGCATCAGATCCTATCTCATCTTGGAAGTTAAGCAGGGTCAGTGCTAGTTAGCACTTGGATAGGAGATAGTCAATGAATACCAGGTGCTGTAGATTATATTTCAGAGAGAGGAACTGACAAAACCATCTCAGAGGCCCTTTTCGCACAGCATTTGCCATGCAAAAGGGCCTCCAGAGCATTGTGCGATTGCGAGGAGCATTTCAGATTATGTCCTCGCAATCGCGCAACATTGCTGGGTCCAGCAGGTGCTGATTGTGCACTATTTAATTTTTGGTTTGTAGTTGAAAATGGTGCGTGATAGTGCGTCACTTTGAGGCCCCACACGCACTTGCCATGTGTGCGGACCCTCCGGAGATGCGACCTTTTGTGCTTCCTCCCCCAGCGCAGCCTGGGAAAATGCCCAGCTCTGCTGCGGAAGGAAGAGGCAGATGCCTCACACTGCCTGCCAGCCAGCAGGCAGCAGCTGTGGAGCCGAAGCAGCGGGGATGCGAGAGCCTCTCACAAGAGGCTGCTCGCATGATCCCCGCGCCGGGAAGAGGGAAGGTGCAGAAAGGGCCTGAGTTTTCCTTGCTTAAGAAAACCCTATGAAACTCATGGGGCTGTTGTAAGTTGAGAGGCAACTTGAAAGCACATACACATGCTTTCAGAGCTAATAAGATCCTTTTTGAAATGTTAGTCAGCTCTCTGTCTTATACAAATATTGTAATGCAAAAGAGTTGCTGCTAGTATCCTTAGTTATATGGTTAGCTCTTAGTGTGGTGGACTACCACATTTGATTCATCCTTCTTTTGTGGTGGTGGTGAAGAGGGAACATGCTTTTTATTAACAGCCACATAAATCTAGATTCCAGCAACCATTAACACAATATAGTAAAATTTGAATGAAGCTGAACTCAGCTAACTGTGCAATTGAAAAGAAGCCACTGGATTTAGTGGGTCCCATTCCCAGATACCGGTAATTTTGTTCAGGATTGCAGCTTAAATGGCCGGGGAACTATGTACATAACTGTAGATTCAATGGCAAAGGAGCTAAGTGGAGCCTGTGGGAACCAAACTATTTTCCAGGCCCCCATATCTGGATGTAAATTGACTTTACTTTGGTGGCCCCAGATGAAACAACCAAATTGTCAGTATGATTTCTGTTGTCAATGGCTACAGGAGTGGAGAAATGTATAGTCCTCCAGCCATTGTCAGGCTGCAATTGCCTTCAGACCTAGCCACATAATGAAAAGGTGGCTAGAGAAGTTTAGGAGTTCAGTATCTGGAGAACACATTCTCTACCCCAATTGTACTGTCTCATCACCACAATCTCCAGTATTTTTTGTTCCTTTAAGTTTACAACATTTGTGAAAAAGAAAGGAGTCAAAACAGAAAGGAGTGGAATACTGTGGGTTGCTTCCACAAAGCATTTCACTGTTTTGATTTTAAGTTTATAGTAAAAATAGCAGCAGTAGATACAAAGTTCAGTTTCTTGAGGGACCTGGCAGTGTGATCTGCCTCTAGGAAGGGGCACGCTGAAGTGCAAATGGTCAACTGTGTGCTTAGCACAGTTAATAATAGCAATAATACTTCATACTACTATAGAATGTTCTATATAAGAGCAGGAAAAGGTAATAGGAACACAAACAGTGACTCTTGGGTGGCTGCGGATTTTCTCAGTGTGCTTTTGGTATTTCCAAAAGCTCAAATGGGAGTGGGGAGGGAAGGGAGACAGGTAGAAAACTGTTAGGGAAAGTTACTAATAATATGTTCCTGTGTTGATGAGAAATGGAGTCACAGAGACAGAAGCTAAATGCTCACCCAGGTTGGCCAAATATTTTGGGCTTTGGTGGAAATTGTACTTACTGGGATTTTTAAATTAACATTCGTATGATTTACCTCCTGACCCAATCCATTTTTCATGAATTTCTGGGACTCACTATAACTTTTCAAACACAAGTAAGGGATTTTTCTTTCTTCCCTTGATTTCTGATACAGATAGGAATAAACTCTCACATCTCACATTTTCTCAGTTCCTTCCCTACTTCTGGGTGGCCCACTTGTGAAGTGTTACTTGAGGGTGTGAACTTTTCCACAGAGTTTGCCAGTGATGTGGACTTGAGTCGGTTGACTCAGACTCAAGTCAGACTTATGTCACTTCAGTGACTCAACTCCAACTTGACTTGGCAAAAATTATACACTGACTTGACTTGACTTGAGACTTGTATATTTTTAGTGACTGACTTGCTGCCCTCGGTTCAGTAACGTAACACATTCATCCAGAAACTTTACAACTTACTGGTCACATGATGATCTGTCTTGAGCCCAAAGTGTGGACACAGAGGGAACAGTAGATGGGTTAGGCAATGGGCTTGACGTGGGGTTGAGGTCTAGCTCAGCAACCTGTTCCCACTACATATAGGAGGAGATTTCTAAAACTTTTCCTAAGAGCAGAAGGCAAGACTCGTGCTCAGAGTCCAGTGTGCATATCTAAGAGGGGAACAGAAAATGTCTTAGGCAATGGGTTTGAGAAGGAAGAATCCTTCCTTCTAAAGCTCTTGAAGCTTCAGTAATGGGAATAAGAAGGATCCTATTCCCCGCTTCTGAAGATGCAGATGGCAAAATCACAAAAGTGGAGGGCTGACTCTATTTAAATTGTTAAATCTGACTTCATTTGACTGTCCAGGTTGGGCTATAAAGTTGGCTCCCAGACTTGAGACTTGACTTAAGACTTGACGTCAAAGTATCTTGCAAGGACTTGAGACTCGAGACTTGAAGGTAAAGACCTGAGACTTGACTTGAGACTTGGAGTCAAAGACTTAAATACATCACTGGCTTAGTTTGCCCCCTGACACTCCTTCCCACATTACATTCCAATTGCTAGACGAGATGTTTCTTCTCCTTTACTTCTCTTTTACTTTGCTGTTATACTGCTAAAGTGGTATAGTACTTAGCACCATGATTGTAGCATTTTGTAAAAAAATGTTAAATATGTGAGACAGAAGATGTGGATACAGTGGGAGAAGCATGGGAGAAAGTATTGAGTTCATGGAGGATATGATTGGGAGAAGAAGAACCCCTATGACATCATACTTCAGGTAGGAAAAATGTGGAACCCCAGTATGTTTAGGACACAACTGGATGTGGGAATGGGAAAAAACTCTTACAAGTCATGAAATCCAGAAGCTGAATAGTTCAGTGTTTACCAGAACTGTTGGGCTACTTTGAGTGAACAGAGAGAACTTGGGAAAATAGTTTTGTACAACAAAACCCATGAACCCATGAAGACCCATGCTGCCTTGGGTATTCTGGGATTTGTAGCTCCCTAACATTTCTGGGTTTTACTGAAGGCAGTAGTATTTATGAGCCTTTGAGAGTTGGCTCACTCTGCTTAAGGGTAGGACTGATCCTGGCTTACACCCCTCATTGCTTCTGCATTGCTTTTGAGCCAGGACCTGCAAAATGATTGCTCGAAGGCCACTGATGTAACTGAGGTATCTTCTGAACCATTTATCTCTGTGAGCCCTTAAGACACTGCACTCCCAGTGAACTTTAGTGCTGGCATGATTCATGTTCATGCTGTACATTAATATTCTCTGTAGCTCAGGGACAAAGGCAGAGGCAAATTATTATTTACATAATTCTCTGTGTGGGAACAACTTCTTACACTTTACATAATACATTGGGTGGCACATACTACTTAGGGGAAGAGAAACCTTTAAATCTTGAGCTGTTGAATCTTCAGTTTAGTTTAATCTTTTGTTAGAAGCTTGAAATCTAAAAGAGGGAAACACAAAGGGTAATGAATAGGCTCTGAAGGTTCAAAAATAAATCAAGAAATCCCAAGGAAACAATGGGAGGGTACTTCCTTGAGTAGTGCAGCAGAAAGGTTTATTCTGTAGAAGTGAGAGAAAAAAAATACAGTGTATTTACAATTTTGTCTCCATTCCCTAAACAAACAAATTCCCAAATACACTAAAAATACTCCAGAGGGATTGGAAGTTATGTCCCCCTCAGTTCTAGGATCAAGTATATATCCAGGCAAATGGGATTTTGCAACAGTTAGATAGAAAACAATCCATTTTCAAGGCAGTTAACATCAAAGTGTGTACTGAGATCACTTTCAACGGGATGACTGCATTTTCTATAGCTCTCTCTCTCTCTCTGGTAAAAAGACAGTCCTTGTAACTTGGCAGATGTAGGAGTTTGTGTCACTTGTGACTTTTTATTCATAGCTGGAGATGCAGGAGTGATGGGGAGAATCCTTGGGTCCATATGGTAATAACTGCATGGAAAATATGCACTGGATGCAGAGAAAAAGAAGATAGTTAAACACATATAGATAACTGTGGCTTTTTGATTATATATTTTCATTAGAAACTCTTATTAACTCAATTGCACTTTAATTGTCATGCCCTCCTACACCAAAAAGGATGGGAACTATAATTCCACGAGAATGCAAAGAGTTGTGTCTTAAGGAACCGTCATTGGGCCACCCCTTAGAACTATGCTTTCCAGGTGAGAGGGAATGAAATGACAATGAAATTGGTTTGGCATCTGTAGCATAGATGTGCTTTAGTAGTTCCTAACTTTTGATCCTCCAAATTTTCTGGGCCTGAAGTACCAGGTAGCATGGCAATTCATATTTGAAGTCCAAAATATCTGGAGGACCAAAGGTTGACAACCTCTGCTCTACAACACTTTTAAGAAAGTTGCATACATTAAAACAATTGGAATATTAAGGAGCTTGGCAAGATACTGTGAAATGATGCATCTTGAGAGAATCTTCAAAGAAACATTAAAGGTTGTGTGTCTCTGTGTGTGTGCATATGTGTGTGCATGTGTGTCTCTCTGTGTGTGTAGATTGGCAGCATGGAGAAACTCTGAGCCTAGGACCACATCATTTCTTGAAATCTCTAGTCAATGTGAACAATTTTCATGTAAGATTGAAGGGCTGGATCCAGGTTTATGACCAGTGGATTTCTGCTGGCAGTGAAAGAAGCCAAGAGGCAGAAATGAAGTCTATTTCTGAATGAGCTCCTTCCTCTTGTAGTTCCTTCTGGATCTTGAAAATTCTGCTCCAGAGTGTTGTGAGAGGCTTCAAGCCAGGATGAGAGATTCTATGTGTGACTACAGGGGTAAGACTAAATTGGTGAAAATTGTCTGCCTAAAGGAACCATCTCATTGTCTACAAACTTTTTTGCAAAATAAAAATGTCCCATCAATCATAGAATTGCCAGTATGGAAGCAACCTGTCGCTGAATGATTATTATTTATTTATTAAAATATTTAGAAACTGCTTTCTCTCTTACGGTGATATATAATAAAAGTGACTTGAACACTAACATATAAAACACATCATCACAAAAAAGAAGCAATCAAAATAACAAAACAGACCAAGAATGTATCTTTAGCTATTACGGCCCACTCCTTTAGCATCATGGGGTTTATAATTTAATATAGTACCCAGAATTCTCTAGTAGTGTAATGCAAGGGAATGCACAGAATAATGCAAGGGAATGGTCTAGAGCTCACTAGCAGAGAATTTGAAGTACCATCACCAAATGGCAAGTCCCAGAATTTTATAGGAAGGAGCCATGACAAAGTAGCATCAAACTGTTATAACTATGTACTGTACATACATTCTAAGTCAGTTAATTAAAACAGACTTGTTCTGTGCCTTCAAGTGACCTCTGATTTTCAGTGACCCTATCCTAGGGTTTCCTTGACAGGATTTACTCAGAGGCAGCTTGCCACCACTCTCTTCTTGGGTTGAGAGAAAGGGCCTTGGCCAAAATCACATACTTGGTTTCCATGGTGGTTTGTACCCTGATTTTCCTGAATCATAGTCCAACACTCAAATCACTACATCCCATTGACTCTCAGGCCATTTCCACACTAGATTGCTATAGTGTTATTATTCCACTTTCAACATCCTTTGGAATCCTAGGGTTTGCAGTTTAGGGAAGGGCATTTAGAATTCTCAGCCAGAGAGTTCTTTGGCCTCAGTAAAAACAAACCCCAGGACTCCATAGAATGTTGAAAGTGGAATAATAGCACTATAAAAGTTTTGTGCAGAAATGGCTCCAGTTTGCAGCAGGCTAGCACCAAAACAATCACAATGACCATGCCAGGTATATTTCGATGAGGAATATACATTGGTTGGGTCACCCCAATTGAGAACATTCTCTTATCTCTCTTGTTGACACGTTTCCTTTGTTGACTGGCCAACAGCTTTGGGATTTGGCACTTACCTTTTTTTTAAAAAAAAAAATTATATGATGTTCTTTTTATGCTAGTCTGGAACTTGCTGTAACTTTTCTGGAACTTGCTGTAACTTTTTAAACCCAAAGCAAGGAGTAGGGTTCCCCCCCATCCTTGGAGATTCTGATACAAGCAGGGGTAAATTTCCATATTTATATGCATTGTCTCACTTCTGTATTTTTGTGTGGTCCAACTGATGATGTCTTGAATGGAGGTGTGACCTTTGCCCCAGAAGTTTTCATCTGATCTTCCTTCCCTCATTAAATTTCAGATTACCACCTTGAACTTCCACTGCACTTTATTTACTTATTTATTTATTTCTTTTTTTAATGGCATTTATATATCTTTTGACCTAACAGGGTCCCCAAGACATTCAGACTATGATATTTTCTTTTTGACATTCTACAAAAAGTAGTCTCAAAATATCTCTGTCTAATCTATCTATATTAAATAAGTGTGTTGGACCAGGAATGGGGATATTGAGATAAGAGTAGTGTAGTAGAGTTCATGGAGGGGGTGGGACAATGAGGGAAGGCCCTCCCCCCAGTTAATAACAGATTAAACATGAGCAAAGGAATATTTGGGACATAACTAGATGGAGGAGGAGAAACAGCTGTCACAAGGTATGAAATCCAGAAACACTATAGTCCTGTATTTTCAGAACTATTGAGCCATCTAGATGAACCCATGGTATACCCAGTGTGGTCTTAAATCAAAATTATGAAAAAAGCTTAATGAATTCCCCAGCCCAAAGGGCGCTCAATGGTGAAATTGTTTTGAAGGCTAATTGATGCTAGAGATGTATGGCATAACATCCCCATTTTATTTTGAGACAGTAACACATATAGAAAATGTATAGTAAATTTCAGTTATGCAGTGGAAGCAAGTTCCTCAGTAAAAAGATATTGAATTGAAATGGGCCGTGGTATAGCCAATGAAACCATGTCAGTATTAACAAGTATAAGTTCTTGCAAATTTGGAATCTTGCTTTTAACTATAACAGTGCATTTTATGTTGGGGCACTCAGAAGTAATGCTCAGAAATATTAGTTGATTCAGAATATTTTCTTCCCAAGAATTCCATGACTGCTGGGGGATTCTGAGAGCTGTAGTCTAAAAAGTAACCTTTTCAAGCTCTGCTACAGTACAGGCATCCAGTCTCTCACTCTACTAGAAGTCAATCATGTTTCATCACCTTGCTTATTCTGATAACTTATCCATGGGAATGAAAATCAGGTAATAGGTTGATTCTGGAAAACTAAAATTCTTTTATAGCCAGTGGACATTTTGTATTGATTTTAGTAAACTATGATTTCATTCAAAGCATACTGAGATATAAAAATACATATTGTATACTATAAATCTTATTTATTAATTAGTTTCTTTACAGATTCTATACAAAGAAAAACTTGATATGTAATACAATCCTGTACATATCTACACAGAAGTAAACTACATTGCATTCCTTGGGATTTACTTTATCCTGAGAATTGCAGACTTATTTTAAGAAAGATGTTATTACTTATGTGTATGACTAAAAGAGAACTATCTGTTCCTAAAACTAAATTAATCTCAAGAAATTTTCAGTGGAGATAACCATTTGCCTCCAAGCACAATTCAAACATGACTCAAAATTAAGATATTAGATTGTCAGCAAATGGGTCTAAAGGTATGGTTACATTTTAGCCTGTTTAAGTATTGCTTTGTGAGATCTGATGACATTATGACAAAACTGTTTAATAAGATTTCACCTCCCCAAACAGTGCTATCAGTGCTTACAAGACAAACTTTCTGAAATTTTCATCTCTTGGTGGCAAAGTGACTAATAACTAAGAATAAGGATAAGAGAAAATGCACAACATTTTTCAGTTAGTGTCAATGCTTAAGTAGTGCCTGAATTAGAGGAGAGTCTGAGGAACCCCTTAACTTCTCTGATTTGCTACTTTTTTTTTTTTAAGAGGAGGCTGTTTGGGCCACAATTTAGCTCAAATATGGGCATTAGGAAAAGGTACGCTTGTGGACCTTCAGAGGAAGGCAGTGACAACCCCCACCCCCGAACAGATCTTGCCAAGAAAACCTCATGATAGGTTTGCCTTCAAGACTCCATCAGTCAGAAACAACTTGAAGGAATAATACAAGAGCAAATCACACATATCACAGCTCTTCTAATTGAAGCAATATGCATTAATAATCCCAATTTTCTGTTTCTTCTTGACAGTGAGATAAGGATTCTGAAATCAGTTTTAAAAGAAATTGATGAGTATTTGCAAATGCATTCAAATTCAGGAAGGAAGAATTTCAGATTAAAGAGATAACTCAAATTTAGAAGGAAAAACAAAACTAACAGATTTGTTTATCCAGCGCTTTGAGTACTACATTACTAAAAATCTAGGTATTATCCCTTGGCATTAGTGTAAATGCTGAAATAGAGTTACCATCTTTTTTCCTTCCTGATATACTTCTTATCTTTATCAGGCTCTTATAACTTGATCACCGTTGTGCTAGAAATAACTGTTGAAGTTGTTGGTGTTTTATTTTTTTCAGTGTTCTTGACCTTTCACAACCATTGGCATTTCAGCAATCTGACATGTCCTTCCCACTTTTGTCCTTACATGTTAACAAAAATCACTGTATTGTCTGCTGGGGTTGGTGAGGGGGAGACCTTTGTTTGTTTAAATTCACATTTGATAAAAACTATTTGTAGTGTCCATGTGATATAGTGGTTTGAGTCTTCCACTACACCCTGGAGACCAGAGTTTGTTTCTCCACTTGGCCATGGAAACCCACTGGGTGACACTGGACACAGCACACACTCTCAGCCCCCCCAAAACCCAGTAATAGGTTCACTTTAGGGTTTCCATAAGTCAGAAATTACTCCAAGGCACACACCACCACCATCACCATCAACAACAATTTGTAGTGCAATTTTTTTCTAAATTTCTTCCTGTTTGGGATGTAAATTTCTTCCTATTTGGGAAATTTAAAAATAATGTGGTAAAGTTTGAAACTGATTGTTCCATCCCTAAAAGGATATAATGCAGTGGAACACAACATGTAGTTATCAAAAGACTTTCTTTCCTGCTTCTGCAAACAATACATTATCTTTGTTGCCATGGGAGGATAAGGAGTAGAAAGAGCTTGTGAGATTGAAAAAAAGCCAGTAGTTCCGAAAGGTCAAGAACACTGAAGGAATGAAAAATCTACCTAGGGGGGCTGAACTGTGTGAACTATGAACTAGCCATGCACCCTATTCAACTTAAAAAAAAAAAAACCTTCTTAAAAGAAAAAAGAACAAAAGCTCTAGTAGTGGAAAATAAAGGATGACATAATGGCTTTGATGGGGAAAACTGCAAAAGAAATACTCTCCTTGTCTATAGACAATTAACTTTTTCACTAAGTAACTGTTCCTATTGCAGTGATCTTTGATCTGTTCTTAGGATCAGTCCAAGATATTTTGTTGTCTGAACCAACGGACAAGAGAACACCCTTTCCATTTAGAAAAGCCAAGCGGACTGATGGTTGAATCTTAATTTCATGCTGGTGGCAAGGCATCCGCCACTGCACCTATGCTATCCAAACATGTCAAATTAACTATGGGCCTTATCACACTACACTGTTATAGCACTGTTATTCCACTTTAGCCACCATGGCAATATCACATGGAATCATGGAATTTGAAGTTTAGAGAGAGGCATTAGAATTCTCAACCAGAGAGCTTGAGTGCCTCACAAAACTACAAATCTCAGAATTCCACAGGGTCCATCCAAAGCAGTTAAACTGGAATAATAGCTCTATAACTGCAATGTGATAGGGACCTATGTTAATTTGGGGGCTTCAGGGGCTTATGGAGGTATTTGGAATTGAATGAAAAATGTCACTTATAGCAATATGCCATGTTGTTCATCACCTGTAAGCAATTAATTATGTTAATAATAAAAATGCTGCTTTTGAAAAAGAAATGCACAATGGTATTTCAAGCTGTGTATGTTTACACCTCTCAAAACTGCTAGAACTGGACTTTATCCAGTTCAAGTCATATTTTTTGTCACAATTTTGTGATGCTCTGTCTTGAGAGATAATGTTTTTTATGTTAAATCCTAAAATACACACTTAGGTCTAAATCTTTATGTTAGTCCTGACTAGAGTAGAATGAAACTGAATCATTTGGATTTGCCTATCTATTGATTCACCATTCAAAAGTAGATTGAATGGCTTTACTCTAATGGGGACTAACCTGAATGATTTCAACCAGTAACTTATTTTAAACATGTTTACTATCTATCACAGGTATTTCCTTTGTAGTTTATGGGTTCCTGCTACAAAATCTTTGTGGCATCTATTGAACATCAGGATTTTTTTTTCTGGTGGAACAAGAAGGGGGCAATGAGAAGCCAGTTTTTAACTGAATTGTGTAAATATTTTAAAGTACAATACAATACAGTATAATTTTTGTGTCATTAGCTATTTAAGTGCTATCTGGAATGGAAACATGGGATAAAAAATTAATAAATGTCAGCCAGTTAATTCAAGGTTTTCACACATAGATGTCAACTGGTCCTATTAGAAATGAGATCACAAATGCCTCATCAGAGGTGAGATCACAAATGATCAAAGGCCATAGATCAAAGATCAAAAGAAGATGCTGTTCAGACCTGCACAATATGGTTATTCCATGAAGGGTACTGGAATCCACTCCATGTGGCAACTCTTCCCATATTTCACATGGCTTGTATTGTATGGTTAACCAGACAGGAAAAGCCATTTTTATTATAATCATCCTGTAAGAAATCATTGTGATTCTAGGACAGGGTGATCAACTTGTGGTTATGTAGTCCCTAACCAGTGTAGTGAGGGGTGATTGGAGTTGCAGTCCAACAGCTTCTGGAGTGTCACAAGTTAACCATGACTAATGTAAAGAGGAAACCACACTGTCCCTTTGCTGAGACACTACACAAGACCTGGCACCTATATGGAAAAAATGATGACGTGCACACTATTTAGCTACATTCTTAATCAGTATCATGCTGTACCAACAGACTTGAACAGTTTTTCTATAACTATTGGAATCCAAAAACATATTTTTTTTTCTTGGAAGTCTGAAGTAGAACGGTTGTAATGTAAGTACCCAAACCAAGGAGAGTTGCCTCAGGGGTTTGTTGAATCTCCTGGGCCATCTACTGAGCTCTTTTCTGTCTGAAGTATATTCTGTATTATTAAGGAAGAAGAATAAAACAAATGGCACGTAACAAGCAAATATCCCTACAAAGGAAAGATCTTTGGATAATATGATTGCATTTATTCTTCCTGGTGGGGTGCAATCCAGCTATCTTTACGATCAGTTCTAAAATAACAAAGGAGGGATGGGCCAGAAAACTCACTTAAATTGCAGTTGTCAAGGAAATTACAAACCTCACAATCCACTGAGAGATGTTTCCATCCTTTTGCTTGTGTCTTGTAATTTGTCATATATGATGAAGACTATTGATCATAAATACAGTTTCTGTGATTTTTCTGGCAAAGGAGTGTGTGCAAGTCCCAAACCAGATAAAGAATAATTCCTCATAGCTCTGATTTTCCATTTTTCTTGCAGAAGCTGACCCAAAAGCCGATACTCACAACTGTCATCATGTGCATTTATAACTTTCCCCTTTCCTTTTTGTGTGTGACTTTATTTTTATTTTTTCTTTAATTAAAGAATTATTAACAAGGTCCTCTACTACTGAAAATCAGCTGGAAAGCAAAGGGTGGTTGAGTGAAGGAAGCAGGAGGTAAGAGGTCTGACTTCTTCTGGGTGCTATCTCACTTTCTGAAGCTCTTGTCTTAGCCAGGATGGTAAAGGTTGTCCCAGTCTGTGTAGTAATTTAGAGAGTTCCACATTGTGATCTCTGTAGTAGTTTGAAAGGAATGCCCTAGACTGTTGGTGAGGAAAACAAAGAAACTGTCAGATAACTAACCACAGTGGAGGCTCCTGTATTAAGACTTTTGTCTATAAAATCCTGTAATGGGATTTTATAGATTTGGAAAGGATATGGTTATCATATTCATTCATCAAATCATGAATGATTTAAATCATCATAATTAAAATACTGAGCAGGAGTGTTAAAACTACAGTGATCACTATGCCATACAATTCATACCTGAATATGATTCGAAAGGCATTATAAACCCTAGTCCTTGCAATAGAAATGCATTTCTGAAATTAATTCCAGTGTCTCTCTGAGAATACTTAAGGATATTGGCTAAATGGGAAGAAATTTGTCTTTCTTTGTCATGGCAATGCAGTGCATTGGCCATGGATAATGGTAACAGTGTAGAAGAAATGGAAATAGCAGTTACTGGTGCTAAAACCTTAAACTCCTAGTGCCACCATAATTGAATCAATTGTCTTCTTATGCCAACACTGGAATTCTTACTTTGCATCTAAACAAGGCTGCCTGATTTAGGATCGTGATTCATTTGAGTAAAGGTTTCTACATAGATTACTCTTCTGAAGTAACGCAGCCATTACACTGGGACAGGGAAGGCACAATTCAGCCTGCAAGTCAAGACCAGCACCAACAGTCAACAGTGTCAGGCTCCTATTGGAGATCGTTAGGACACAAAAACTGTCTTTGTCATAGGTACTGCCAACCCATGGAAACTTTCTGCCCTAATATTCCCTCTTTCTGTTTCTCCCAGCTCACCTGTCTTGACTGAGCAAATAAAGCTATCGGAAGAGCAAGGAGAAGCAGAGACAGCAGCAGCCACTGTTTGCCTTAGCCTCTCCCAGGGGCTAAAATTTGACTTAGATTTAATTTACAGAAAGGAAGCAAGTAAAAGGGCAGCTGAACTAGCAAGAAGGAAAAAGAAGGCAGCCCACCCAAGAAAGGAGATCCCACTGAAGGTGTGTTTGCCAAAATAACTTCTGCAAACCTGCTCCCAGTTGGGGCTTAATAAAAGTATAGTTTCAGTTACCAGGTTAGATGCATGAAAAAAGTACCTCTTGATCCATTGGTGGGTATTTTCGGCCTTTGCTTTTCCCCAGGCACTTTGTCTTTCCACTCTCAAGCAGCTGACACCAAAATCCTTTCTGTGGGTCGAACCTACAAATATTTGCCTAAATTAATATAAGTTCTACATATGATGGAAGAGAAACAAACAAACAAACAAAGCCAGTGTGTCCAAGCTAAGGTAGCCCTATTAATCTGCTCACTCCAAAAAATAATGTTGGTAGAGATTTGTAGTAGCAAAATTTGGGGAAACGATAGAGATACTACAATGCTTTTTAAAATATATACTAAAGTGATGGTTGAGGTTTAATATAATGAACTAAAAGTCTGTGTGTAGTTTTTAATATATTGTTTTGGGATTTGGGAGACGTATAAAACATTGCAAAAGTATTACATCATTTTGCACTCAAAGGCATGCATTCTATTTGGCAAATATTTGGAAAGGCTGAAATATTACTAGTTAGAATATTATAGCAATTAATTTCAATGTATGCATGTGTGTGTGTGTGTGTGTGTGTGTGTTTGTGCATGCCCTGGACTTTTTCTGCTAATAGCAAAGTGAATGTACACATATATGTGAGCACATTTGAGACAAAGAGGGATTTATTTTCTGTCTCAGTCTATTACTGTCCTAATCTACATCCACATCCAAATTATCCTTAGTAGGGGTATCAATTAAAATTAAATAAATCATTGATTAAATGGATACATTGAGAAGAGATTCATTTCTAACTTGGATTTCTCAATCTTCTTTTTGCATAGTAAAGTAGTTTTGCTGGCTTCTAGTAATTTCCCAAGAGGAGAAGCAATATTGCTTGCTATGCACATGGAAAGAAATAAAGCTGTAGAACAACGCTCCAAACAATATATCTGCTTAAAGGAAATGTATTTAATTTTACCCATGAAATCTGCTTATTTGGAATGCTTAAAAAAACACGACAAAAGTCAGTTGTTGAAATTAATTAATTTTATCACTCTGGATTAGAAATAGAAAGAATATTTCCTGGCTGAAAAGTAGGTTCTGACAGAGGCCAAAAGTTTGCAGTTTTTGTTAGGTATGGATATACATTCCCTGCCCCCCCCCCGAAATATATGTGGTGGTTTTCCCTGGTTTGCACAAAACCTACCAATTTTGTACAAACCTCCCGCATGTCTGTGTTTCTGTAAAGAAGATTGTTTTGTGTAAAAATGTCTTTTCTGCATCAAAACCTATGGTTTTCATGAAAATCTTCATGTGTTTCCACTGAATGGAGTAATTCCCAAATCACTTTTGTAAGTGTGAATATAAGGAAAGAAACTGTGCAGGGATATTTGTTTTCACCTGTGCTAGGAGAAAAATACTGTAGAAATTATTCCCCCTTATGAGCAAGGGTGCAGTGACCAATGTGCATCCATACTCCTGGTGTTTCAGCTCCCCTCAGCACTAGCCATCACAGGGATGTTACAGAATAATGAAAACTGCCATCCAACAAATCATTTGTAGGCCCACAAATTTCCAGTTCATGATTAAGAAGAATACACCCAGTAGACAAGGACACTTGATTTTGTAGGTAAACTCCTCCCCACAATTCTTATTAATTGCATTTCTATCCTACCTTTCAACTAGAGAAATTTAGCTCATATTTTCAAAAGCAAACTAAACAACGAAACCATCACAAAACAATTTAAAGAATAAAATGAATTAAGCAAGTAAATGTTACATAGCTTAAAAAGCCTGGAAAATGCTAAGTAGAACAAATAAGAAAGATTTTTTTTAAAAAAAAAAGTAGATAAAAGGGACTCACGTTAGGGCTTCAGAGTAATTATAATGAGGAGAAACTCCAAGAAACTTTTGAACTTCATCCATTATGCTAGCTGGGTCACTTCTTAGCTGCTGCCCATCAATAATTAACAACTGTATGTGCAGACAGACATAATTATAATACACAATAATATATAACTCTCAGATGATGTGTGAAACGAAATAGTACGTGTACAGCTGGTATCTAAAGAAAAGGTAGGTTAGCCATGGAATCTTGTATGCTATGACATGGCATGATATATGCACCTATGATCACACACTAGGATCAGTGTATTTAGCATAGCTCTGCAATGGGTTCCTGTGTATGATTGGGCAGTAATTGGCAAGAAAGTCAAGCTTCAGCTATTTCAGAAGCATGCATCAAGTCAAGTGAAAAACAACAATAGCTACTTATAATGCTTCTCAATATATCTGTTTCGTGGGGTGACCACATACTAAACACAATCATAACAGAAGAAACAAGAGCATCAACTGTCCCAATCTGCAAAAAGTAAAATCAAAATCATGTAAATTAAGTTGTAAAGAGATCATCAGGCAGTGTAGAGGAGGGCAATGGCAATCACAGTTTGTTGTGTTCCCTTCTGAAAAATACACATCAGCATTTAATTACACATTTCCTGGCCTCAACGCTAATATGCAGGGGAGGCACTATCCCACTGTCTTCGCAGACATGGTAGATGGGGGTGCAGGAAAAACCCTGGGCTACTCCCACACTTTGGAACTCCCTTCCTAGAAAAGCTAGGATGGCTCCTTCTTAGGCCATTTTCACACTACTGTGGCCATTTCTGCACTACACTGTTATAGTGCTATTATCCCACTTTCAATATCCTGTGGAATTCTGGGGTTTGTAGTTTACTAAGGCCAAAGAGCTCTCTGGCTGAGAATTCTAAATTCCCCTACATAAACTGCAAATCCCAGGATTCCACAGGATGTTGAAAGTGAAATAATAGAACTAACAACAGTGTAGTGTGGAAATGGCCAATGTTATAGTGGTATTATTCCACTTTCAACACCCTGTAGAATTATGAGATTTGTAGTTTACTGAGGCCAAAGAGCTCTCTGGCTGAGATTTCTAAACACTCCTCCCTAAACTGCAAACCCCAGATTCCACTGGATGTTGAAAGTGGAATAATGGCACTATAACAGTGTAGTGCAGAAATGGCCTTTGTTGTCATTTTGGTGACAGGTTAAAACATTTCCTATCCAGCAAACCTTTGGAAATGAATTTTTAACAAGAAAAGAGCTTTTTATGCTGATGTCCCTTTTAATTTTTCTGTTTTAAGGTAAGATTTTACATAGTTTTAATTCTATTGTTATTTAATATTGTTTTGATTGTTATTTTGTATGGTTTTTTTAAATTGTGATTTTCTGTCTTTTTGTAAGTTGCCTTGAGACCCAGTCTGGGGAAAAGGTGGGATATAAATATTAAAGTGATGGATATGAGTTTTTGTAAGTAAAAAATCAATATCCCTGTATCAGACCCTCCACAAAATTATATGGCTTTATCATAAATCAAGGATCATTTCATGAGCTCTGTGTACTGGTGGTGGGTGAACACAGTGTCATGTGATGGAGAATCCACCCAGGTTTTAGTTAATTGTAAAGGGTCTATGCAAAAGGTTGAATTCTGTATCTGGAACAAGTTCAAGTAAATGCCAAAGAGGCATTTACTTAGAGATAACCCTTTATCCCTTTAATTCTAGGATTAAGATTCTATTTTTAAAATTGTGGCACAAATATATGCCATCCAAAGTTGTGCAATGGATTGTGCCACAGGTGATATGGTTCGAGCTCACCATTGCACAATGGCCACTTAGTTCCCCATCCACTAAGTCAAAAAGAGAGAGAGAGGGCTGTGTACACCAGGCTCCACACTTATCCTCTGAGAAAGGACAACCATTTGTGAAACGATTTTTACAACATGCATAGTGCCCCAACATAATTTCAGTGTACAGTCCTCCCTCCACATTTGTGGATTTTATCTTTCCAAATTTGATTATTTGAGAGGCATGTGCTTGCCTCCACCTAACCCATTTTCCTTTTCCCATTCCTTTGCAATCCTCACCCCAGGCTTGTGAGACTTGTGTTTAAAGTGGATGTTTTTCCCTTTTGGGTGAGCAAAGCCTCCTCCTCACTGCTGTTGCCCTCTCTGCCACATGGCTGCACATTCTGCTGTATAATGGCTGTTGATTGCTCAGGTGCTATCTTTGCTCCTACCCCCTGGGAAGAATCTCCTTTCTTAAGATGGTGAGTGGAAGTAGCTAGAATGCCAGAATTCAGCATTCTGTTCTTCTCCATCTAAGGGGAAAGTACCAGTGATCCCTTTATCTTGTCTTTTTTCTTCTCCCCAGGAGCACAGGGGTTAGAGGCAAAGAAATGTGGGGGGGGAGCTCCAGAGGGAAATGGGAGGGAGATTCCATATTATTTGCAGTTTTCCCACTTTTGTGAGGGTTCTGTGCCCTAAAGCCTCACAGATGTGTAGGGACCACTGTAACTGTTTGCCTTCCCCCACTATACAAATACTTGGCTGCAGCTGGTGAATCTGGGTTTGGTGGCTCTTACAGTAGTATAAGTATAGCTACAGTTGGTGGATATTATATTAGCATTTTTTTTTAAAAAAAATAGATTACACTGAATTGGCCCACCCCTGGTTTAGATGCCTCAACTCCAGTATGCATACTTTGAAAGCACAGAGGAAGCGATAGGATGACTTAGTTTGCCCCATAAGTGATGCCCCATTCTCAAATTCATCCAGTCAGGAGATCTGACTATGGTGCAGTCAGATTGCTTCTAGCCAGGGATCCCCAAAGGTACATGAAAATAAAATCCAGGATATTTTCAAAGTATGTGGCCCTTTATTCCATTTGCTTTATTAGATACAGGTTACGCCAATTGCATTTAGGTAGGTCCTTCTGTTAGACTTCTCTGCTTTTAGCTGACAAATAAGAAGTTGTTATGCTGCATCTGTTAAGAAACCTTAGACTGCTTTTAATGTTTCCTTGCTGGATATTGTTCCTGTGAGAGCTTAGTTTAAATTATTGAAATTTTGAGTGCACATTATTAATTATGGGTGCACAACAAATGTACTTCAGTACATTTGGTCAAGTGTTCACTGTTTCCAGTCTTGTAAAATGAATCCCAGCAGTCTGCTAAGAAGAAGCAATGGTGCAGCTAGGTACTTTTCCAACTGTTTAGAACTCTGGGTTTACTGGAATCCCATGCTCTGCCTGGATGTGGATGGGATAGTGGGATATCTTGCTTCTCCAAGGCATGTTTGCAATGCCCAAACAACTCTCACACAAATAATTACTCTTAGAAAAACAAGGATAGGAAACATAAATCTAGAAACCAGCATCACTTTTTTAAAAAAGAAAAAAAAATACACTTATCTTCCAGGACTGGAGAAAATATTTCAACATTCTTCAGCAGAAACTTCCTATTGTTAGGTGTCAAGGGATTTTTTTTCTAGCATTTCCTAAAGTAATCTTGCATTTTAGTACTGAAAATACATGCAGCTCTATGCTGAAGTGCTTTAGCTTTCAAGTTGAGCCAAAAAATGTGTGCTTGAATTTATCAATCCATTATTAAAGAAGTTATAACATTACAATCCATTATTAAACATGTTATAATATTAAACATGCTACCAAGTTACGATGATCGTTTATCACAGTGGGAAAATACCCGAGGAGATGGAAATTACCTGTGAAGTGGGAAAGTATGTTAGCCATCTTTCTATATGAATAGCATACCAGCCAGGAATCAAGCATCTTTTCTGTAGAATCTTTAGCTCAGCAGGTGCCCAGTCATCTGAAGTAATCACTTCATAGAAATTAAACTTGAGAGCAGTGGAATCCTCATGAGAACGTTGGTGCTGTTGAAGGAAATGGTTATACATATATATGTGTATAAATTTGCCAACTCAGGTTGACATTTTATGCATCTGATAAAATGGGCTCTGGACCATGAAACCATATGCCACACAACATTTCTTATTCTTTAAGGTGACTGACACAAGACTCTTGTTTTTCCCACAACAGTTTGGCTACTGTTATAGAAATACTGAAAAAAAAAAGAGAGAAATCTATCTACTGAAGTTTGATAAATAAATTAGACTACTACAATAGGTTCCATGGAAGGTGTATTTTGAAGATGGTTAGGAAAGGATAACTTGTACAAAATGCTGCTACACAGCTTTGACAAGTGAAAGCATAGTGTGCCTGTTCTGAAATATCCTCCTCCTCTTCCTCCTCCTCCTCCTCAGTCTTTATTTATATTCCTCAAGACTGAGACTTAAGTAGTCTTATACATTAAAAAGAGGGGCCAGAATCCTGTTGGTGATTTACATATGTGTAAATGCCACAGTTATGGTCCTATGATGTCAATCTTGTCCTGCTCCCCCCTCCCCACATTTCCCACTTACTGGGAAGTAGTCAGTGTGACTGATGGGAGTTTGTTCTCCTGTCGATTGGGAACAGCTGACTGACAGTATAATCCCCTCCCGTGAGGGATTTCTGATGTGACAGGCAGAAGCATGACCCCTGTAGCAATTCCCACTTGCACTGGATATCATCCACACAAGGAGGATAGGACCATAATCCAGATGTTTTCCAGTTAATAGGGGAACGGGCCACCATCTGTCACAGAGGCTGCTTTCCAGTAAGTAGAGATTGGCAGACTTTCAAGGTCCCTATGTAGCTCTAGGAGCTACATAGGAATTAGGAATACAAAATAGTTATGAGTGCATAACTCTAGGGGCCTTTCCACCCCACATTGTTATAGTGCTATTATTCCACTTTCAACCTCCTGTGGAATTCTGGAGTTTGTAGTTTACTGAGGCCAAAGAACTCTCTGGCTGAGAATGCTAAAGTTCCCCTCCCTAAACTGCACACCCCAGGATTCCATAGGATGTTGAAAGTGGAATAATAGCACTATAACAGTGTAGTATGGAAAGGCCTTAGGTTACACATTCATAACTGCCCAGCAGGAGTCCAGCCCACACACTTAAAAACATACAAAAGGTCAAGATTAAAACCAAATTAAACTATTAACCATATTACAAACACAAAAGATATTAAAAAGTGAAAAACCCCCACAAAATTTAAAACAATGCAGGTCTTAAAGCCTTTTCCTTAAAAACTTTCAATTATAAAAGCATGTCTAAATTAAAAAAAAAGTCTTCACCTGCTATCAGAAGGAGAACAAGGAGGGGTTCCTGCACCTAGGAACAGCCATAGAGAAGATCTTTCCTCAAGTTCCCACCAACCATACTTGTGAAAGTGGTGGGACTATGAGAAGGTCCTCTCCTTTGAATTTCAGCATCTGGGCAAGCATATATGGAGAAATCTGTTCTACCAAATATCTTCACCAGCTACCAATTAATTTCCAAGTTGAACTCAGGGTGCTAGCTCTGACTTTGATAAGGCCCTACATCACTGGGGCCCCAAGTTTATTTAGTTGTTTTTAACTGCCTTAAAAAAACCCTATTATGACAGGTTTTTATCTGTTTTAGTCTATATTGTGAGCTGCCTTGGAAACAACATCGGAAGAAAGGTAGGGTATAAATGAATGAGGCCATTTCTACACTACACTGTTATAGTGCTACCGTTCCACTTTCAAAATCCTATGAAATCCTAGGGTTTGCAGTTTAGGGAGGGGTATTGAGAATTCTTTGCCAGGGAGCTCTTTGGCCTCAGTAAACTACAAATCCCAGAATTCCATGGGATGTTGAAGGTGGAATAATAGCACTATAACAGTGTAGGGCGGAACTGGCCATAGTATTTTAGGGAACAACTTTCCCTATATAATATTCCTACCCTGAAAATGAAATCCTGCTCCATCTTGCTCTTTGTAAGAGAACCTCTAGCGACAACACCATCTTTTAGATAGGCTCCAAAGTGGCACATACTGTAGGTTGGAGATGACATTATGTCTGGGCTCAGTGAAACCATTTCTACTTGTCTGTGGTTCACTGGTAGTTTTGGTGTGCACAGTCAAAGCATGGAGGTAGCGCCACTCCATATTTCCGGATGAGACATTGCCTACTTGGATTGTGAACATGTCACTGTTGTATTAGAGCAACAGATCACAACCAAAAGATTTATGCAACAGCATGAAAGTTTAATAACAGACAGAGGTATCTGAGGTCTGATTTATGCTTTATTGTAAAAACAGAAGAGCCAATTCTTCATTCTTTCTCATAAGCTACTAATAAGAAAGATACCATATGTTAGCAAAGAAGGAATTAAGTTAATTACCTTGCCTGTATAGCCCCTTCATCTAGGGATTAGATGGCCTGGAATAATAAAGCACAAGAAAACATCTCCCTCCCATCAAAGCAGTAGATATAATTTCAGTTTATCACTTCAGTTGACCAATGTTCTTCTCTAACATACCTGATACCAGGAGTATGCTCGGTCTGATGGATCAATGAGAATGGTGATGATTTTTGCCTTGGGCATCAAGGAGACAGCCCGTTTGGGGGCATTTTCTGAATGAAAATAGTTGGCACTTTTCTCAAACAAGATATCAGTGGTGATGTTGGAAGGGGTAGGAAAGAAGCTCATGTACCTACAAGTAAAATACAATAGCAACATAAGTTAGAATAATTTTTCCTACTACCTCCAAGCATTTTAAATCTTTGAAACCTATACAGGTGTGTGTGTGTGTGCGCGCATGCGTGGGGGGGGTGGGAGGGAGGGAGGAAGAGAGCGAGAGAGCGAGACAATATGGAATTGAAATCAAAGGTATACATTGATGAAATAAGGTACGAACACATATATGTACAAATAAAGACTATGATCCTCACTTGTGAAACAAATAGTGTAATTAAAGAACATACAAAATGTTTTTTTATTATTATTATTTTTATTATTATTATTATTATTATTATTTCTTTATATCCTTCCTTTCTCCTGATAAATGGGACTCAAGGCAGCTAACAATATTAAAACAATCCAATTCAATACAAAACATTCATAAAAGTATTAATACAAGGTTTAAAACTGATTAAACAATTTGAGGGTAAAACATTATACATTAAGATATTAAAATACATTAAAAGCCTGTATTAACTTTAAAAACAGAACCATAGAGCAATAAAATTCCAGATGTAGTCAGTTTGTAAAACCCTGATGGCCAAAACTGTTTTGAAGGAGAGCAAGGACACAGCCATCCTGACCTACCTAGAGAGTGAGTTCCAAAATCTGGGAGCAGCCACCAAGAAGGCCCTCTCCCTTTTTCCTACCAAATGAGGTGCAGCGATTCTGGGCTCATAAATATAGTGGCCCATAAGTTGCAAAGCTTTAACTCAGATCGTGCCTGACACTTGGCTAGGCTAAGTAGGATGGCATTTGAAGGGCAAGGGCATCAATGGGCAAGAGCTTTGCTATCCATGCTTTAGGGTATTATCAGACTGCTCAGTGGGCACCCCTTTCCTCTTTTTGCCCCCTTGAGCCCTTTGCATGCTGTTGCCCCTCTAGCTGAATGAATCATTACTGGAGCTCAGAAAATTACTTTAAATCATAATTAGTTACAGTTGTTTTCCCAACACCAATGCAATTAATTACCATCTTAATTATATTTTTAACTTTCTCATTTCTCAAAAGTAATATATAAAAAAGCTTACAAAGATTAAAAGATAAAGTGCACAGGGAATGAAGTTATTCCTTGTTAAGTTACAACCATTTTGCAATGCAGTTACCTGAGTTAAAAAAAAACCCTAAGAAAATGAATTAATTCCAAGTATTTGGTTGTTTGTAACTAGTTACTTCCAAGTTCTGACCATCCTTATATGTTTGCTTGCTTTGTGTGACAGGGTGTGTCCCTCCGAGGTTCCCCGGAGGACCAATGCAGTCCCTTAATTTTCCATAGCTGAACTCAGCTTGTATCAGCTGAGGAAAGCTGAGGAAAAGGGAGGAAAGCTGAAGGAAGAGAAAGCACAACTGGGACATGTTAAAAGCAGCCAAAAAAGCAGGATGACAAAAAATTAATCAGGACTATGCCCACCAAACCAGGACAGTTGGAGAGTATGCAGTATGGTCGGCCCTACTGTTAGGCGTAGTGTGGAAGCTGCTTGAGGCAGTTGCCTCTGGCTGCCAATGCTGGGAGATGGCAGCAAATTGTTGGTGCTGACCTTGCCTTACACTCCTGCTGCCTTCAGGTGCAGCTCTAAGATTCAAGTTGCAGTCCAGAGTTTTTACACGGGAGGAGAAGGGACACCATCTTTTCTTTTTTTAACTCAGGTAGCAAAATGCCTTGGGTCAGCCCTAGTAAGCAGTAACTCATACAAGTGGATGTTTCACTGGATTATAGCTTAGAATGTTATAATACTTCTATTTTTCTTTCATTCTGTTTCCTGATGATTGCTAACATGAATTTTCTCATTTTCCTGGCTACTGATAATTGGTATTTTAATGTCAGGTAAGGAGAAAAAGAAAAAAAAGAGCAACATTCTGGAACACATTTCCTCAGTACATGCTAATTTCTAATTCATTCTTGGAGCACCCCATACAGAAAATTCATCTGAAAATTATGTAGATGTCAGAAATACTTCTATAATTGCTCCTCTGTGGTTTAGCATATGCTAACAATGGATTTTATTTTATTTTTTTTATTTTTTTATTCTTACCAGTCTATTCCCTTGTGATAGTTGTTTCCATTAAAGAACTGAACTTCTTCAAAGGTTTTTGGACTAGGGAAATTGCTAATGATGGAAGGATGCATAAGGAGAAATAAATAAAGTGCAGTTGTTCCTATAGGGACAAAAGACAACAACAGAAGGTTGGATTACATCATAGTCTGGGAAAGGGCAAAAGGTGTAAAGCAGTTACAAATGGCTTTGCAAGAAATATATTCCCCAAAGATGCAAAGAAATCCCAGTTATGCAAGAATATGCTAATATTGTATAATTTTATATCACTCCAAGTAAAAACCTATTTAAATTGCGTTTTACTTAAATTTTTCTCTCTGATGAGTTAATGAGGCCTCAATTGAATTGAGTGTCAAGTGTGTCTTTGTGTTTAAAAGCAAATTTGTCCAGGGATCTAAGACATCTTTTCAGCTTAATAATATACTTGTGGATGTGTTCCCTTCATTTAAACATGCTATTATTATTATTAGCTCTCACACACAAAAAAATCTGTTCCCTTTTCAAGGGTATATAGTCAATATCCATAAATTCACACCTCACAGGATATTCATAACAATCTTATGAGTTTGGTCAGGTGGAAAGGAAATGACATCCAAGTATCCCAGTGTGCTGGGCATGAATGCCCTGTTTGGGTTAAATAATAAAGACCAGTTAGACCTACTCCCATGTTACTGTAGTTTCTAGCCCAGACTTGTGGGATATTAGATATCACTTTGATATCGATAATTTGGCCTTCCTTACCCATTCCTCTCCACGTGCTGTGAGGTCCCCCGGACAAACTCGCAGACAGGCACAGCCGCTAATTGCTGTAGTATTCCAAACAATACAGGCAGGCCAGAAATAGCTGTCCCGCCGCTTCAGGAGACCTCAAAGGCAAGTACTCTATTATGTATGCACGCTACTTACAAAGAACTCCCTGCCCTGAGCAGGCAGATTGATTAGAAGAATACTCATATGTGAAGCACTCTGCGTTTGCATACTGTCTACTCTATTGTCAATCCGGACCTAACTCAATCATGCCAAATTCTGACCTTTCGGAGGCTTTGTCTCCAACCTGAAACTTATTGTTTTCCCCAAGTACGGACTAGCCTACGGCCACATTTTCCCCTATAAAAACCCCTGACTTTGAGCACTTCTTTGGATTGCTCTGATTGTTCCCGACTTCCATCCAGCCTTGCTGCCGCTTTGCTTGGCAAGCCTTCCCCTCAGTCCCACGCACTGAGACTTCATATCTCCGAACTTCTGCTGCAGACTACTCGGGCTTCAGGACAGGACCCAAACCAACAACTCCTCTAAAAATCCCTCTATCCCACTCCAACCTTTATTTCTATAGTTATCTGTGTGAGTGTGCTGCATACACTGTTTGATTGTATTTTAATAAAGACCACAATTATTATTTTAATTCTGTTTGCTTCTTGACTCGGCCTGACCCCGTAGACATTGGGTAAAAGATTCTGCTCCATTGCCCTGCCTCTCGTATTGCTAGCTTGTGCTCTTTGCTAATTTCCCCAACTTGTGTAATTGAGAGTGCACTTAGGTGTCCCTCCTGGGACCCCCAGAAAACAGGGTAACACCCAGTCAATGTGATTAGTACTAGGACTGTGCAAATGATTGAATTGAAGAAGGATGATTCAGGCTCATTTGGATTAGGTTAGCCCAAAGCTATTGGGGATGATTTGGTAATCTGGACATCAAAACAAAGTGAAAGAAGGTCAGGTAGTATATTTCTCAAATATTGCAAGAAGGAAAAAAAAAAGGAAAATACTGGAGAGAAGGAAGGAGGGAAATTTACCCAACAGATCTAGCTGGATCAAGAATTTCACCAGCGTGTTCTGATTGCAGTGCTTGAGGAGAAGGATGGTGAAGATTTATCACCTCTCTTTAGTTCCTTCCTCAGTTTCCCACAAGCAGCAGAAACATCTTTCGGAGAATTTGTTGAAGTTTGGCAGCACTTTTCTAGTAAGTGTTGCTTGCAGTTCTCACCTTCATTCTACTAGTATACAATTTTCAATCCAGCTTTTGCAATTGATTCTCATGCTCCCTTACTCATTGATTTACTGTTCATTTGAAAAGGTCTCTGTTGATCTCTATGTCATTTTGGTAACCAGAGGGACTTCACTTGTCCTTTTCCCCTCCATTTTGACCCTTTTTAAAAGCTAGTTTTCATTTGATTCCTGTCTGTGACATTTGTTTCATACATTTCTTCTGCTTTTACTTTTTGTCTTGCATCTGTTCTCTGTGTGTCAGTTATACATATATATTAGTGAACAAAAAAGTACACACAGGCCTTTTCCCCACGGGGTAAATAAAAGGGGGCAGGGCGACCTCCGACGGACGTAATCCACACCTTGGAGTGCACTGGGTCGTACATAATTTGCAAGCTCCACACCTTAATTCACCCGGATACGTCCCCAACAGTCAGCGCGTGGGCTTTTTTAAAAATGGGGGAAAAGGTGACAGTGGAGCTCATATATTACATTCTGTTAAAGCGAATTTTAAAAGTGGCTAACAGAAATACCCATGGACCTACCTATCTGTAATTTGATTAATTCCCTTTATAAGGGTTAGTAAGTCTCCAAATTTCATGCAATTTCATGTGCGGAAAACAAGCAACAAGCAAAAATGTCATGCCCATTTTGGTTTCCAAGTGCAAATCAAGGAGGGATCTGCAGATTCAAATTGTTATTCAAATTCAGGTCTAGGCAAGCCAAACCAAATTGTAGTCTGATTTTAATCACTGAAGCAGGCCTCTAACTGAATAGGGAGACCATTTTTACAGCCCTATTTATAACTTAAATATGGGGCTGTAATCCAAAAGGCACTTACTATATACCCTCTAACATTTCAGAGGTAAAATTTAAGATACTTGTGGCCAACCAACAGGACAGTGTTGTTAATATGGAAAAAGTTAATAATGAGGAAGAAATACAGTCTATGAGATACTGCAGCAGTTTGCTTTTGACTGAACCTACTGGAAAGGGCAGGATTCCTTTCCTTCCTCACCTCCCTTTCTGATTAGTTAATTGAGTGCAAATTACTCCTGCACCAGTTTGTATCACTGGAAGTAAGCTGAGGATAAAAATGGGAAAGTAGTAGGAGAAGAGAGAAACAAGGATACATTTAAAAAGTATCTGAAAAAATGAGATAACAGTGATTAATTGGGATGGTACCTGCCAAATTGGGACAGGTGAACGATATGCTACTAGGGAATTGGCTTCATTGAATACAGTGAGAATAGCTTCTGCAGAAACAGATGTAAGATTGAACTGCAGGTCTCCAAGCAAATCAACTGTTATGTTTTACGTTAAGAACTTTCAGAAAGTATGAGCTATTTGACATGGGAACAGACTGTTTCAGAAAGTGGTGGACACTTTGTTGGAGCTTAAAATTAGGGCCTTGACCGTTTCTCTAGTGGAGGATTCCCAGCATTGATAAGAGCTTGGACTCAGTGAGCTTTGAGACCCCTTCCAACTTTTTTATTTGTCTGGTCTGGTAAGCAAAGGTGTAATAGTGTCTGTCTGCAGACAAATTTTACGTCACAGGTCTTTTCAAATTAGCTTTACTTAATTACATTTAGATAGTTCTCAAACCTCTTCATTGTCTTCTTTGTACCTGGCAAACAAGCTTATCTGATTAGGTAGTCACTTAATATGCAATTGTGGAGAAGAAAACTACAATAGTTTAGAGACTATGGCCATTTCTGCTAACAAGTAGAGGGTAGGTGGATGAGTGGGAAGACAGTCAAAGACTGACTTCTGGAGGAATGCCATGTCTTCCCTTTAGTATTCCCTGACTGGACCTGAGTGAAGTGTGCAGCTTCAGTCCAGCCTTGGAAAACTTTCTATCCTTCTCCAGGATGGTCAGCCAGCTGGTTGGCTGTCTCTTTCAGAGCCTGAAAAAAGCACAGGGGCCTCTGGGAAGGAGATTGATACAAGCAGGGCAAAAGATGGCAGATCCCCACCACATTTTGCCCCCTTCTCACAGCCCTGCAGGCTGGCTTCCTTGGGCACTAGAACTTGTTGAGATGGTTTTAGCTGGTTATTGTTATTTCCTTTTCATTTTTAATGGGATGTTTGATCTGTTTTTATGTTATATTTGGTTTCTATATGAATTCTACTGCTAGCTAACTTAACTATCATTTTTCGGTACGAATGGTGATGGTGATGATGATGATACTGCAAGAACATGCTACACCTGATTAATATACCTGTATGTTATATACATAGACACCTGTTCTCAAAGAAGTGTTTCCTTTGTTCACTTATCACAATTTTAAGGGTACCTCTAAGAAACATAGTTGTATGCATTTTTAAAAGAATGACATGTGTCTTTTTATTAATGCAATGCTGGCTCACAGTATTGGCTCAAGGATGAATCTTTGGCACAGCACCTTCCTTGTCTCCTTGATTCTTTCTCATCAAAATAGAAGCAGGCTATTTAGTTTCTGCCTTTAGATCATATCATATTTGCTCAGGAGACCGCTTGGTTCACAGAGTTTCTCTCTTTTGTGTATCAGATTATATGTTTCTCATCTCCTTCTTTATCAGTGTTGTCTCTTCAAATCTACAGACATCAGACAGTTCCACAATGTTGAGAAGAGAAGCATTTATATAAGAAACAGTGGGAATGATTTTACAGTGAAGATTGTTCCCTGATCCGATCTATGGATGTTTTATAGATGAAAACAAAATCACAGCTTTGGTGAATGCTATAAGTTCTTAAGTTAAAATTGACCAGAAGAGAGAGAAACTCTTGAGAGAATAGTACTTTCTAAATTTCTACATGAAAAATGACTGTGAAAGAAAAGTGATGACTAAAACATATGGCTCTTTTAGGATGACAGGATGTGGGTTACAAACTTCACAGTCAACAGTTTTTCCATAGCTTCATAATTGTTTGTGTTTGAATCACTTCATTGCCTACCAATAACATGTGGTTAAGTAATGACATGGTGAACCACAGTCTGGACAAACAGAAGAATAATTCGATGCCCAGCTCACTTCAATGAGGATTCACCATTCACCATAGACATACTAATCCATCAATCTATGTGTCTCACCATGCTCAAAGATCATGGACAAGAACTCTTGGTGAAACACTAGTGAGTTTGGGGAAGAGAAGAGAATTTTTTTTGACTGTGGCTCTTTTTCAAGGCTCCTGCAAAATTCAGTAAAGTCTCTTGCACAAAATTTTCTCTGTAGCTGGGAAGGGTTGACTTTTTTTTTTTTTAAATATATTGCAATATGAGATTACCTGTTTTCTGGGGTCCAATCACGAGAAATTTTGGTAGGTGGTCACATGTTTTCTCTCTAGACCAGATATCCCTATGGCGTCTGTCATCACACGGATTCTGATTAAAAGAAAGAAGCAAATTACTTCCACAACATTTCTAAATAGTCAATGTTCTGCTCTACTGAAATGTCCTGTGTAGCAGAAGTTGTTTCTTCCTGCGCTGGAATACTTCCTCCACCAACTGAGATGAGATCTAATGTGATGTTAGAGATAGTCTTGGGATTCAAGTGCAAGATGGAGTAATCCAATGATTGTTCAGGTAAGGTGGAACACTGCCAAGCAATTTGTCTGACAATTCACACTACTGTCAAAATGTTTGTTGTCGTTCTTTGACATACACAAGTTTGCTTAATTCTACCAAACTCATCTTCTTCTTTATTTTCTATTTGCTTTGCTCCACTGAATTCTCTTAACTTTTACAAAAGAATGCTACCTAATAGCAACTGCCTTGTGGCTCAGATCAACCCATCACACTCATCCATCACTCTGTTCTATACACACAACAGTACGCTGCTGATTAACAGGTTCTGTGACTCCCCTTCTCCCCATGCAGTTCAGCACCCATTAATTACTGTTCAATATGAAGAAACATTGTCAGTATCCATAAGCTGGAAAATAGATTGGTGGAAGTAAATGTACCATTTGCAAGCATGGACATGCACCCCCTTCAATGCAGCTTACTATCAGTTCTGCATAGAGAGGAAGAAGGCATACTTTAAGGCAGAATCATTTCTGTTTTGTACTCTCTCTCTCTCTCTCTCTCTCTCTCTCTCTCTCTCCACACTTTTCCTGAAAAATTATAAAGTAGTAATGGAGTTTTGTAAGAAATAGGTTGCAGAATCCAAAACGGATTAGCTATATTTTATGAAATATTCTGAAACACAGAGTACTATTGGGAATTCTTTAATCAGGGGACATAATTAATCACATAAACAGGTTTGTGTTTGCAGCTCAAAAATGAGCACGGTGAATAGAGATGTTACCTAGAATTCTGCTTGAACACTATGCTAGAGGTTGCATATTCTCCAGGGTCATCCAGTAGTGATGAAGGAAGACAGCACAAATATGCTGGTTCTGACAGACTATTTATCCAGTATCTTACTTTCTAAGTGGCTGCTATACTAATTTTCTTTTTCTTTCTGCCACTGCCAAAGCTAGCTACACCAGTGAAGTAATGCTGGTGTACTGTACCAGCAGGTTTGTGGCTATAACATTTGTTTCATACAAAGATAAACTTGTGATAGACCCAGTGGAACATATGTTATTCATGGTTAATTTAAGTTGCATGGCTTTCCATATATCTGCAGAAGGTGTGAGTAAATCTGGATCCAACCCAGATAGGTAAAGTGCACATTTCACATATGGAAGGACCCAGGTTCAGTTCCTGTGATCTCCAGTCACAACTGGGAAGATCTGTGTCTGTAACTATGGAGGGCTGCTGCTGGTATGTGTCAACACTACTGACCTAAATGTACCAGTGACTGAACTCTGCATAATGCAACTTTCTTATGTTTCTGCATTTCTGTCCTACATCTGCTATAGCAGGAGTGGGAATTATGTGGCCTTCCAGATGTTGTTGAAGTGCAACTCTTAGCAAGCCTCATCATTGGCTGTGATGGCTAGTCCTGTCAGGAGATGAAGTTTAACATCATCCGGAGGGCCACATGATTCCAACTCTTGCACTATGGGCAAGATTATACATTATAGATTATACATTACAGCAGTGGAATGAAAACCTTTTGTATAGCTTTGTCCCATGGTACTTGCAAGAGTTAAAGGCTGTTTACATGAGTCAGACTGATTCTACACATTGTGCATTCTCATTGTTTTGATGGGAAAAAGCATATGATTGCCTAAACTAAAGGGATGAACCCCTGGGAAAGTGGTTCCCATGACACTGCTATAACGAATAGTGGGCACCCTACTAAACAGCTGTTTTCTGTCAGCCACAAATACATTGTGGGGATATTAGTCTCTTTCCGACAGACCTGTCATGAAGATGGGTGTTGTAAGGCAATTTTTGCACGCAAAGTACTATATAGCCAGCTCTTATGTTTGATTAACAAAAAGCTTCAACTTGTCTGGTTTCATTTCTTCCTTTAAAAGAAGAGATCGGTAAAATTGGCATAGAAACTTAAATTTATCCCCTTCAAAGCCAGGTGGCAAATAAGTTTGCAAGATAAAGTATTTAGCAATATTTAACATTTGCACAATAACATTAAAAAAGGGGGAACAAATCATAGCTTGAGGTTATTCAGCAATTTATCTTTCAACCATGTGTTAATGAGAAATAAAAATGTGAGAAGAAAATGAAAGGAGCCTCTTCAAAAGAATTATCATGCTGGAATTTCCTTTGTACAGGATCCTGGTATGCAGTGGGCTAGATATTCAGATGGCATTGATCAAACGGCTTTATTACAGTCTACAGACACCATGGCTTGAAGCAAGTGGGTAATCCTTTGTAACGGCAATGTAAATTGTAGTGAAATTTCCCTTTTAAATATATAAGGAGCTGTCACATCAAATCTAACCATTGTTTCATCTTCCCTCGTAGTGTCTACTGGACTTCATGTGAGATATGGACTTGAAAAAAAAAGTTCATTTCATTTCCCTTTTTGTTTCATTTCCAGAAGCTGCATTTGGTACATTTCTATTTGCTATTTCCTTATTCACTTCATTACTATTTTATAGTAATTTATTTTATTTTTCATTCCTTGTTAGATTTGGATTACAATAGAGATCCGGCTTATCTTCTGATGGCTGTAATCTTGCAATTATCTGTCCAAATGAAACAACATTTTCAGGTACTGTACTCCCTGTCCCCAGTGCATAAGAGTTGCCAAGTTGCAGATGGAGTCAACAGAAAGTCCTGGTTCTAAGCAAAAGCCGGTGCGATACTTGTTCCCATGTCTTGTTCCTTGAAGAACACTCCAAAATCCTCTCTTTCCTACAGAATTTTCTTTGGATGAATTAATTTGTATTTTGTCAATATAAATTTTGCTGAGACAAAATAGCTCCAGGAGGGATACTGTGGCAAAATAGGTGGCTTGTTCTCATCGCAAAAGGAAGCCCACTTCCACTGGGGAAAAAAATTTAGGAGTAAATTAAGAGTGGACAACACCTATAAGATTTCCAAGCAACATGTCTCTGGCAAGTTACTTCCTGTGACAGTTACTATAAAGAAAAAGACAAGAGTGGTAAGAGAGCAGGCCTTAAGGAATCCTTTTGTACAGTAGAGAAGGTCAGCAATGGACCATGACTAGAGCACTTGTCCCATACCACAAAATTAGAGCACTATAATTCCACTTTAGCCACCATGGCAACATTTTGTGGAATCCTGGGACTTGAAATTTAGGGAGCAGGATTTACAGTTCTCAGCCAGAAAGCTCTTGTGCTTCACCAAACTACAAGCTCCAGTATTGCATAAAATTTTGTCATGGCAGTTAAAGTGGGATATAGTTGTATTAGTGTGAAAAGGCTCTAAGACACAGGCCATTTCCACATGACACTGTTATAATGCTATTATTCCACTTTCAACATCCTGTGGAATTCTGGGGTTTGTAGTTTACTGAGGCTAAAGAGCTCTCTGGCTGAAGATTCTAAATGCCCCTCCCTAAACTGCAAACCCCAGGATTCCATAAGATATTGAAAGTGGAATCATAGCACTATAACAGTGTAGTGTGGAAATGGCCTGTGTCTGAAGAATCAGAAAGAAGAGCTGCCAGAAGAGGATACTCATGACTATGAAGAGGTACACATGTGAAGCTGTTCTCTGTCCATTATGTAAGGTAAAAAGAAATAAAGATCTATAATTGTGCTTGACTCCAAAGCTAGCAGGAGCTATAGGCAAGGATTCTCGTATGTAGTGTATGTACACATATATGTGTCCATGTGGGAGGCAGAAGCATCACAACTACTGCAGACTCCATAAACCCTTGAGTGGTCCTGCTATGCTGACTAGGGGAAGAGATGCATTTGTGACCCAGGACACTATTTACTGTAGCACTAGCCAGTAATGTCACAATGAAATTCAAGGCAGTTCACATGTGAATCAGTCATAAGTGATATTAAGTCCACCTGTTTTGGAAGCAAATTGTTTGGGCAAGGGAAGGTACCATGTAAATCAATCAGCCTCTCAGAAACAAGCCTGTGGCCAAGGCCTTTCCAAGTAGGTTCTAGGAGGTAAGTTTTGATAGGATTCCATCTCAACTGCTGTAACAAACACCTTTGTCCCAGCTTTGGTGCCTGTGACACTAGAACAACCTACCACACTAGAGTCCTTCCCATGCTGCAAAGGATTACAGGCCCTCTTTCCTGACAGAGACTTCATATGACTAATATTCCTTTTCTAACTAATTACAAAGAACAGAATAAGAAATGCTTTCATATTTGGATTTCTATTGCAGTACAAAAGCAGAAGGGGCTGAAAAGATCCAATGAACACAATGTGAAAAAGAGAGTGAAAGACTCAGTGTGTGTATACATGCCTCTATATATCTGTATTTTTGTACATCTTCAGTTTATGCCTGGTCCATACATGTTTTTACATATGTATTATTCATCTCCTGAAAAAGGTCACACAAACATTGGGCTATTTTTGTGGAAAAAAGACTTTTACATATCAAAGACTCTTGCTTCCATTTTAGGATTACCTATAGGAACTGAAATCTCCATTTTGCAGTTGGAGACTGGTCTCCATACACTGAAGAGTGCTGTTCACATGTATGCAGTCAAATATTGGCTGAAGTTGAGAAAAGGAATAGGTTCTTCTTTAGTTTTGAGTGCCTTCAAAGAAATGTCAAATTGCAATAGTAGAAAATATTTATCCTAGAATCAGAAGGTTCTACATCTAGTGTAGGGTTATGGTTTCTTGCTGGAGTCTTTAGATGCTTTAAACTTTGAGCAAGCAGCTCATCATGTGAAAACACACATTTCAAAAAAGGACTTCCAAGATGATCGTGCTTCCATATGTCTGTCAAAATGTGCTCCCCGGTATGTCAAATTACCTATACAAATGCCTCATCCTTAATACTTAAATAGTATAACAAATTTTAGGTGGAGGTAGGCTCTCACAGCAATCTGTTGTAACCCAATGGACTCAGCAGCAGTTCATGGAAGGTACCATCATATCCATAGGGAGGACAGAGTCTGCCCATGTGGAAGCAACACAGTTGAAGATCTAGTACATTATCTATCAATATGCCCAATTTACACAGACTTAAGGAAGGCCTTGTTTAAAGAACCTGACCTTACACCAAAATAACCTAGTTCATTTCTAATTAAATTTCTTTTGGGGCATTCAGTTCCACACATTTCCAGTAAAGTTGCTTGTTTTGCTTTCAAAGCATCAGTTTTGAGAAGGGAACTTAGTAAGGATAAATAGATACTAGAGATGATGGATGGGACCATAAAGTACAACACTTTTTGTATTGTTTTAATGCTGTTTTTATCTGAAATACTTTGCAATGGCCTTGGTTATACAAATAAAGATTTAAGATTGACTCTGGTTTCCTTTTCGACGTCCAGATTTATTTGACTTCACCATTAGTCAGACTGAGCCAACTGCTTCAGGTGAGAGATGTCAAGACAGGAGAGGTAATCTATCCCCATAGCCATTCCTCCTAATTCTGACCCATCAGCCTCTCCTCTAGCACAGGGCAAAGCAGTAGCAACCACCCAAGCCATTCCTTGTGACCCCTCAGGCCATCACCTTTTCATACAGGACAGTGCAAGGTGAATCTGTTGTGGACCCTAAGACTAGGTTGCTATTCTATAGGAGGATGCTAACCTGTCACCCTTGGAGAAGTATGTTCAAAAAGAGTTTTTGACCATGGAAAGTGGGGTGAGTAGGAAGGGAATCTTTGGTTTTAGACAGATAAAAATGCCCAGGGGCTGTCCTGCACACTGATTGGAGTGCCAGTGATTTTATATCATAACACAAATTGTCTGCTGATTCTGTCTCTAGGCATGGTGTTGGTGGTTCATCAAACAAGTTAATGCAAAGCTTCTTTGATTTTCTAAATAAAATTGCAAAAATAATCTCTCTCTCTGCTTCCCTCCCCATCCCGCTCTCTAGACCCTCTCTTTCTGTCTCTTTCCTGATGAATAACAGCCAAACTAACAGATGATATTTGCAGCCAGGCTCCAGGCAGGTGCTAATGAAGGTAATGTGACAGCCAGTTCTTTATCTGTTAGCTAATGTATTCATTGACCAAATTGCTGACTTTGAAAAGGAAATTAAATGAACCTCATAGGCCATTTAAAACTGATTAAAATGTCTTAATTGGTAGACATTGCTTTTCTAATTCCCCCCAGTAGTCTTCCCTGCAACAACATTGCAAATGAATATGGGGCTCCCGCTGTTCACTCAGCATGGGGTTACCTGCCAGAGTGGGTCTTTTTGTTCAGGGAAGAGCTCAAAGTACTTGTGAGCCAGCTGAACTGGTGGGAGGGTCTGCAGCTTCAGGTTAGTCCAGCTTTGAACAAAGCTGGCCAGGTTGACAAATGTATATAAACCTAGTCGGTCGTTCCCATAGTTTGACAAATGAGTCATGAAGATACTGATCTGAAAAAGGTAAGCAGAGAGAAATGCTTGTTAGTTGTATTAGCAGGTAGATATCACCAGATGGCAGCAGCTGTATTTAAAACCAGGAGTTAGATAAGTTGCTTGTGTTTAAAGTATTTCACAACCTGTCTCCTCTTATCATAAAGAAACCTTTTGTGCCATGGTATTGTGCAGCTTTTTGTTTACTTAAAAAAAAAAGAAAAAAATTAATATCAGCCATTTGCATCCTCTTTACATGTAGCATAATACCTTTTCAGTTTGTTTTCCCAGTTGGATCACACTGAGTGGCTGTATTTTTCCAAATCTTCCATACTTTTCACTGTTAAATACACAGAGAGGTTGGCTGATATTGTGAGATGGTTTGTTGCGGAACAGGGAGAATCTAAGTCTGGTCTGTGTCTACTGAGTGCTTTCTTTTTCTTTTTCCTTTTCCTTTTCCTTTTTCATTTAAAGTATAGCAGTATCAGAAGACACAAGAGATTTGTATAATTTGTTAGAATCCCCAAATGCACTATCTGGCTACAAAAACTGCCCTTAGCAATGTGGATTCCTTTGAGAAAGACATGGATGTTTCATTGGGGAAATGAAACTAAGCTGCTGAGGCAGGCTCATGTTTCTAATTACTCAAATATCTCTAGTGAAAGCTACTTGCCACCAACTGGGCAAATGATTGCCTCACTTGCTCTATATGTACTAGATTTCAGAGCATAGAAGTATTAGTTTCTTCTAAAATCCCCCAGCCAGCATGGCTACTAACCAGGCTGGCTAAGAGATTCTGGGACGTGTAATCCAAAAATAATATCTTCAAACTTTGCACCAAGTGTAAGACAAAATGCCACTTTGCTCTGATCAATGTATAGCCTTTATTTTGGATTTTGCAACGTCCACTGAGTAGGGATGCCACTTATTGCTAATTTCATTCTCGAAGGAAGGAGTGAGTAATTTTAGCAATTTTCTTCCTGTTATGAAATCTGCAGGGGGAAAAAATTATGATTTTCAAACACTATTTGAACTTCAAGACTCATTCAGTGCCATATAGAGACAGCATTGTTTTTCCGCAGAAAACAGCATTTCTGTGCAAATATATTATTTTCTGTGCATAAAATGCTGTTTGTCAAAAATGTTGTAGTTGGGGTCTTATTTCAAAATGTGTACTTTCTGGTATAGAGAATGGCATTTTCTGAGCAGGAAATAAAGTTTCTGCATTTGAAATATTTCTGCAGAAAAATTGTATTTTCTGTGCAGAAAATGTTGTAGGTGGACATTTATTTTGTGAAAAATTCACACATGGATGCTCAGACAGAAAATCCAGTATTTTCTATGCATGAAACAGCAAGTACTGTTTACTGCTAAAAAAAGAAAGAAAGAGAGAGAGAGAAGTCTGTGCACAAATTGTGTACAGAATAAATCCTGAACTGCAAAATCTCTTATCAGTCCAATATTTTCATCATCAGGGTCTCCTGAAACTTCAGAAACACTTTTTAAGAACCATTTTTCAAATATTTTCAAATATTATTCTAATATTATTTCCACCTCTACTACCACACCAGGAATCTGTCCCACCCTCCCCCCGCAATTGACAGGACTGATGGTTTACATATATATAAGATACCCTGATAATTTCAAACAAACAAAAAACAGTCCCCCAAATCTATTAATGTATAGCATTAATGCTGCTGACAGCTTAACCAGACAGCTGTACAAGCTAGGCAACCAGCTGGGTAATTAGTAATAGTAGGTGCAATTAGCAGATAAGTCATGCAACTAATATTTATTCTTGCCAGGGGATAAATTGGATGGATCAAGGTGGCATCCTACTTGTACTTTATTTCCTCTGGCTATTGTGGAGTTGAAAACTACAATACTGGTTTCTGATGATCCCACTTGTTGGCATGGAAGGACAGCAGAAGTCACATTAGCTGATCTCTAGCAAGTTAGGAAAAAGTAGAATTCAGTAGAATATGTAATGCACGCAAAAAAATTCAAATTCAATAGCTGGGGTTATTGCTAAATGATCCAACTAATGATCAAGTGATAAGTATGATCTATCAGTGGCTCTGGAGAACTGCTACCAACCCAGATAGGCAGTACTGAGCTAAATTGATCTCATTTGATTGATGAATGTATTACTTAATAGCCCATCTTTCAGCTGATACAGTGTAGGTCTACAATATAGGTTAAAATAAAATATGACTAAACCAGGATATGGATCAAAGATTTATGAAAACCATTAAATGAACAACCATTTAAAAATAATTTTAAAATATTTTAAAACACATTTAAAACATAATATTGAAGTCCAACACATCCTATTAAAAACCCTTCTGCTGCAAACAATGAGCCCATGAAGATGATCAGATTGAGTGATACTGAGAAATAGCCCTTCCCAGAAAATTGCATGTCTCAAATAGAGAGATACAGTCTTTCAGATAATCTGGATCTAGGCCATATAGGGCTTGATAGGTCATAACCAGCACTTTGAATTGTTCTGGAAGACAGATCAGTAACCAGTGAAGCTGTTTCAACAAGGAACTTATATGGTCCCTATAACCATCTGCAGTCAGAGGCTGGACACACCATTTTGGATCCACAGAAGTGTGAAAACATTTCCCAAAGTCAGCCCACACATAATAATCCAAATGATGTAATCAAAGTATATGTTGCCATAGCTTGATCTGACTTCTCAAGGAATGGGTGCAGCTGGCACACTAGTTTTTGGTGTGCAGATGCACCCCTGGCTACTGGTGAAACCCAGGCTTCAGTGCTCAGGGCTCAATACAGGAATCACCCAAGCGACAAACCTGAGATTTCACAGATTTCAACACAGATTGAATCCTTGCCACCTTTAGACTCAACAGGAGTACTTTGATTAAGCTTCAAATTGTTCAGTTTCATCCAGTCCATTACTGACAACAGAACCTGATTAGAACCAAGGCAACTTCCTTGGAATTGAATGAAAAGAGAGATGAGAGTTGTGTGTCATCAGCATACCGGTAATACTGAACTCCCAAACTCTAGATAACCTCTCCCAGTGGTTGCATGTAGATATAAAAACTGCATGAGAAAAAAAAATCGGAGCCCCAAGGGACACAATAATGGTCAGGGTGTTTAATGGGTATCCTCCAGAACCACTTTCTGAGTTAACTTTGGAAAGATCAGAGCCACTGTGGAGAAGTGGCCCTAATAGCAATCCAAGCAAAGTGAACCAGAAGGATACTGTGATTAATGGTATTGAAAACTATTTAGGTGCAGCAGAGCCAACAAAGACACATTCCCTCTCTCAAGTTCCCAGCATTAGTCAGCTATCAGAGTGACCAAAGCTGTCTCCATCTCATTGCCAGCCCTGAAGTCAGGTTGAAATGGATCTGCATTCTATTCTTGTGGGGCAAATTGTAGAAGAAATTGAAATATCTTTAATCGCAGAGAAGTAAGGTATCTCTGCTGCTATCACCACCACCACTACCACCGCAGAAAAGGCCTCCCTGGGCTACCAGTTTTGGTTAGACACAAAGACAAATGCAAACACAATTTGGATCCATGACTGATTGGATCGAAGCACTCAGACAGACTGAGTGAATTTTGGAGAGGGAAGCCTCCGCCCTGGACTATGCAGGGCTGCATTCTAGTCCACTGGTGTGTTAGAGCTCTGTCCCATCCAGCTAGTAATCCTTGAAATTTCAGATCTGAGATCAGGAGGTGGGGGGAATTTCCCTATTGTGAAATATAGTAGAGACAGTTTATTATAGACAGAAGAGATTTCACATCTTTCTCTTAGTCAGTTCTTCCAGACGAGTCATAATACCTCCCTAAGTGGGGAGAACAATCTGATCTTCACACTGTGTTCCCTGATGCTGATGACCTAAGAGGCACTTTTCTCTTTCTACTTTTGGGAGTTCTTGGCATGCCAGCTGAGAACTGATGCCCCTCATTTTTGGAAAGAAAAGATGGACCAATCTTTCTGCCTTTCAGCTGGCACTTGCAGAAGCTCCTGCTTCCCAGGACTTGAGAACAGATTGCTTCTCCCCCACCCTTTTTTAAAAACCTTATGGAGAAATAGGAGAAAGGATATGAACTGGCCATCTCTTTTCCAGTGCCCTCAGGAGCTCTTGGAAGTATTGTCTGAAAGCGAATTCAGTGATGTAGGGGTATATGGAGAGCATTATAGAGAGCTTGGGGTGATATAATGTACCTCCCAGTTCACTTGCCCATCTCTTCGTAAACAGTGGCTTCAGATGTTTTACTGATACAGGACCCTTGCACCTTACACTAATCCAGCCCCCAATTATAAGGTCCAAACTTAAAGTAAGCAATTTTTCTCTAAATGTGTAAATATATATACATATAGAAAATGCATACATTATACATACATACAAATCTGCTTCATAGGAATCAGTTTGTAGTCATAGGCTGACTGCCAAATACCAAATGAAAACAAATTATGACAATTGCTAAAAAGCATAACAATGCATGAATCTATTTTTTCCCTTCAAAATACAGTCTAACTGACCTTTCCCAGTTGCCTGCTTAAGTGTGTTCTAAAAAGAAAAGTATATTGATTTACCTATTTGTGACATTCTTAATTTCATTATAGGTTCCTGATTTTCACATATAATATATGGAACATGTATTATTTTGAAGCCACATCTTCTGGTTAAACACAGATATGTCCCTGCTTTTAAAGGAAAATTCCTAAGCATACTATTTTTTTATAAATATATAGCTAATTTGGAGGATGTGCTACAAATCCCACTTTGATTCAGCATAATAATAATATTACATGTATTATTAGTATAATAATAATACATGGAAAACATATTTTAATCATACAAATGCAATGCACATGTGAGACAGAGACAACGGATGGGGATGTATTTGGATCACATTGTAACTTATGAAATTCACACTTCCTGAACTGAGTGAAATCCTTGCAATCTGTCCTTTTTGTCAGTTTTGGAATTCAATTCTCCAATAAAAAATTTGAACAAATATGTGTATATTATCATTGTGATTCCTCTTGTTGTTATTTTTAGAATAACATTGGAAACTCTGTACAAAATGTACTGCTTAGTGAAACATGTTTTTAAAGGCCACAACTCAGAAACTCGATGAAATGAACTTAAGACTGGAAAAACGAGAAGTATCTTGAAGCAAAAATTAACAGATTTCTTCTTTGCTAGTTCTCTGTTACACTTTGCCAAAGTTATGACTAAGTTTAGAATCCATGCAAAAATCAAAATGTCTTTTATCGATATATAGGGAATATGTTGATTTCCCCTTCAAAATGAAGCCTCACACACCTTTGGTGAATCCCCCAAGAAAAACTTTTAATGGGCTGTTCTGGCTATATGGGAAACAAGGGAATTCAAAATCACTTTGGATCCTAACCTACTTCTTGTGTGCCTTCAAGTTGTTCCTGACTTACAGCAACCCTAAGATGAACCTATCATGGGTTTTCATCAGCAAGAATTGTGACTTTGCCTTCCCCTGAGGCTGACAGAGTGTGATTTGCTCAAAGTCCATCCAGTGGGGTTCCATGTTCAAGCAGGGATTTGAACCCAAGAGTCATAGTCCAATGCCCAAACCACTACATCACTCTGACTCTCTTGGGTCTGAACTAATGAAGAACAAAATGTGATGGATACTGAATTATTAGATGGAGTGGAAGCAATCAGTCTGAAAATAAACAGAAGAGACAGCATCCAGGTAGAATAAGACAGTAAATAAATATGAGTTTTTATACAAAATATTGATCCTGTGTTTCAAATATTCCTTTAAAAAATGTTTGCCCAAAATGGTGAGAGAGTGAGTGTCTGGACATTTCTCTCATTCTAATGCTTCAGACATCATCTCCTTGTCTGTGTTGCATTGCCATGAAGGAACAGGAATGGATGGGGACAGGCAGTGAGAAGAGGGAGTGGGGAACTTTTTTGGAATACTTTACCCCTCTCCAAAAAAGCTTACGTCCACATCATAAAAAGATCACTATTGAATCAACGTTAAGCTTAGCCTTAAATCTGCCCACAATATGTCTGGTTTTCCTAACCCTGAGTTATTATTTATTTAACGCTTCATGATAATTCATAGGTAACCTTATCATTTTATAAGAATAATAGCTCATTGTAAGCGGCAATGATCTGTTGAATTTTTATTTGAAGGAATTTTTTTTTCCTCCTACAATCTTTTCTACATTCTAATTTTATTTCTTTTCTCTGTGATAATGGTTTTTTCAGATAGTGACATCTCTTTCAAGTAGGAACATCATAAAGGATAATTCATGCAGAGATAAAAATTAACTTTCATGAGTGCAAAGTCACTGTTTTATCAATAAATGTTCTTTATCTAGCTTTATGTGGATTCAGTCTATTTAAAGATTTGTTACTTGCCAGTGTGTATAACTGGATTAACTGAAATTATGATGTACATAGAAAATGAGTTAATTACACAGTTTTCAAGAGATAACAAGAACAGTAACTGATTATTATATTTTACTTTTGTTTCCAGCAGACTCACTTCTGAATTAAGCAACGTTAAGGATGTTGGTGGAAATGTAAATGTACTTATGCCATGATTGCAATTAGGGACAAAATATGCTACATTTTTGTAATTATTATGGAATGCTTTGGGTGGTATAAAGAAGAAGGAAAGTTGGAAGGAAAGATTTTTTCCTTTCAGCATATGAGAAAAAGAGTGACTTCTTAGTAATACACTTCCTGGAGTTGTCATATTATTGTTGTCTGCTAATGGACTCTCAATGTGGAAGACCAAAGAATACAGCCAGATGTCTGCATTCACTAGGCTTTCTATTTTAATCGGAGCCAGTGTCTACACTGCTGTCAACTTTCCAATGCATATACACGAGCAGGTGACTCATGGAGGAAGGAATGTATGGAAGATTGTGGCTCCTCTTCTGCAAGTAAGGAAAAAAAGAGTGATCTGCCTGAATATAAGTAATGACACATAGTGTGGTTTGAGGGTTGCACTTGTACTTTGGGGACCCAAATTCCCACTCATCCATGAAAATTCAATGGCTGACCTTGAGCAATTCACACTCACTCTCACTTTAGAAGAAGGCAGTGGCAAGCTAACTCTGAAGACACCTTTCCAAGAAAAACTTAGAGTTGCCACAAGTTGGATTTGACTTGAAGGCACATAATAACTATGAAGTAGTGGTGCACCTTCCTTCCTCACTCTGGGTCCTTTTCAGCATTTCCTAAGGAAGCTTGGAAAGAGGAAACCCAGCATACTGTGGCTCCTCGGTACACTAGAACAGCCATAACTCTGGTCAAGGAAAGGAATAATGGCAAAGAAGACTTGCATGAAAAATTCAGAAGTGCTAGAAGCCTTAAACCTCAATTTCTGTAATACTGGGAGAAACAATAGTACCAGAGCTTAGAAATAAAATATTAGTTATAAGACAGGCACAGGTCAATGCTGGAAATGTCAAGAGAATTCTGGTACACTATTTCATATGTGGTGGTCATGTCCTAGAGCACAAAAATACTGGAAAGAAATACATAAGAAATTAAGTTCAATTTTGAAGATTCAATTTGGGATGATACCTGAATTTTACTTGTTAAACATGACACATATATTAGATGCAACACCAGCTAAGAGACACTGGAGAATTATATTGTATATGGTGACAACCATATTGAATATGCACAATTTTGGAAAAATGAAACTACACCTACAACGGAACAGTGGTGGACAGCTTTTATGGAAAATAGAAATGCGGACATACTTACACAAAGATTGAAAGGAAAATCAGATGAAGACATAAATAAAGAGTGGAGGATTGTTACAGATTTGGGTTGGGGGGTAGATGGAGATATTACAATTTTCATGATAACAATTATTATACAGTTAACAGTTAATGAAATATCATGAAGCGAGTAAAGTAGAGATATAAAGCAGGAACTAACAAATTATAGACTATAAACATTTTATTGCGATACGTGATATAATAAATAGAGGGAACATTAATAATTGTAATCCAGAAAGGAAAGGAAGGAGAAATAATAGTAACACTGCAAATTTATTGTTTGTTTTATTTGTTGAAATTTGAATAAAATTATTAAAAAAAAGAAATAACATATTAGTTATAATGCTAGAAAAATATCCCTTATCTGCATATTCAGATGGTATAGGAAAGAGATTTCCATGTGTACTGGTGTCAATGTAAAGAGTTCTTCAATGTACGAAAAGAGTCTCATCCTATCAGGATCCTTTTCACATGGAGGAGCTCCTTGTTGTATAAACTAGTACATATGGATAGCCTTTTCCCAATGCATTCAAATGGAAGATCGCCAGGAGAGGTCTCCTTTGGTCAGAATCCACCTGGAATACTGTGTCCAGTTCTAGGCACCACAGTTCAATAAAGTTATAAACAAGATGAAGCACACTCAGAGAAAAGTGAGCAAGCTAAGTAAAAGTGTAGAAACAAAGCCCTATGAGGAACAACTTAGGGAGCTGAGTATGTTTAGCTTAGAGAATAGAAGTCTCAAGTGACATGATAACTATCTTTCAATATCTGAAATGATGTCATGAAGAAGGTGGAGCAAACTTGTTTTCAACTGCTTTAGGGACTAGAACATGAATCAATTAAAATCACAAGAAATTAAAATCAGAAGAAAAGAGATTCCACCTAAACATTAGGAATAACTTTTTTAAAAACTGTAATTGCTGTTTGACAGAGGAATAGATTGCCTCAGAGAGTGGTGGACTCTCATCTTTGGAGGTCTATAAACAGAGGCTGTATGAGCTCTTTCAGGAGTGCTTTTGCTGTACATTCCTGCATGGCATGGGGTTGGACTAAATGGCCCTCATGATCCCTTACAGGTCTATGATTCTATGGCCATTTCTGCACTAGACTGTTATAGCGCTATTATTCCATTTGCAATATCCTAAGGAATCCTGGATTTTGCAGTTTTGGAAGTGGCTGGTGGACCTCTCCCGAAACTGCAAACCCCAGGATTCCATAGGATGTCGTAAATGGAATAACAGTGCTGTAACAGTCTAGTGTGGAAATGGCCTATGACTCTATGAAGTGAGTAAACAGTGGGGAAGCATTTATGTTATGGACTTTAATGATATGAAGTGGTATGCTTTGCAGAGTTGCTAGGTTTTCAAAACAGCAGTAAGGGACAGTTGAAATTCATGATGAGTGGTGGTGTGACACAGGGTTGACCCTTCTCAAATGAACGCTGATGGTTATTCCAATAACTTGGGAGTGTTTCTTTGTTGGACTATATCTCTCAAAATCCCATAGCCATTATTTTAGGATCTGGGGTCTAAAAAGCAAAGGAACTTCTCCAAGCTCTTGATTATCCCACACAACCAATTGTGTCACCTCAGGCTGCATCTTCTATCCTCTGGAATCCAAAAATATATTTACCAAGGCTGCTCCAATTTGAACCTTCCCCAGGCAACTTCAACCAAGGACTGCCCCATCACTGGGATGACTGCCACACCATCCTCTACCACAAAGGTGTATAAAATGGATGACAAGGCAAAAGGAAGTATGAAGGCAAAGGGAATGAAAACTGAGTCAGCGTAGAAAGAAAGACAACACACACTGGCTTTGAAAGTAAGGGGAAGAAAGAGTTATTGTGCAGTTGTGAGGGAAATACAGGAAAGGGAAATAGAGAAAGGTGAAAGAAAAACAGGTTGACATGAGAATTTGGGGATGGGGTGGGGAAAATCCTTGGAATCAAAACAGTTGATACTTCAGGAGGAAATGACCATGTAATGGTAGAAGTGATGATTACAAGATAGCCCAAAGAAGATGGACCCTGGATTAAGGAAAATGTGATTTTAACAGGCTCAAGGATAGATTCTGGGTAGAATCTCATGGCTACAGACACTGAAGGACACCCAACCAAGGTGGATATTTATAAGTAGAAAGTTGCTAAAAGCTGAATCACAAATAATGAGATGAGATGTCAAAGGATTGTAGAAGGACAAACATTGTCCCTGTCTTCAAAACAAAAAACAAACAAACAAAAAAGGCAAAAGAGAACTATTGAGGTCAGCCTGACCTCAATATAGGAAAATATATATATATAAGAACAGATTATACAGGGATCAGTTTGCAGCGACAATGCAGTGATTAGTAGGTTTTGTCAAGGACAAATCCAGTCAAACTACAAATATGATGGTAATGATGTGGATGTCATTTATCTGGATTTCAGCAAAATATTTTCATAAGATCCCCAATATTTTGATTAGCAAACTGATTAAATATGGAATAGACGGAAACACTGTCAGATGGATTCATAGTTGATTGGAAAACCATGTTCAAAGAGCCATTGTTAACAGCTGTGTTTTAAACTAGGAGGAGGTCTTGAGTGGAGTGCCATAGGGTTCTGTCCTAGAGCCATTACTCTTCAACATTTTTATTAGTGATTTAGATGATGAGATGAAGGGTATCCTTATCAAGTTTGTGGATAATGCAAAACTGAGAGTGGTAGCTAACACACTGCAAGAGAGAAAGAGAGAATTCTAAAGGACTTAGATAAACTGGGAAAATGGATAGAAAATAATAAAATGAAATTCAATTGAGACAAATGCAAAATTCTACACTTAGACCACAAAAAGCCAAATGCACAGATATAGGATGGAGGATATTTGGCTTGGGAGTGCTACCTCTGAAAAGTGCCTTGGGATTGTGGTTGAACACAAGTTGAACATGAGCTGGAGCAAGGAAGGTACACGCTATTTTAGCCTGTATTAATAGAATTATAGTTTCAGGGCAGTGTTAGTCCCTCTATATTCTGTGCTGGTTAGGCTTCACCTGGAATACTGCATTTAGGTTCTGGGAACCTCATTTTAAGAACAATATAGACAAGTTGGAGTATGTTCAGAGAAGAGCAATAAAGACGATAAGAAGTCTGGAGTACAAAATATATAAGGAAAAGTTGAAGGAGTTGAGAGCGTGTTCAGCCTAGCGCAGAGAAAACTAAGGGGTGATATGGCACTCTCTGCTTCAAGGGCTGTTAGAGAGAGGAAGATGCAAGTTTGTTCTTTTCTGCCCCAGAAATTAGACAAGGGTCTAATGGCTTGAAGTTACAGAAGAAGAGATTTTGATTTAACATAGAAGGAACTTCTTGACAGTAAGACCAGTTTGGCAGTGAAACCAACTGCATAGAGAGGCAGTGGGGTCTCTTTCATGAGGCATTGTCAAAAAGCGATTGGACAGCTACCTGCTAGGGCTATTCTAGTGGAGATTCTGCACTTAGTGGGGATTGGACTCAATGACCCTTAGGACACCTTCCAAGTCTGTGATTCTATGCTAAATGTTCTGCATGATAGATCATGAATGTGGCTTAGAGTATCTGTTTTTGTAGCAGTTCCATACATTTTATATAATGCACAATTCTGCTCTAAGTGCTTTGTGAACATGGAACTGAACTGTAGCCTTGAAAATCATCTGTGACTGAGAGATCTGCCTTCACACCCTTCTTTCCTGATGTCTAGAACAGCCATGAGAAAGAAGCCATTTGCTTTCCATTTTCACTCTTCAGCTTTTGCCAATGTGCCACTTCCTTAACAGCTGGGGTCACAGTGTTTAAAAACATGTCCATTACTTTCCTAAATTATTTATCAAGCTTTTAGTACATCCATGAGGTGAAGATGGATAGAATTTGGGAGAGAATGTCCCTCATGACCCATCCATAGCTATGTTAGCACTGTATTCACTTTATTTCACAAAAGGTCACTCAGACTGTTTTTGTCTTTCTCTGAGGCTCATATGAGGAAAACTGATGAACTCACTGTAGTTTTTAAGTTACTGGATTGAGGCATGGCCATTTAGTTGAAAATCACTGATAGAACAGGGGTACAATGGTTGAGATGTGATCAACATAATAATTTTAGCCCTGGTTTTCATTCTATAATAAGTAATGGAAATGTTTATAGGAAGCCTTTTAGAGAGTATCCAGAAGAATGTCCCGGTAGCACTGTGCAGCATTACAGCCAATACAAAGCAAATGAGTAACAATTACTTTTATTTTCTGTCTAGTTGAAGTGCTATAGATAAAACAGTTTAAGCAAATGTGAATGAAAATGCCCACTAATAAATAAAACACTTTGAACCAGCTGAAACTATATATTGCGATCAGAAAGTGGCTTTCACGGGGACATATAGTGTTTAAGAATTTGTTAAACTCTGGTCCTTGCCAGCATAGCCAATGCTGAGGATAGTGGGAACTGCAGTCCAAGAACACCTTGAAGGTCACCTATTACCCATCCCTGCTCTAAAATGATTTTCAACCAATCATGGAAATAAAACTATACATGTCAGCATTCCAGGGTCCACCTCATTCTTACTTTTCAAATCTGCCATCCTGACTTTGACTTTGTAGGTTAGTATCACCTTCTTTATCATTTTCAGAATGACAAGATTTCTGACACTTTATACATTCTTAAACATACTAGGAAGTAAAACTTCTTTCTGACTTAAAATGGATCAAATTGGACAGTATTTTGTGAAATATTTTGTAACTATGGTTCAGCTAAATGTTTTATAATGAATGTTTTGAAGGGTCAAAAGAATTGCTTTTCTTGAGCGGGGGTACTGATAAGCTTTTTAAAATACTGCCCATCACATTCTTCATTGTCAAGTGAAATATGTTGCAAAGATTTACAAATCAGAAATCATGCTTCTAAATGACTAATGCTTTTACGTTCTTCTGCTCAGTCTTACTTTGTCTACCTGCCTGGCTGCCTGCTTTCCCCCCGTCTTGTTAAAAAAAATAGATAACTGAACCATACTCCCTACCATTGCTGAGAGTCATTTCCAACTTTGACCTAACTTGGCTTTGGCTTTGGATGTCATCCCATGTGGCATTGCCAAGAGGCCAAATCAAACTGAGGATGGCATTCCCTGCCTTCCATCTTAAATTTCTTTGGTAAGCTTCAATGTAACTAAATCCATTTGGTTGATTTGTCCTGAAACCAAGAAAAATTCTTTCTGTCCTCACTATAGAGAAGTGAAGTGGAGATTGCAAGAGAAGATAGCTGTTAAGATTTTGAGGAACGCCACTAGTGCTGCCAACATATCTGTGCTTGCAGAATGCAACTTACATGTTTCTTCAGCACACAACCTATTCCTGTAATGCACCACTGAAAGGAAGATGTATGTACATTGTTAGCTGGCCTAGACAATGTTCTGAATGTCCACTAGAACATACTGATAAATACTTTAAAGTGTGTAAGGGTTTTGTTCTGCACAATGACTGAAAAACAAAACAAAAAACCCACAACCCATTGCATTGTCCACACATGCCTTTCCTACTCTGCTGCAGATTTTATATCTGTCTTGGGCAAATATCTCATCTCATAATTTTTGTGTAGTGCAAGCATATGGTTGATGCTACATACATTAGAATTCTGGGGTTTGAACTTTCTTGAGGCCAAAGGACTGTCTGATTGAGAATTCTAAATGCCCCTCCCTAAAATACAAACCCTAGGATTCCATAGGATTTTGAAAGTGGAATAAACACTATTAACAGTGTAGTGCAGAAAGGCCCTAACTACCTACAGAAAATCTGTTTATGTTATAGCTGAGCCATATGTTTAACTGACCAGACTAAGGCTCTTTCCGTGCGAGGTGAGTGAATCAGTTCATGCCATTACTCACCGCTTCTTCTTAGCTCGAAGCAATGTGGATTCTCCCTTAAGTCCTTCTGCAGGGCTCCTCCATTTGGTCCAGGGCAAATTGAAGCAGTGCAAGGTCTGTAGATCTGCACTGCTCAGGCTGAAAATGGTGGCTTCCTGTTCTTTGTGGGTCTGGACCAACTGCTGATGCTGGCCACCCCCACAGCCCGCCCTCCGCTGATCGCAGGCTCGCATTGGTGCAAGTCTGCACATCTGCACAAGTGAGGAGGAACACAATGGCGTGCTCCAGAAGATTGGAAGAGCAGATTTTTCCGGCCTTCGCTTAGCACTCTGTGGAACTAAGGTAAATAGTCTGAACCTAGTCCACTCCAAGGTGCGGATGACCTCCGTGACAGGACGCCTTGGCCCGTTTTAACTTTCTGGTGCGGAAAGGGCCTAATTCAATTAAATGAATTAATTAAACTGGACTTACCCCCAAGCACATATAAATAGAACTGGTGGGCAATCTGTGGCCTTCGCCATGTTATTGAAATATATACTTCCTATCATTCTCCACTATCGACTATGCTGAAAAGGACTGATGAGAGGTACTGTTCAACCACATTGGGAGGGCCACACATCTTTAGGATTGCAATCTCAGCCCCTTTTGATTTCATAAATAGCACATTCGTCAAGTTCTTGGTCCACCTGTACCTTTCTCGTACTATGTGAAGCTGGTTAATTATCATTTGCCATTTGGGTTGCTTTTTACAAATTATTAATATTTCTTTTAACTGACAAAATGCAACAAAAATTACATCCTACATTTGATGATTTAACAGGTTCCCAGAATCTCACTCATAATATTTGGTTAGTGAATTATTAACAAGTAGGAACTGTTTTGACTTGAGACAGATGAGCTTGTAAACACTGATCTTCCTGAATAAAAAGCCCGGGCAGTGACTTCATTAAAGCAACTCTAAGAGGGCAGCTGTTTGAACAAAGAACAGAAGGCTCTTGTTATATTTCAACCAGCTACTGCTTGACAAACCATTTTTCTTTTCCTGGCAGCACAGGCCTGATTCATTAAAAAGGCAATACATGCTTAAACACAGTGTAATTAAGTCTAGGCTAAACATATTTAGACAGCATTTGGCCATATATTGAGCACTATCTCAAACATTATGGTACCCCTAAAGCAGTGCTCATTTAGAACTAAGGATCACTCAGTAAAGTGTAATGAACAGTTGAATCCAGTACCAAATTTTACATAAATAGGAAGTGCTGTGACTTGAACCAGGATTGTTCTTTGGTAGGGAACAATCCTAGAAACTATTTTGAAGTCTTTTTTCTCCAGATGAACTATGAGGAAGGAGCTTTGAGAAGTTTTTTTTTTTTTTTTTTGGAATCACAGCTTCCAGAATCTCCCAGTTGGTCATGTTTTCTGAGGGATTCTGGAAGTTATGACTTCAAAAAGTAACTTTTTAAAGCTCTAGGAATTATGCAAATTGCCAAATGATCCCCCATCCAAAAACCTGGGCCCAGTTTGAGTTGGATTCAACCTCCTTCAAGTGTGGGATATTATGGTGAACTCTTGTCTTGCCATTATACTTCAGTGTGATCAAGAAGGACAATCCAGGTTTGAAATCTAAGGTTGAGTCTATACTAATAAGGTCATCTTGGTTCTCAGTTACTTCAACTGAAGGGAAGCCAGTGTGAGAATGCCATTTAGAACCAAGAGGCATGTTGCCAATTTTAAATTGGCTGTGAAGCAGCACGTGAAAGTATGTTAGATTTCTCTATCTCACCCATATGAGTTAAACAAATTCTCTGACACACATACAAGCATGCTATTTTCATTGCTTTTACTGATGGGCTTTGCCTTTGTTCATAGAAGCCTAAGAATAAAAACTGTACTTGCAATTTACATTTTCTCTTAAGGAAGCTGTTTTATTACTTCCTTTTCTTTTTTCCTTTTAAGCACACCATTTGTTCCTTTCCTGCACCTGTTACATAAACTGTAACCAATAGGACTTTTCCATGCTGTAATGTTTTGTGTCATTTTCTTTATGTGCATTACTCTTCTACTCTTTGATGCCTCAAGCAGAGAGAGACAACAGTGTGTTATCTCAGCATATGAATTCCAAATGCCACTCAGGGAAAAATGCAGACCTGTCAAATCTGTTACAGTTTTCCAGTAGTAGACATCTGCCCTCTCGCTGGGTAACCTCTGTCCCCTGAATTCCACCCACCACATTTCAAATTCCTTTTCCATGGATGTCTTGAGGGTTTTCATGGGTGGTTTTGGCATTTCCTGTGGCACGTTCCACAGATGAAATTAATAGGACAAGGCAGAGGAAAGGAGAGGTCTTCCTTTATGAAAGCCATAGAGGACCACCCCAGAGAATGTCATGAAATAAAAACCACACACAGAGAGAAAGACTAAAACACAACGTGCAAACTATCTCTCAAGTAGGGATGGAAACTTTGTGGCCTTCCAGCTGTTGTGGCCTGCCAGGATTTTAGCCAGAATAGCCAATAAGGAGGAATACTGGGAAATCAAGTCTAACAGCAGCTGGAAGGCTACATGATTTCTACTTCTGTTCTAAAGAAAAAAAAAGTCAATACATATATAGGACTATCTTTTTCTCTTTAGAACAAGGGCAGCCATCTTGTGACATTCCATACTTTGTTGGAATGTAACTCCAAAGTTTCCTTTTCATTGGCTATGCTTACTTGCCTGAATGGAAGCTGCAGTCCATTAATGTCTGGAAGGTCACATGATTCTCATCTCTGAATAGAATTTTGGCAAAGTTATGTTATGAATAGATTCTGAATATGGTCGCTCCCTTTGTGGAAAGTGTACAACATATTGGGCATTTTAGCTTAGAACAGTGGGGAAGTCCAAAGAACACGGCAGATGTCTATAACATTATGGACTGTAGAAAGAAAGTAGAAAAGGAGTTGTTCTCCATCTCTCATAATACAACAGCACACAGTTAATAATGACACTGAATGGTGGGTAGATGATTCAGGACCAGTAAAAGGATGGTGCTATGACTAAAATGAAATCGAGTACTCTGCAAAACTTAACACAGTGTACAGTCCAACTATGTCAGTTTATATGGAGTGGTGATTTTTAAAAACAGATAGAAAAATTGATGGAGGATAAATGTATCAATGGCTATGACAAATTCATGTTGGATTTGACTACTGAAGGCTACATCTCATATTGAAAGGAAGGACAACCTATCTCTTACTTATTATACTTCTTACCACAAGTAGCTGGGAAACATGAATGCAAGAGTCCTATTACGCTGATGTTCTGTTTGTGAGCTTTCTAGAATCTGGTTAGTTAATGAAGAAATGGAATACTGAATTAAAAAGACCTTTAGTGTGTCATTATGTGTGGTGTCCTCCCTGAGAAAGGGAACATAAATCCTCCCCATCTTGGAATTCAATGAGCCTATATCAGGTTCTTTGATCTATGAGAGTTTATTTATTTGTTCAGAGAGAATTTTCTTTCCCCAGGCTTACAATAGTGGGTCCTGTCCACAGAGGGCCTCTTCAAAAGCACTGTTACTTCATAGTTGGGTTTCCCCCTCCATTTCTTCCTCAAAGGCAGTAGTTCTCAACCTTTGGTGCTCCAAGTGTTTTGGACTTTTGTTACCACAAAACATGGGTGACTCAGGGGTCCACCTGCAATGCCAGTACCTCCGTGAAACTGTGGGGAAGATTAGTTCAAAGAGGAGGCCTGCAAGAGGAGGATCGATCTCACAAGATCTTTTAAACCTATGTTTGCCAGTACTAATGCAGGGAAGAACCAGCTGGAGGTCCAAAAGTGTTTTAATGGGGGGAATTGCAATAACACACACAAGATCCAAGTGGTCATGCAATGACAAAAGGCTAATTGAAGAAAAAGAGGAAAGTTTCAGACAGCAAGATTTTAGGGTGAAGTGAGTGATATTAAGCAATCCAGAAGAACAGCAAATGCACCTTAGATGCAAGTCTAAGGACAGTACACAATTAGAAATCAGAGCAGCAGAGTGCTACCAGAAATTGGTATACAGAGAGCTGACTGCCCAAAAACTCTATTGATGCCTTTAGGGTAAGGGTGTCAATGGCCCTCTGGCAGAGTAAACAGTGGAGTCCTGAGAGTAGACAGTGGGGTCCAGAATGAGCTAATGACAAAGGGCTAATGGAAGTCCTAATGGCTCAGTACTTGTCAGACAGGTATGGCAGCAAAAGGGAAGCTTGCTTGGTCACAGGGAGAAGAGTTAAGACAACCAGCCATCTTGTGGGAATCTTCCAGATGCTACTGTCTCTAAGAGGTTGAGTCATTGGAAGCTACTTGCAAATCCATTATCGCTGGAGTTTCCTGGTGATTTCCTAACTATGGCTTGGCTACATCTGGAGGTCTCTTCTGACCTTATTCGCAACACACATGTTTGGGCAGCCTTTTACTCTTATCTAGAATGGCCATACAGCCATAGCAGGTCATAATTAATACTCATGCCAATTATATATTTAATATAATATATTTTGCCAATTAAATCAAATGTTACCAATTAAACCATATCAAAGTGTGAAGGTATATGGCCTGGTAACACTTTAGCTTCCAGAATTCCTGACTGTTAACCAAGCTGACTGGGATTTCTGGGAGTTGAAGTCTCAAACATCTGGAAGACCAAAGGTTGGGAACCATTGTCCTAAGGAAAAGAACCCCTGAGATAAACCTTCCCTTGAGGATCCCAAGCTCCCAGTCTCTTGGGCCATTTCCACATTATACCATTATAGTGCTATTGTTCCACTTTCAACATCCTATGGCATCCTGGGTTTTGTAGTTCAGGGAGGGGCATTTGGAACTCTTAGCCAGAGAGCTCTTCAGCCTCAGTAAATGATAAACCCCAGAATACCACAGGATGTTGAAAGTGGAATAACAGCACTATAATAGTGTAGTATGAAAATAGCCTTAGAGCTAGTGCCCCTCAGTGGTTATTCAACCCTGTTACCTCTGTGCTTACCAAGTGCAGTGGAGACTCCTGGGCCTTATCTGTTGTTGAGCTGTCTATCAGGCTTCCTGCAAAAACATGTAGCCTAGTAGTCCTAGGAAGATTTACTGATCCTGATGTCTCCCAGCTTGGCCAGATTGCTCAAAAACCCAAGCTGATTCCTTCTCTTCTGCTTATTTATCCCTCTCTTTTTACTCCCTCATGAGTAGCCTTTCTGAGGTGCCACAGCCACACCCTCTCCCAGCTGTTGCAGATTATCCTGCTCGGGTCAACAGGCAGATGAGTTGCCTTCTTTCTTCTTTGGCCTTGCTGGTTCTACTGCAGGGTTTCCCAAACTCTGGTCTTCCAGGCCTTTGGCACTTCGGCTCCCAGAATCACCTATCATTGCAGCTGGGACATCTGGGAGTCGAAGTCCAAAAACTTAGAGGACTAGGGTTTGGTAATCACTGCTCTACTGGATCCTCTTGCTTGACACAGATGCTGTTTCTATGCCTCCAGTTCCTCTTAGATGCATGGGCAAGGTTTGCTGCAGTGAGTCCCTCCATCTTCTTACACCATGGCTCTTCTTATACTTGAGGTCAAGTAGTATGTTGGAGGAAGAAAGAAGGGCAGAAAGTGTAGAAAAGGAGATAATCCTGCTGAAAGTGTCCTTCCTGCTTGGGAGTAACTTCAAAAACTGCCATCTCTTTCTTGGCAGGTATAAATTATAGGCTATCCTCTGCCTAGGTCCCAGTCATATTTGATGTATTTCCCTCTTTACTAGCTGCGTTCTGCTTGATCATCCAATACAACCTCTGCTCTGGCTCTCACAGAAAATCTCTTCTTCTTCTACATGTGTGACAGAGATGAAAGTCTCAGCACAGATCATTTCTGTGGAGATAAGGCTGTAAGCTGCCCTGAGAACCACTTTAAAAATGTATCCCATTTTTCAAATTTGTGAATATAATGCAATTATTTGTTGTCTTGAATGAAAACATAAATTCAATTTTTTCATGAGGAAATTCATAGCAAAGTTCCCCAAGAGCATTCATTACTTTTGCAATCGAATTACTCAGATTTTGATGCAGGTGCTATGGGAATGCTGGATATATAGCCTTGTCTATAGTTGTGATCCAAGCAATGACATTTTAATTTCCCAACATAAGTTTGTCAATACATCTCAGACCTGTAAATTCCACACTATTTTAGCCCTAGGTTTAACATCAGTAGATCTGTCTTACTTGAGGGGTTTATACTTATAGCAAGCCTTACTACTGAGACCCAGGAGGAGTAACAATCCTGACAAAATATAATACATGCACAAAGTATATGAAATGTCATCTATCATATCAAGATACATAAATACAACTATTAGAGTTCATAGTGGAAAGTATGCTTACTATGGGAAAAGGCTAAATTGCAACTTATTATTTTTCTATAATACTGTAACACTTGGCTATAGAACTACTCTTTATTGATGACTTGCAAGTTGCAATTTTCAGGAACTTTTTCAAGACAGAACAGAACAAGGACACAGAACATTAGCTGAGCACCAAGAATATGGAACAGCACAACTTGTTGGTTGGATTTATTGCTTTGCTGATCCTTACAGTCTATTTCATTTCTGATATTGCCTTGATGATACAAGCCATGACCCAGCAAAACCAGTCTGGAAACAATGTGAGACAGTGGGATGTCATTTAAGGAGAGGATGCAGATACACTTTTCCCACAGTCATGTTTCATATTACTTGTAAATATTTCTCAGAAACACTCATATATTTTTTGGGTTCATTCATTCAATGTGTTAGTGCTATGAGCAACCAGATGGTATGTGACTGTTTGGGCAAAATGGATAACCTTGCTTTAATTTACATGAGATTTAAAACTACTATAAATGCTGTCAAATTTCATCAGTCCACTGTGATAATTTGAAATGACTTCCTTATAGGACACAGATCACATATTACAAACCAGCTTTCATACTCTCAGGTTTTTATTTTCCCCTGGGAACACACCAGGGTGGTGATAACACAATGCCACCAAGTCCCTATAGTGCCTCCAGGTGTGGACAGGTATCTTGGAATGATACCATGCTTTATGCTTTCAAAAACCAAGTTGACCAGAAATGACAGAGAAATGCTGCACCTATTCAATATCCAGTGTAGATTGTCCATCAAAGCAATTTGTATCCTGCTCCATAAACTGGCAGATTGAAATAAATATGCATAGTCTGTCCTGAAGAAAAGAAACTGCCAGATGATCCAGAACATTTTTGAAAAGTGGAATGTTGGAGACTGGCTGGAAGTTATTTAGTACAGTAGGATCCAGAGAGGATTAAAAAAACACAATTAAAATATAGGTCACACTAATGACTTTTTTTTTTTAAAAAAGGGTGAGAGATGATAGATCTGTGCCTCACTATAAAGAGGCATTCCCAATAATCTCTACCTGCTTGGCTGTTCTCCATCTGGACACTTATATAAGCAATGACAGACAAAGGTCAAGCACACACATGGTACTCCCATATCTCTAAGAATCACATCAAAGAAGCATCACATCCAACAAAGTTGTCTAGAGATAAATTTAAGGTTATACTTGGGAAATAATATTGGAAGGATGCATTTCATAACTGTCCATGACTTTAAAAATGCTCAAAATCATGTGCATTTCTTTTGACCTTCTTGATATTCTGTCTGGCACCCTGTTAGGAACCTACATAGTTTTAAGTCCAATCTATGCCAGTATATGCCCTTTTTTGTCATTGGAATTTTCTAGCGACCTCACACAATGCCCAAACTTCCACCCCAACCTACATTTTACCTTCTGCTGTCCCCATATGTTCAGCATAGCTATTCAGTAGTAAGCAGAAAGTAGGAGGATGGCACAGAGATGCATCCAAGTAAGATCTTATAGGTAGACACAAGCAAAGATATTATCTGGGACCTCCTAACCAGTGATTTGAGTTACATTTGTGAAATTGGAAAGTGTTATTTTTCAAAAACTGCAGTGATATTATTAACCAGTTGCTTTTCTGAACCTCTGAATTGAACAACTTTTTACAGTAATTTTCCAGCTGTGGACCAAACACACCTCTTTCTCTCATCCCACGATTACAATAGTGTGGCTATGGTAGTAGAGATCACCACGGCAATAAGGAAGTTTCCAGTGATGTATTTAAGTCTTTTACTCCAAGTCTCAAGTTAAGTCTCAAGTCAAATCTCGAGTCCTTGAAGATACTTTGAAGTCAAGTCTCAAATCTGGAAGCCAACTTTATATCCCAACATATATTCCAGAATTATTTGATAGAGTGAAATAAATTCAGTTTTAACAATTTAAGCAGAGCAATTTTGCCATCTGCAGCTTTGGAAGTGCGCAATAGGATCCTATCTTACTCCCCATTACTGAAGATTAAAAAGATTTAGAAGCAAGGATCTTTCTGCCTCAAGCCCATGCCTAACACATTTGCTGTTCCCCTCTGAGAAATGCACCCTGCACTCTGCAGCAAGTCTTGTCTTTTGCTCTTAGGGAACATTTTATAAGGCTCCTCCAATATGCAGCAGGGACAGGCTGCTGAGCAGACCTCAAGCCTGCCTCAAGTCCATTGCCTAACCTTTTTGCTGTTCCCCTCTGAGAAATGCACCCACTTTGGGCTTGAGAGAGACTGTCATGTGACTAGTAGTCAAAAAGAGAGGGAGGCATTGGTCAAAGTCGTAAGGGTTCTAGATGAATGTGTTATGTTACTGAACCAAGGGCATCAAGTCAGTCAGTAAAAATATACAAGTCTCAAGTCGAGTTGAGTCAGTGCATCAGTTGAGTCGAGTCACTGAAGTGACTTAAGTCTGACTTGAGTCTGAGTCTATTGACTAAAGTCTACATCACTGGAAGTTTCCAGGGCCTTTCTTTTTGTGGACTTCCTTCTGCATCTAAGGAGAGGGAGGTAAAAAAAAAATTGAATAGCCCAACAGCTGTCCTCAGGATTTTAGGATTTCTCCCATAACCTAATATCTAAACTGTACAGAAAATATTTTAAAAAATGCAATTCACAACACTTAAATTTGTTCCTTCCTCTATGTCTATCTGAAATCTTACATCCAGTTTGTGTTTTACTTTGCCGGCAACAGACTACTCTTTTCTTCCTTGGAAAAAATCTAAACATGACATCTATGTGCCAACTAGTATTATATCTCAAAGTTGTGAAACTGCCAAAGGACTCAGTGTTTTCAGAAGCCCTATATAATACCTTTATACTTATGATTTTTGCATAAGAACAAGAGAGTATGCCAGTCAAAAACCTAGCATTAGCAGTAGCAATGGAACTATGCTTGGTTTTGGAAGGAAATTAGTAATGCATTACTGAGGTGAAAGTTTATCTACTCAATTTTTTGTACTTATACTCAGCAGAAAACAGACCCTGCCTGGCTAATGCATATTGTCCAAAACTAAAAAGGACATTCCCCCCCACCCTATGTGTAGAAAGGACCTTGGAAGTAGTTTCCAAAACCTATGCTGCATCATGATTGTAACTTCAGTCCTTTTTGTTATATGGTTATAACCTCTAATTAGGTAGGCAACCACCAGGCAACCATAGGGCTGGTGAAATGGGACAATTATGATGCCATGAGAGGGAGCTTTCACATGCCAGCTCAGATCACCAAATAACTTGGTGAAGTAGTGGCAACAGATGACTAAGTGCTCTTTATAGTGCTCTCCAGTGTAGTATTTCAATGCTGAATACACAGTAGAATGGTGCGCCTAATGCCCTATGCTTAGATGTAATGCATGTCTTGATTAGATTTGGCTGCTTCCTACTCCATCTCTCTAGTCACCATTCTCTGCCAAACACTGCTGCTTGTTTCCCCCCAGCATGCCATCTTTCAGAGCTAGGCTTGCCAGTTTAGGATCATCCCAAGCCCTTAGGTTTCAGGGCCAAAATCTAAGACCCAGAGATGGCCCCTGATGATGTAATTATCCATTAAGTATCAACTAGAGTTGGTCATGGCTTGCCATTCAAACACACACACATGCAAAGAATCTATTTTCTTGTCTGAAAATTAAGACAGAAGTAATAACTAAAGGGGCTCTCCCCAGAGAAGGTGAAATTACAGGGTTATTTCTTCTCACTTGCTCAGGGAAATGGGATAAAGGATATTTAATCTATCTACTTCCTTCCAGTCAGAAGGTGGATGCAGAGTAGATCAGAGCAGAGTGTGAGCCTGGTGCCAGAATTACTGGGAGGGAAGGAGGCAGCTAACTAAGCCAATACATAGACCCCGCAGAGAATCTTGGCATGTTGCAACAAGAAATCAATGAAGCCTTGCAAACTGTAGAAAGCTTCAACTCTTCTAGCTGAGCTGGAGATATGGATTGTTGTTGTTAACTATCATTAAGTCAAGTTCAACTCATGGCAACCCTATGAATAAAAACTCTCCAAGCTACCACATCATCAATATCCTTGTTTAGGTCTTGTAGACCCGGGGCTGTGGCTTCTTTGATTGAGCCTATGCACCTGTAGTGTGCTCTTCTCCTCTTCCTCCCGCCTTCTACCTTGCCAAGTATTATTGTCTCTTCTAGTGAGATATGTCCAAAGTATGATAGATTCAGTTTATCTTGACTTCTAGGGAGACTTTAGGTTTGGTTTGTTCTGGAATCCATTTTTGTTTTGTTTTGTTTTTGGCAGTCCATGCTATCCACAGAACTCTTCTCAGCACCACATTTCAAATCAGATGATTTTATTCTTAATGTTTTTTTCCCCACTGTCTAGCTTTCACAACCATACATAGAAATTGGAAGTATACTGGCAAGGACAATCTTGCCTTTTGTATTCAATGATATATCTTTGCACTTCATTATCTTGTCTAGTTGCTTCATTTTGCTGCCCTAAGTCCTAGTCTTCTTCTGATTTCTTGACTGTAGATTTAATTTTGATTGATGATTTAGCCAACATTCAGGAAATCTTTGACTATTTCAATGTCTTCATTGTATGTTTTAAAGTTATGTAAATCATGTGTAGTTATTATTTTTGTTTTCTTAGTATTCAACTATAAACCTGCTTTTATACTTCCTTTCTCATCTTTCTTAATTTGTCCAAGTCTTTGCTATTTTGTGCTAGTAGTATGCCTATCTTAAATTGTTGGTGTTCCTTCATCCAGTTTTCACACTTCCTTCCTCAGTGTATAATCCAGGTTTGTGTATGATATGTCCAGCACACAAGTTAAACAGATAGTCTATTTGATTTCTATATTGCCCATCAAATGACATCCATGTATACAGTCACTTCTTTGGTTGTCTGAAGAATATGTTTGCAATGAACAAAATGTTGGCTTTACAAATTCAGTCAGTCACCTCCTGCTTCATTTCTTGATTGGACTTCATATTCTGACTCTTGGCTGTTTTTGCTATATCTCTCCTCACAATTAATGCTACTTCATTTCTTCTTAGTTTTTCATTTCTTGAGTAAAACACTATGGAATTATCTGACTCAAAATATCCCACTCCTGCCCACTTCATCTCACTCACACCAAGTATTGCCACATTTATACTTTACATATCTTGCTTTACTATGTCTACCTTCTCCTGATGTATGGTTCTCACACTCCATGTTCATGCAATATGTGTTGTGCAACTTCAGACTTTCTTTTCACCTCAGAGAATGTCAACAATTAAATGTTCTTTTGGCTTGAGCCCAGTTGCATCATTAGCCACAGCACTACTCAAACTTGTCCTCTGTTCTTCTCCAATAGCCTGTTGAGTGCCTTCTGACTTGGGAGTTTCATCTTCTGGTACTGTATCTTGGTTCATTCTGGATAACGTCATTACAGAGTTTTCAAGGTAAAAGACTTCAAGAGTGGTTTATAATTGTCTCTTTCTGTGCAGTACTAGCACATATTTACTATGATACCAAAGCTGTTCATGTGTTCAAGGTTGAGTTGGCTGCCGCCCCCAAAAGACCACACAGACACCAACATTTGGGAAAAATAAGGCCACAACTTTATTGGCTACAACTGTGACAGGGTTGACATGTGAATGAGTAAGGATCCAGGAATCAGCCAACCCTCCAGTTAGCTGATGAACCAAGCATGAAGCCTGGTCGGGACCATCTGGTGGCAGGCCTAAGGAGAGATCTTCTTCCAGTATGAAAACCACTCCACTACTGCCCCCACCACCACTATGGTTGTGGTCCAGTAGCTGTTTAACACATTGGCCATTTTTGCACTACAGTGTTAAAGTGCTGCTATTCCACTATCAACCTCCTATGGAATTCTGGAGTTTGTAGTTTAGGGAAGGGCACTTCAAATTCTCAACCAAAGAGCTCTTTGGTCTCAGTAAACTACAAACCCCAGAATTCCACAGCGTGTTGAAAGTGGAATAGCAGCAGTTTAACACTGTAGTGTGGAAATGGCCATTGTCTGTCTCCTCAGCAGAAGTCTGCTTGACATGGGAGATCCTGTCCTCAGCATAGCCTCTTGTCTCACAGGAGCATGCAGTCCCATCACCACAGAAAGGAAGTGCCATAGTGGGTCTCTCTGTACAGTACTGAAATCAAACCTAACTGTTTTTCTTTCACTTTTCTTCCTTGGTGCAGTTTTTCATTTGTAAATGTTGAGAATGCTCAATGGTTAAGGGAACAGTGCTAGGACAGCATGAATTGGTATGATTGAACACACGGCTGAATGTAGATGCTTTTAAAAATTATACATTCTTTGGGAGGGGGGAGAAGCAAACTTGAAAGTTTCCTATGACAACCCCCTTCCCAAAGCTACCTTTCTTTAAAACTACAGACATTTTGGTAGTGCTGCTCTACTCCTTGGTTCTATATTGTCCCCATATTTCATAGAATGGTAAAGAAAATAATGGAGGAGGAGGAGATGTAGCCATTGTAGTTTCTCATTCCAATGCATGTCAATGAGAGGCACTGTGATCCAAATTTCTGAATCTTGTTTCAGATCAGTGGCCTATCATAGACTGGACTGAAACAGCTACATCTGGTCAAGGTGAAAATAGTGAATGGAAGAACTCTACACATCCACACTGTTGGGAGCTAGCATGATCTTAGGAATGTATGAGTAAAGGGACAATTACACTAGTGCCAAGAGATGTTCCTACACTGGGATGGAATCAGAAAGTATGATCTAAATCCATTTAGCCTGTATGTGGAGGGGATGCCTGAATGGGATGTACTGTATACTGGGGTCTTTGATTCTAAAAATCTATATATCAGTATATCAGGCCTTACAGTCAGATGACTCCCTATAAAACAAGTAAGACTTTCTAAAGAACAGTTTAAAAAAACTCATAAGAAAAGAAGCAAAGTTAGTGGAAATAGGAGATAAAGAAAATGTATCATTTCCTTTCATAACTTCTTTACTGTCAGGTTGCAACTCTTGCAGTTTTGTGAAAACCTACCTGTTTCATTTCATGTACAGCCCATAAACGATGATTAATTTATCCATTTTGGTGCACAACTTCAAGCAAACAAACCACTGAGCTAATCTGATCTTTCTTTATTGGTTCAGATAATATTATATTTTGAGTTTTCCTACTGGAGGTTGCATACTTTCATTGCATGTCTTCCAATTAACACTGAATACTGGGGGGAAAATGCAAAAACATTCTGTTCCCATTCATTATTGCTTCATTTTTGTTAATAAGAAAATTTTGAGTCAGCTTCCTCCTTGGTTTGAATATAATCTTTTTAGGATTTCTTTTGACACTTTAACAAATGATCTTATGAAGAGTGCTGAAGGTAACTGATTTTTTACACTTCCCTTGAAACCCTCTAGCTGACGCATGGCCATTTATTCCTATATCTATCATCATTTAAGTTACTCAGGACTAATTCTGATGAAATGTCTTCAGCCAGGGCACAGGGCTAATACTTCTTGGAGAAAAATGTTATGAAAAGGAATTTGCAAAGAAGATGAGGTAGATTAAATGATTAAAAGGAAGGCAACCACTAAGGTGCAAGGGATTTTCAAATAGCTGCATGCATTTTATTTTATTTCTTTATTTTTTAAATGATACTGCTAACCATGCATGCATCTGTACTGTACATTATGTCCCTGTTGAGAAAGAAAAGGGATAATACAAGAAAAGTGTAAAAAAAGAAAATGTTTCATAATGAAAAAAATGGTTCAGTAACTTTGAGAAAAGAGGGTGCTGATTTGATCAGTGGTATAATAAAAAGAGCCTCAGCTTTTATTTATCAACAATTCATACCTCCTGCACACATTGTTTCCATAAAATATATTGTGGAAATATTAAAACCAGCAGCAGATAAAAGTCAAAATCCAAATCTGAAATCACAGCAGAATGCACACAATGACTGAAGTCCCACATCATTTGGCAGGACTTCACTAAGTCATATCGTCTCTCCCTGTGTGGAAAATTCACCTGTCCCCCACAGCACCTTGCCATGGTCATTTAGGCTATTTATCCATGTAGCTTCCAGCTATGTTCCTACAGCTGACTGAATGAGAATGTCATCATTTCTGGGACCTATAGACATCCTTTCGGAGCTCTCAGATGTTGTTGTCATCATGGTTTGTCCAGCTATAGGAACATAACTGGATGCAGTGTGGCTGTCCCTGACCCTCACCAGCAATTAAATCGCTGGTGAGGGGAAAATTGTTCAAGAAACTAAATTCTTCACTCAGTTTCTTTTTGAAGGTACTGGTGAATAATTTCAGCAATTTTCTTTCTGCAGCAAGAAGCAAGAGTGTCTTTTTTTTTTTTTTAAAGAACCCCCAGTTTTCTAATGTTATCTGCATTTTGGGACATTCTGTGTAAAATTTGCACATGGTTCTTTTGCACTGAAAATAGCATTTTCTGCATAGGAAACAGTATTTTTGGCATGGAAAACAATATTTCAATGCAGAAATATTAAATCCTGCACAGAAAATGCTGTTTTCTCTGCAGAAAATGGTGTTTATGCTGCCTTGGAGTGTGGTGGAGTCTCCTCCTTTCGAAGTTTTTAAGTAGAGGCTGGATGGTCATCTCTCAGGAGTGCTTTGACATGTGTTCCTACGTTGCAGGAGGTTGGACTGGATGGCCCTGTGATCTCTTCCAATTCAATGATTCTATGATTTACTATGCAAATCAGCCATATATGAATTTTGCACAGACTAAAACCTCAAATACAGGATTTTTTCAACAGAAAATAGCATTTTCTCTTCAGGAATTAATATTTATGCATTGAAATAGTATCTTCCATGCAGAAAATGTTGTTTCCTGCACAGAAAATTATATTTTGCTTCATCAAAAACCTACATGCAAATTTTGCTCAGAATAAGTCCTAAACTGCAAAGATTCTCATCAGCACAGTACTCATCAGTACAGTACAGTACAGTACTCTTTTCAACCATTTTTGGAATACTTTGAAATATTATTTCCATCCCCATAGGAGACAGATAATTTCAGTAGTCACAGGGTGGTTGTGTGAAGAAGATATTGAATATCTTCCCCTGAGAAAACCATAAAATGTCATAGGCAGGCATCCTGTTGCTTAATTGCAACTGAGGTAGACCTATTGAATCAATAGCTGAATGATGACTCAGTGCATAGCTAAATCTTCTTGATTCAGTGTGTTTAGTTTCATCAGGACTAACAGTAATACATAATTTAGGAAATATACAAGCATAATTTAAGCCTGCATATGTCACAAAAAGGATGCCAACCACTCACTTGGATCCAGATCATCTGGAAAAGATCCACTGACTCCTGACTAATTTTAGTTCCACTGATTTCAGTGGGTCTACTTTAAGCATGACAAGGTCTATATGTTTCACTTTTCTGCTAAATATACACAACAGGTTCATACCATGGTTGCAGGCTACATGGTACATTGAACTGTAGAAGACTGAGATAAAGTTTCATTTTTATTTTCTCATTGCTATCAGGCTACATTGGAACTCAACTATTAGCAGGGTTTAATCCATTCTCTATATGGTTTGTGCCTGTGTAGTACTGGAATAGTTGGGAAGTATGAAAATTGGGAAGCATGTGGATAGGGAAAATCTAATTCACATTTCATTCTGGGATCATGCCAGCTATATGAAAATTTGCAAGCTGAATTCCCCAAGCATCTCTAAAATCAACTTTTCTTGGTGTGCATGAGACAATTAAAGGAATAAGAACTTCAACTGCATTGTCTTTATATGCAATAAACAGTCCATGCCAGATGTTAGTCCAGATGCAACCAAGAGATCGCCTCACAATAAGAGATGTGCATCTCCTTGATGCAATCATGTCAGGTAAGCCAAATGATTCAAAGATTTACATGATTAAAATGTTTTCTCCATCTATGACTGTTCTGGCTGTAATATCTTAATTGGAACTGTATTATAGATCATAATCCCCCCACTTTTAAAAAAAATTGTGCTCAAGGTTATTTTATGCATGATTTCCACAGGTACATTCCAAGAAACAGCAAATTAAGATGACAAATTTTTATTAACACTTAGTTTTGTAGGGTAGGGACAAATATGTCTCCTGTGGAAAGCATAGCTTAACATTTCTCTGCATCTGTTTTAATATTATGCAATGAATTTCACTTCTGTCTAAATGATGAGAAATAACTAGGAAGCAAGACTGACCAAGTACTACATGTGGGAATTGCTCAACCTAGGTGTAATCACTGGAAATCAACAATAACCTTCTATATAAACAGAAATGCTTATAATGTAACTGTATTAAAATGGTCTGGAAAATTAAAAGGGTCTCATAGCAGCTAGAAAGAGTTTAGCTTCTATTAGCTATGAACGGATATTCTTCCCAATTTTATTATAAGGACGTTGCCTTTGTCTGAGCTAACGTGTCATCTGATCAAACACCTTTTCCCTCTGCCCACTGATCTCCAGCCAATTTTCTGAAAAGTAAAGGAAAATATATAAAAAGTAATTATGATATGATGAAATGTGTCACTATTCATCTCAAAACAGAATGTTTAAATGTGTTTGGTGAAAAATAACAAAAGATTTTATTTTTTCTGTGGAAGAGAGAGAAAAATTGGCTTGGTTGAAGCCAGTGACAAACCTCCCATTAACCTAAATAAGTCAAGGTACTCCCCAGAGTATCCTGGAAATTAAATCACACTTCAGATGATTTCTAATTGGCACTAAGACTTAATATCCACAGTAGCTTGGCCTAGAAACAGCAGGTAATTTTTTAAAACAATTATTAGCTCTGCTGAGGAGAGGACCCACTTACTTTACCAAAGAAGAAGCAAAGACAAACAAGTAATATGATAAAGAATCAGACATGACTTGACTAATATCCCATGCTGCCTCTTGTTTTGTGCAACAGAGTTATCAGCATACAATTGCATACATCATCCACAACAGATAAACCTTTTTCATCATTGGAACAGGTTACTGTTGGGTCCTGTAATAGATAATATGACAGATTGTTCTTTTACAATATAACTTTCTTAGGTTGAGCACGCACAATCCATGATGTGAAATTTACTCCCGTTTGTTAGTTTTTCATATGATGATAGCAGAGTTATTATGCCTTTACCCTTCTACTTTAACAGGATATAGGTAAGTGGAAATTAGGATATTCTACCTCCAGTTTCAAGTTTGGAGCTTGGGGAGATTTGTTCTCAAAGTCGTCCTGACATTGCCAGGACTTCTAATGCTCAGTATGACTGCAGGGATCCTGAAACACTCACACCAGTCCCAAATGTAAAATTGGGTGAAGTGAACAAGGAATTGCCATCGACCCCATGCAGCCTATCTACTCCAAAGTAAATCAAACATTGATCATGCTGACTGGGATTGACATTCAAAATAGCTGGAGAACCAAAGACTGAGAAGCATTGGTTTAAGGCCCTGAAAGAAGCATCACCTATGGCACATGACATCTGGATTATTACACCAGGTTTTTAGGAAACACCAGTGAGGAGATTTCCTCATAGAGTGGAGCATGAACAGATTTACAGTCTTACTGTTTTAAATGTTTAGCTTTAGCTTAAGAGGAGAAAAGGACAGGATAATCAAGACTTGAAATTAGTCATGGATCTGAGTCCTGACAGAAACTAGTATTTTTCAGGTTTTTAAAAATAATAATTTTGACAACTTTTCTAAAAAAAAAGAAAAGAAAAATAAATATGAATATGGGCACTTTGCTTTCTGGCAGTTATACAGCTTTGTGATACTACTTCATGATACTTCTAGAAGATTAATTAATCTTTCCATCTTATTAAGAAGCTAGCCTTGACATGCCTACAGGATGATTTCAGGACAAATGACTATCTTATTCTTAGTTGCAAGTGAAAAATATTTGGAGCTCTATTTATTAGCTTATCTTCTCTGTTAAACATTTATGAGTCTGATCTTTATAGTCCATGGAGCAAGAGAGTAAAGGAGATGAACTGGAAAACAGATAGTGTGAGACCTTGTGGACACCAAACACATACGATATATTTCCCTGTCTCAGAGGATGCTTTAAATATGCCAGAGCACTTCTCTGCTTGACTGAATGAAGAGTACTGGTCAAGGAGCACAGGGCAATTCTCTTCACTTTTCAACCTGATAAGGTAAAAAATTACAGAAAATTGCCTTTGCACAGACTTTGGGAAACTATTATTCTGCTATCCTGTGTCCAGCTTCCCAAACAGATACTTTAAAAAAAAAATCACTGATGTATGCTAGTTGAAATATTTAGAGTATTTATGACTTCTTTCCAGTTTTATAGAAATTGGCTTTCCCAACACTGAGAGGATGATATCATATCTGTTTGCCATGTAGCTGGTGAGATGTGGGTTCCTATTAGAAAGAGAAGCAGAAATCCTAATTTAGCACAACAAACATGGGGGATACAGATAGATACTGGAAAAGGCACCTCTGAGTATTCCTCGCCTCAGAAAAACCTATGAAATCCATGGGGTCACTGTAAGTTGACAGGTGATTTGAAGCAACACACATACAAACCCAGCTTCTCAGAGCTCAAATCCTTCTGCCTGGATAGACAATTTTGTCAGTTTAAGATCACCCGCATTTTTTCTTTTTAAAACACAAGTTCTTCCTCTCCTGCCTATGAAGAAGTTGGCAAATTTAATCAGATTATGAAAAAAAAAGTAAACAAACCAAAGAAAAATGCTCATCTACCCCTTTGGGGCAGAAACTTTTCTTAGCAAAGGACACAAACAGAAATTGCACATGGATTCTGCAAAAAGTAAAGATTGTTATCTAAATCAACATTATCTTGATATTTCCTGTGGGATACATTTAAAAGCAAAGTCACTGTTTAATCCAAAAATGAGTATTTTGCCTTTCTAATGCAGTGTTCAAATAGAATGTTAATTATGTTGATTACATTTCTTCTCCCACTGTCATTCAAGGTCATGTGGTTGCTAGTGTTATAGTCAGAATGAGTTATAATAAGAATTAAGTCTCTGCAATGAACTAATCCCAAATGCAACCAAAATTAAAGATGCAGAACCATATTTCACATGGTCATAAATACTCGTGTAGTTATTGCAACATAAAAATTGTACATTTCATACAAAGAAGTCTAAAGCAATATTTTATTCCAACTGAGATACATGTGGTGCCTAGATGCCTCTGAAACCACACTGGGTGCTGGAAATTGATCTTTCTGCTACAAAAGCTACGAACCATAATAAAGCTTGCAGGGAACAGATAAGGGTAACACAAAGGATGGAAAAGGAGGCAAAGTAGATGATAGCGATTTGGCAGGTGAAATGAAAATGGCAGGAAATTAAAATACTAGGGAGGACAGATGGCTGCAAGTGTGGGAAATGAAATACACAGAAAACATAAGATAATTAATATACTAAAATGGAGGTGATCACCTTCTCTGATCCCACTCTCTGAAATGTCAGCAATCAGTGTTGTCACATCTCTGTTACAATCCTCAACAACATGCTGTTCTTGCATCCTGGCAGGGGCTCAGAATAAAACTGACTTCTTGTGCTAAGTGTTTATACTACCCCCAAACTCCCTTTCACCTGATTGTTCCTTCTTCCTGGATTTTTTTTTTTTTTTGATGGCTTGAAGGGTCATCAATACCACTCATAGCAATGGCACTGCTTATTCATGGTGAGGTCAAAATAGTGCAAGTAAAACCAAAGATGTTTAGAGGGAATAAGATGAGACTGAAGTGATCTCTTGGTGTGGAGTACCCAGTAAACAGAACTGGGTGAATTGGGGACAAAGGGTTTGGAAATCAAAGTGGCTTCTGTAAGTTACAGGTTGTTGTAGGAGACTACAATGGTAAAACTCTATGTACACCACTATGGGTAGTAGAAGAAATAAGGATCTGACCTTCTATTCTATGAAAGGTACTAAAACTACTTAAGGAAATGGAGCTTTTCACCCTTCACTCTCCAGCATCTTATCCCTTTCTATGAAAATCATTGCTCATTGCTCAAGAGTCATCTGCAAATGAATGGCATGTGGTCCCGGGGCTTGCACAGGGAGGAGAAACAAATGAAAATCATAAGGAACCTCCCTCCTCCCTGTGCTCAATAATGCCTTTGTGTCCAAGCCAAAGTGTCTGAAAACTGCTTGGGGCTACTTAATCCTGTGGCTTGCCTCTCTTCTCTAACTAGAGATAGGGGTGTCAATTCAGATTAAACCTTAGAATTGTTTGTGTCTTCCATGAAGTGTGTCTCTATGAGTCCCCACGATTAGCATTTTAGCCCCCTGCACAATCTGACAGAAGTTAGCCAGATTCTTCCTAAGATGGTGCAATAAAATATTTCCAGCCTAAAGGCTGAATTCAATGTCAGATTTATTTATTTATTTCTAAAAATATTTTTATTTTTTTTTATTTTTTTATTTTTAAAATATATACGCTGCTTTTCTCTTAACATGGAACCAAAGGTGACTTACAAAGGATAAAAAAAATGGTTATTTGAAAACCTTGATTATGAAAATTAACCAAACTAACCAAACATCATATGAAAATACCATTTAATTTTTAAGTAGGTATGAGATGGTTTAAAAAAAATAACAGTGAATTTAAAAATGCAGTGCATGAACCCCACGAACCCTTTGCCACCAATTAATCATTGAAAGTGTTTGAATAAAAAGGTCTTGCCAGTGAATGGAAAGCAGAGAAAGGGCATCATAGTCTACTATGGAAAGGAATTCCACAAACTGATAATAGCTACTGAGACAATTCATTCCAGTGTCCTCACAAGAAGGGCCTATGATGATGGAAGGACTGAAAGAAAACCTTTTCCTGAGGATCTCAAGACTCTGGTTGGTCCATATAGAGAGCTCAATCTTTCAGATAGCCAGGACCTAAACCATATTGGGCTTCATTAGTCTCCACCAGCACTTTGAATTGTGCTTGGAAACAAACTGACTGTAAGAATAGCTATTTCAACTAGAGAGCTATATGCTCCATGTAACTGGTCCCAGTCAGCATTCTGGCTGAAGCATTTTGATTCCTCTCAAGTTTTAAAACAGTTTCCAAAGGCAGTCTCAAGTAAAGTGCATTACTGTAGTCTGAAAATGTTTTAATCAAGGCATGTGTGAAGATAGCTTGCTCTGACTTCTCAAGGAATAGGTACCACAGGCTCACTAGACTTAACAGTGTAAATGTACTCTGAAATCTGGACATCAAGACTCAGGCTTACATCCAGTAGTACACCCAAGTTGTGAACCTGAAATGTCAGTGGGAGCCTAACTCCCATCCAGCACAGGATGAATCCCTATTCCCTGATCTGCCTTATGACTGGCCAAGAGCAATTGTGTCTTGTCTGGATTAAGCTTCAATTTTTTGCCCTTATCAAGTTTCCTATTAACACCAGACACTGGAATTAGATGGGAAGAAGAGACAGAGTTGGGTGCCATCAGCATGTTGGTCACACTGAACCCTCAAACTCTGAGTAACCTTTCCCAGTGGCCTCATGTATACATTAAACAGCACTGGGGGACAGAACTGGTCCCTGAGAGACCCCCCCCCCACAAGTTGGTGTGTTAAGAAGGAATTGCCCAGCACCACCTCTTAACTTGGAACCTCTAGGAAGGATTGGCACCCCAACAGGGACACACTGCTTCTGTGTAGTTCTTAACATAGGTCGTCCACCAAGGCAACCAAGGCCTGTAATTCTCTAGGGTGGTGGGATTTTTCTTTCAGTCACAGATTCACCACAGCCTCTTTTAGGTATGACAGAAGGTTGTTCTGCATCAGTGAGGCATTCACTACTCCTCTTACTCACTCAGCCAGTCTTCATCTGGCTGCATTTAAGAGCCAAAAAGGAGAAGGATCCAATATGCTCTCACCCCTCCAAGGATCCTGTCCACACCCTCAGGCTCAATAAATTGAAAGGTATCCAATAATACAAAACAAGCAGGAGCCACAGTTATATCCCTTGCACCTGTATCAACCACAGCTTCCAGGTCACAGAAGACTGAAGCAATTTTTCTTGAAATGTGTCTTGCAAATTATTCATTTGTGGACTGACAAGTGATCTGTGTTCCTTTCTTGTAAGATAGAATGGAAAAGGTCCCTGACCACTTGAGACAGCTCCATTGGATGATACTGTACAGGCACAATGATGGCAGACAAGGCACTAGGCATGACACAGAATTTCCAATGGGCTGTAGGTTTTGTTTGGTTGGACTTATTCTGAGTTTTTCACTATTGATGCTCTAGCTTCTGTCCCACTTGTATAATCAATGCTAGCATCCTAGTAAACCAGGGAGCTTGTTCAGCTCCATTTCATGGGAGGGAGTACTTAGGAGCAATTGTGCCCACTGCTCTGGCCTTTTCCCCATTCCAGAAGTCATCCAAGGCTTTGACAGGATCATCAGCCAAGGAAACTCCTCAAGAGCCATCAGAAATCCATCTGGATCCATAAGCTTCCTAGGGCAAACTGTCTTAATTGGCCCTTCAATCCCTGTCAAGGCTCCAAGTTCTAATAAGTTTAAACTCCACCAGATATTCATTTGTCCATGACAATGGGCTATAAAAAATTCTCAGAGACCACATTCTAATGGCATGTTTTAAACAAATAGGTTGAGCCCAAATATATGTCAGTATATCTTTTATTAATGCTTTTACTGACGTTATAATGTTTTAATAACTTTCAGATTTTCTTTTAAAAATACAAAGACTGGGAAGCTACCAATGTATCATAGGGAAGAAAGTATGGCCATCTGAGGAACCACAGAGGCCTAGATTGGAACTGCAGGAGGATTAGATTTGGCCCTAATATCTGCGGTTCCCCACTGCTACATTAAGGTATCCTGGTTATATGTTTTCATATTTTTTTAGGAACTGACATGTCTGCCACATTCAGGTGGTGGAAAGGGCTCATGAGAATGGCACACATCAAGTTAGGGGTCACAGTCCTATCACACCTAGTATTGCTCACAGCGGGTAGGGTTGGATGAGGAGATAATTACCAAGCAGATTGGCTGCCCAATGCCTGTGGGCATTTCAGCACTACACTGTAATAGTGCTATTATTCTACTTTCAATATCCTATGGAATCCTGGGATTAGCAGTTTAGAGAGGGGCATTTAGAATTCTCAGCCAGGGAGCTCTTTGGCCTCAGTAAACTACAAACCCCAGAATTCCACAGGATGTTGAAAGAGGAATAATAGCACTATAACAGTGTAGTACGGAAATGGCCTGAATCCAGGCAGTGTTTCAGGCTAAACCAAACCATTGTGAGCTGTGGCCAGTAACTATTTCTGCCACATCCTCTGTCTCCACTCAAGCCTCTTCACTGGTATGGCAGGGACCTCTTTTAACCTGGGAAGAGGATTTTCATGCCGCAAACTGTGATTAGAATGCTATATATATTTTTTTAAACTGTCAATTATGCATGCCAGCAAGAGAAAAATATTATTGGGCAGCATTGTGTAAATATTGTAAACAGTTAATGAATTAATGAATTGGGTGAAATTTGAAAATAATACCTTTCATTATAATCTGATTGAACCTTGTATTTGCCACTGTTGGCATTATAAGAAATCCTTTAACAGAAATATCTAAGTGCAGCATTTCTTCTGAACAAATACAGCCAAAACTTTTAATTCCATATTGTAATATTTATATTCAGGAGATGAAAGGTGGAGACTTAAAAGACTATGCAGTATTGCTTTCTTTGTCTGTCAGTATCGTACAATTATAGATGACACACACAAAAACACTAATTGCTACCTGACATTTTAAAACTGATGGTTAGATACTCTGTTCAATGGTTTTCTTGCTATTATAGTGAATAATAGGATTAACAGCATGCCAGTTGGGATAACAAGTTGCTCAGCTTTCTCAGAGGCATTGTTGAAAAGTTCAGTCTCAAATTTACTGAAGAAACAACATAACATTGGAGCAACCATATTGGGGCAGATGAAATGGTCCAGTAAGTTGACCATCTTACTGAGTAGTTATAAGCATACAGTAGTAAATTACCATCTGGAAAATGGCAATTTGTATTCACCCTTCGTTAAACCATGAAGGCTATTTCAACTGACCATCTGCAAACCAGATGTAGGACTAAACTGGCATAAATGCCAAAGGCTTAACTGAACCAGGGACAACAGTGAATACAAGACGGGAGAAAGTTGTTGACATATAAAGTTTCTGGTGGATAATGGAGACTGAATTTGGAAGCTGTAGTGATTTTCACATAGGCAGCATTTTTATTTACACTCCATTTGGGAGATGTCATGCAGAGTTTAACTGGTTGTAATAGCAGTTTTGGAAGAATAGATATTTCACTTGGTCCTCTTTTATATTTTGCTCTGCTGATTCTTCAAAATTCTCTTAAGACACAACTATAAATCAAGGTATTACTTTGAACTTTGAAAACCTATATTCTAAATCATCCAACCCAGTAATTTCCCAAAGCATACTGGAGAGTGAATGTAAAAAGGTATGGCTGTTCATTGAACAGAACTGCAACTTTTAAACTCCACTGGGTGCCGTCCAAGACATAGTCAGTATATTTGCCTAAAGATAATTGCTCAGTGACCTGTTGCATTTATGTGTACTTTGTAAAGAAATCTATTGGATCAATACGTTTGCAACTGTGGAACATGCTATCCTCCAGTGACTGATAATGGAATTTAGCTTTGACAATGTCTCAGGGTATATATTGCTCCAGGGGTCTCTATTCATTCCAAGTGTAATTCAGTCATTGGAGTTATCTACATAAATGCTATCCCTCAAGGATAATGTATATCATCTGCTGTGCATGCAACTATATGTTTTCCTTACTCCTAATGTACTGTTATTTACTGAATACATTTTGTATTGTTATTTCTCTGGATAAATGCAGCATTATTTGATATCTGTCTCAATAAAATGTCTATTAAATGTTTATCATATTACTATTCCCAAAACTGAATGAGTTTTAGATTGGAAGTGAATGTTAATAGCATATACATCTCTCTTTCTCTCTCCCTCTCTCTCTTTCTCTTGTTCTCTCTCCCTGTGAAAGGCTGCTAACACCATAGTTAAATATTAAACTAAAGACCTGAAGCCAAATATTTGACTCTGTTTTAATCACTTCTGATTTTTTTTTTGTTAAAATTTGGTCCCCTTGGCTGTTTGGCTTCCTGTCTCACCAAGTCAAAATTGCTTTCTTTTTCCCTTCCCCCATAGAATATGTAGGGGAAAAAAGCAGTAGGTCTGTTGGTGAGTGGCTAAGGATTTTCAGGACTAAGATATCCAGTGTCTTAGCAAGGACTTGTGCACACAGATCCTGTGAGAACTGCATCTAGAAATGCCTTTGCCAATGTTGCTAGATTTGGTAACTGCAACAAAGCTAGGGTCTTTATTAACATCATGATTCTACCTTTAAAAACATATGGAAATTCCTTAATGCCTTTCAACAGCAGGAATAAAGGAGTAATTGCTACTACAAAACCAAACATAGGCCCTTTTCTCACAGGGTAATTAAATCTTCCCAGGTCGACCTCGATCGGGGGGCTTTTTCACGTTAGAGAGAACCAGGTCGCATTTAATTTTTTTGATTCTCACCTCAATCTGCACGGGGGAGTCACCATCCAGCATTCGCGCGCCCTTTTTAAAAACCAGAAGAAATGTGGTTTTTTTCGGCCAATCCGTGCTCGTCCTTTCGTGAAAAAGCGAAGGTGCGTACTGATTCGTGCAGGGGATCAAGAGAGGGAGGGACTTAGGCGTGGCCAGCAGAAACCACAAGACCGCCCCCAGTGCTTTCCAGTGCTGCTATCAAGGCTGAAAGGACCGTCATTAGTGGGGCTAGCACCCCAGCAATGTTCATCAGCAGCTCGTGCTCCATACACAAAACAGCAGAAAGCAAGCAGAAAGACAGAGGGGGGAAAACGTCTCCAAAGAAAGGCGCAGGACGGGGGGGGGTTCGTTGGAGGGTGTAAGGGGACACGCGTGCGTACTGACGTCCTTGATGACGCTCAGGGTGTTTCTTTTAAAAATTGAGCACAGCCAATCACTGCCAGACAGGGCGGGGAAAGGACACCTATGGGAGTGGGCATGGTAATATTGTGTGAATGCTTTGATGCTTCCTAAGCCTTTTCTCTATGGAGCCGTGAGAACGCTCCTAAAATTTCAGTCCGTGTTAGCGGGGATTAAGGGAAAACCTGCCTGGATCGTAGTAATACAATTTCTGCACCCCGTGAGAAAAGGGCCATATTCTAACTTACAAACACACACACACCAAGCTGTATTTCCTCTAAAAGTTTTATATGTTGTTCTATAAATTGTTCTATTTGTTCTATAAGCTTTGGAAGCAAAATGATTCCTCCACCACCCTTATAGCTAGTTGGCCAGGTTGCACTGAAATCAGTGACTCCTGACCAGTGGCATCACTGTGAGTTTTGGTTTGCTTTTTTTGTTTGTTTGTTTACTATTTTATTTTTGTAAAAAAGAAAGAGGAGGGGCAGAAGGAGGGAAAGAAATAGAGAAGGATAAAGACTGGGGCAAAATAGGAAACTCTTTTGCCATTCAATGTCCATGTAGAAGATGGGCTGCACATGGAAATTGTCACTTAGTATATGAGGATAAGAAAAACCTGTCACAATTCCCTTTTCCACTAAACGGTTAAAGATAAGAGGAGCCCTGCTTTCCTCATCATCTTAAAAAGATAGAGTCAAAAGATGGAAAGTGAATCCAATGCCAGACTGTGTTTTGGGGTTAAAAGTGAACTCTAGTTATGAAAAAAAAACCCACCTCTGAATGCCACTATGCAAGGTTTTCATTCATTCATGAATAAAAACTATCAGCATAAATACATAAATACATAAATTTTACATTTTTACTAAAGCTGTACTGGGTATTGGTTTTGTTCACACAGGAGGCCAAGCCAAGATTCCAAAGAACCCTGCCTTAGTACAATAAGCTGCAAGTTTTCATTCATAGCATGTTTGCTCCCACATTGCTTTTCCCTCCTAGCATTATTACTAAACAAAGTAGAATTTTTTTTTTAAGTTTAGCACATTGTCTAACCCTGGTATCATAGCTTGTTTAATCTCCTAAAAAGCCACAGTTTTTTCTTGGCTTACAAGTCCTGGCTTCTTTGAGAACAAGCCAGGATCTTATACCAAGATTCCTTTAGTTGATTGCAGAAAGAATCTGTCCATTTGAGAAATAACTGTTATGCAATTATGTAAACGTGCAAAATTCAAAACTATTGCAACTACTGATTTTTTTTTCCACAGAGCATTAAAAAGACAGGTTTTTAAAAAAATATCTTTAGGAGGAATCTGCCTTTTTTGTTTTCTCCGTGTGTACACTTTGCTTCAAAAACGACATCATTTTCTACAAAAGGAAGGAAGGAAGGAAGGAAGGAAGGAAGGAAGGAAAGCAAGCAAGCAAGCACGAAAGAAGAGAATGGGAAAAAAGAAATTGTTATCTCCACTGGAGAGCAGATTTCATGTCTCATCATGTTAGGACAGGCTGTCTCAAAGACAACGAGACTTCAGAATAATTTCTTCCCAACCCTATCCACTAGGCATCTCTACAAAGTAGCTGTGACAAAGCTTGGGAATGTGATAGGACTGACAAGCTGTCCAGCTTTAGCTAGAGGTTGCTAAGGGATCCAAACAGTTCTGCCTAAGAGAGGAACTCAGCTCCCTGGTGTATGGGAGGAGCTGAGCCTTCTAGGAAGGAGTTTTGTGTAAGGGCATAACTTGCATTTTTGAGGCAGATTCCTTCTGGGAGAGGGAAGGAAGGAAGGAGGGATTTGGTGAAGGGAAGTTTGTTTTCCTTAAAGGCCTAGTGAGAGTCAGAGGAAAGAGCAAATTATTCCTGAGTGGGTTAGAAAGTGAAACCTTGATTTAAGGATTAGGACTTTGAGCTAGGGAAGCCAAAGGTTTGACTGGATATGAAAACCTTATACCTGAATACTGAGTTGAGCTGAGGAATTTGGTTAGACATTTTGGAAATCCCAGTTTGCCTGTATATACTTCTAAACCCCAATACCTTTTCTCTGCTTGTTATTTTAATAAAGATAGCATTCTATTTTTATAATTTCTGATTCAGAAGAGTACTTTTCTTCAGTTCTAATGGTATAGGTATATGCTACCACAGATATTCAAATCTCTTTGAAGAATACTAGAAGGGCTTTACTCCTTTTCTACTAAGGTGGTAGATTTGGGAAGGAAAGCAGGATTGAATGAGAATGGGGGGGGGTGGCAGGGTGCTGTAAGAGACTGGGAAGGCAGCTATCACTTCCAGTCTGTAAAGAGAAAAGCAGGCCTGGGCTCTATAGTAGCCTTTACATATTGACAGAAGCGAATGAACTTTTCAGCCTCCGTTGTTGCTTAGAGGCTGGAGCAGTCCAGCACTTTCTTTCCCCATCCTTGGCCACCAGCGCTGCTTAGCAAAGCTTCATAGGATAGAATTAAGTTCTCCTCCCACTGGCCAATTTGTTTGCAACGAGAATATAAAATCAACACTGGCTCAAATGTCCATTGCTATGAATCTATAGTTCTCTAATCACTTCCCATTTTTATCCTGCCTTAGCAGTATCTACATGGAGCTGGCACAATTAAGGAGAGAAACTGAAAGAGGCTTTTTAATGGTACCTGAATGAACATGTTTTTACACAGTGGTCCTTCAAGTTAATCCATTTACAGATCTTTATATGCAAACACAAACCTATCAAAGCTTAAATTGCCCTTATCTGGTCTCTCTCATTCCAGGAACAGAGAGAAAGGAATGGGGATATATCATGTACAGACATTTGCATGTTAGCCCCTTTTACATTTTTGGATTACTTGGTTATGTGTAACTGAATACATATTATTGCCCTAAGTGTTTGTGTTCTGCCAAATTAATTGGTCTTTTCTGTAACATAACAAGAGCATTTTCCTTACACTTGCTCAGGTTAATAGCAAGTAATGATAACAAGTAAAGATAACAAGTAATATAAATGGAATCCTTTCTAAAACAAGAAATCCCAATAATGCATTAGACTCACAAAACTGAAATTGTAGTTCACTGTGCTTGACTTCCAGCATGTCCATATCAACCTATTTTAGCATGAACAACTGTTTGTGTCATGGCAACTGAGTGAAGTAGTACTTCAAGGCTAATATCCTTAGCAGATTTATTTGAAAGTAAACTCCTTGGAAGTCCATCATATTTACCTTCAAGAAAAGTGTTTCAGACCAGGATGTAAGATCAATAAGAGACAAGCATATTTTTCTCAACAGCCACAACATCACAAAGAAGGCACACTTTCTTACTAACAGTCAGGTTTGAGTTTCTCAGAGACATAGCCATTTTTCAGCATATGAAGTTGTAAAAGAATCCTGCAGCATCCTTGTGACTAACTGAATTTTTTTTCCTAGCATAAGCAAAACATGGATGTAGTGATGGGGTGGCAAGTTCAGTTTCAGCATTAGTCATAAAGACTAGTTAAAGGGACAAATGTTGAGATGAGTTTTGCATACAAGCCTAGATGAGCAGGAAAGCATATGAACAGTGGAGGAAGTTCTTGGTCTACTGCATTTATAGGGGTACAGTCACTCAAATGAACCATATTTGGCCATCCACCCCTGGTTTGCCCTCCCATATGCTGAAAAATGTCTTCACAATTATGCTTGAAGAAAATACATAGGAGAGAAACATGAGTCAGCAATGTGGTGCAGCAGCCAAGAAAGCAAACACGATTCTTGGTTGCATCAATAGGAGTACGGCATCTAGATCAAGGGAGGTAATGGTACCACTCTATTCTGCATTGGTTAGGCCTCACCTGGAATACTGTGTCCAGTTCTGGGCACCTCAGTTCAAGAAGGATATTGACAAGCTGGAGCAAATCCAGAGGAGGGCAACCAAAATGGTGCGGGGCCTGGAAGCCATGCCCTATGAGGAGCAGCTTAGGGAGCTGGGGATGTTTAGTCTGCAGAAGAGAAGGTTAAGAGAGGACATGATAGCCATGTTTAAATATTTGAAGGGATGTCATGTTGAGGAGGGATCGGGCTTGTTTTCTTCTGCTCCAGAGACTAGGACAAGGAGCAATGGATTCAAGCTGCAGGAAAGGATATTCCGCCTGAACCTCAGGAGGAATTTCCTGATGGTCAGAGCTGTCCAGCAGTGGAATATACTGCCTCCGAGTGTGGTGGAGTCTCCTTCTTTGGAGGTTTTTAAGCAGAGGCTGGATGGCCATCTGTTGGGAATGCTTTGATGTGTGTTCCTACATAGCTGGGGGTTGGACTGGCTGGCCCTTGTGGTCTCTTCCAACTCTATGATTTTATGAGTCTAGGAAATTATGGGTGTAACAAGGCTCATGACACTGTTTGCACTGGCTGAGCTTTAGGATGTATCTCAGGTCTATTAGAATAGTAACAAATATACCCCTCCATAACTGTTCCTGACTAATTCTGTTTGCCTATAATTGCATAATGAACTGCATCTTTCTGCCAGCCCTGTTCTGTATTACCCGTTTACTCCACATTACCCATGTTATTTATATAACATGGTTTGGGTCCAGCTTAGCTACGGCATTACCTCCTCTCATATAACCCACACCCACATCAGGCCCTCTGGGGGACATTTACTTCAACCAGCCAGGACTAGACTGGCAATGGTTACCCAAAGAACTTTTTTTTTCAGCTGCTCCTAGATTGTGGAATCTAGGTGGAATGCCAGAATAGATTCCACAGCTGAATATGCTATCCAAATTTAAAACAGCATTACAGAGCAGTCTCTTCTGGCAGGGCTATCCAGATGATTTTAATTTGTGAATTTTAATTATGAATTTTAAATACGTAGTGAGGTATTGTATTATTTCTTCTTTTAAACTGAGATAATGTATTTAAGTTGTTTTTTTTAAACTGATGTTTTGTTTTTAACAGATTATTATATATTATCTGTGAATTTGTTGTTGCTCCTTGCCTCAATCCATGCAAGAAATTAACAACAACAACAACAACAATTGATGCAAACAACTTCACATTGTGTATTAGATTCTTGCATCAGCTCAGACTGACAAACAAATATGAGAAATCCTTATCAACCAGCTGGTGTTGGTTAAACTTTAACAACTATAAGGGCCAATTGAATTTTTGACTGTTCTTTTTCACTTTGAAGATGGGCAGTGATATTTTTGAATGGTCTCCTATGCTAAAAATATACACATAATTTCTCCACGTAATAGCATAGGTATAAATAAAAATGTAAATGTTTTTGTTCATTTTAGTAAAAATATGTGAAAACATACTCTGATACAGCCAACAGTTTCTTGCATAAGAATGATATCACATTGCCTGATCTGCCTTAGTGGCTGGTGGCTTCCATGAATCTGCTCCAGGTTTTAGTCTAAAGCTATCCAAAATGCTGAAGCCTATTGCCAAACTGCGTTCAGAACCTTAACTCCTTTAAAGTTCATACTAAAATCTAGACTTGTATCATTGGCCATTTCTGCACCTTACCTGATATAATTGTCTTTCCATTGTGATCACGGCAGTGCCTTTGCCAGGAAGTGAGTACCATGGGAATGCTCCCCTCTGCACCCAATTGGCTTCCTGAGGAAGGGAGTACAAGTGACACATGCCTGCCTTCTCCAGCACAGCTGGACTCTTTTCCATGCTGTGCTCGGGAAGGAAGTGCCTCCGTCGTGCTTCCTGCCCTTCCACATCACTGAGAAGAATGGGGGTGTCGTGCAATTGGGGGTCATTGACAGAGAAACTCTGTCAATGATATACCCCACGATCGCTTTGGCTTGTGACACGAGAAGGACGGCACCACAATGACATCATGCAGAAGTGTTGTCGCAGTCTCACTCCTCTCACATCCCCATGCTGGGACACCATCATTATGTGGAAAAGACCATGGTCTTGCTAGCATAGAAGTCACCAGCTGCCAGTGTTAATATTGTATGTCCCATTGTCAGGAAATTATTTGGAAAGTTATCTGGAAATGTGTAGGAACACAAAATATGTAGGAATAACAAATTGAAGACCAACCTAGGATTGAGTCATCCCAAAAGGAATTCGAGAAGATAGGTGTAACACAGAGATTTCCCTCCAGGCTGGCCCTGTAATTCGTCACTGTCATCCTGCCTTCCAGTCCCCTTTATAAAACAAACAAACAAACAATAACAAAAGCCCTCCTTGGATTTGATGTCCTAAACCTTCGGGTGACCTCACTGTGGGTTAGTATGTGGGTAAGTTTTATGTTCTCAATGGTAAGTGTGCTTCACCCTTCTTTCAGGGTGAATAATGCTTTCCAGAGTCAGGTTTACAAAATAACTAACAGAATAATTTTATTTAATAACAAACAGAATGAATGCTTTCAGTTCTTATGTCAGTTCTTATGTCAGAGCCTTTTCTTAAGCCAGTCAAATACCCAATGGTCAGTTACTCCCCTCAAACAACTGACTCTTTCAAAACTCTGTTCCTGATACCAATTGTCTTTCTCCAACTGTCTGTCTCCAACTGTCAGAAGTAAAAACCCATTTTAAAAGAGTTTTCCTCCCTCTCAGAGCTTCCTCCCTTCCATCACAGAATTCTCCATCCTGGGATTGGCTAGCCGCTGGTATTCACTCCACGGCTTTTATCCAAAACTTCTTAGGCAGCTTTCTATCCAGTTATCTGCCTCTTTAAACTGAGTTACAGTATCACAATGGACAAGAGATTATGCTGCAGAGAATGGCTTGAAAGTATTTCACACAGAGCGTGAAAGTTAAGAGAGATCTGGAAGAGACCATTATTCCAACTACTTAAGAGAGATCAGAATTCAGGTTTACTCTAAAATAAGGATGAGCAAACTGCAGCCTGAGAGCCAGTGTGGTATAACATTTGAGCACTGGACTATGACTCTGGCCATTTCCGCATTACACTGTTATAGTGCTATTATTCCACTTTCAACATCCTGTGGAATCCTGGGGTTTGCAGTTTAGGGAGGGGTATTTAGAATTCTCAACCAGAAAGTTCTTTGGCCTCAGGAAACTACAAACTCCAGACTTCCACACGATGTTGAAAGTGGAATAATAGCACTGTAACAGTGTAATGTGGAAAGGCCCCCAGAAGATCAGGGTCCAATTCTTTGGGTATGTCACACACTCTCAGCCTCAGAAACCCCCATAATGGGTTCATCTTAGGGTTGCTGTCAAGTCAGAAATGACTTGAACACACATAATACCACCACCGAAGCTGCAGCCCTTTGACTGCAATTCTAATCAGCCCCAGTCAAGCATAGCTAGTGCTGTGGGATGTTGGGAGTCATAATCCTTTAACACCTGGAGAACATTTTGCCCATCCCTACTCTCGAGAAAAATATGGTCCAAAGAGATTTCTGTTTTTAAATTAAGTGGGAGTGAAGTTTATCTTTAGTAAGATAGGAAAAAGTAATGCAAGACTCCAGGGACTGTCAACTGAAAGTGCAGGATTCAGGCTAGGACATACTGCTGAAGTTAAGCAGGTCTGCATCTGGTGAGTATTTGGATGAGTGGCTACTGTTTTAAGATCTGGGAGGAAGAAAGGCAGGATATAAATAAAGAAAATAAACTTGTCATTTAATAGCGTTTGAACATTTCTGTGTTGGTATGCATGGCAGTGCCCCTGCTTGACATCAATCAATGGCTTCAGTAAGTTACTACATAAAGTTAGTGAAAAAGTGAGTTTTAGAGTTCAGAACTTCATAAATTTTACCAAGCAGTAGTTCAGGGAAATCATAAGAAGCTTACGTAGGAAGTGGAGGTACACAGCAAAGGATTAAAATGAAGTAAAGGCATGGTCAAGGAAAGAACATTTTCTAATCATAGTGCAGAGACAGTGATAAGCAAGTCAGGAGACAGAAATATCTTCTAAATAATAAAAGTGTAGTTAAGAAAAAGCAATTCTTTTTTATATTGAAGCAGAGGTCATATTATATATAACAATTCTTCAATAAAAATGCTCCACATATCTAAATGGACTCTAAATCTCTTTGAAGTCAAATCATACTTTACTCCTGAGGTCCAGCAACCATCATTTAAATATATAGATGTCTAAAACTAGACTACAAAACCCATATTTAGAATTTTTGAAAACACAACAAAGAAAACCAGTAACCAACTTTTTAAAATTTCCTCTCTCCTTCCTTCCTTCCTTTCCTTCCTTCCTTCCTTCCTTCCTTCCTTCCTTCCTTCCTTCCTTCCTTCCTTCCTTCCCTGTTCTTTTTTGAGGCACTACATCTTTATCTATTCTTTCTTTCTTTTTCTAAGTCTGAACTGCTAGAAGATGGCTCATCTTGCATGATAGAATTCCCTAAGTGAACAGAAAACGGTCAAGAAGAAAAGGGAAGAAGTAACAGATGTGTGCATACTGGATTCATTTATTTAAAAAGTTATGTGAGAAATAGCCATAGCAAAGATACTAACAAAACAGTGATCAAAGACACAGTTTATTAATGCTCTTTAAATGTGTAATTGTTCAATAACAGTAGCAAGTGTGAATACATCTGTTGGAAGATTGAATTATGGGCAACTGGATATAATTATGAATTATATCCAGATGTCTGATATTCCCGAAATATTTTGGCAATGTACCCAATCTTTTGGTCTGAAAGCATGTCATAACTATGTTGGGATAAATAAAATCTTGATAATACAAAAATATGTGAAGAATGGTAGGAGTGAAGTACTAACTGAAGAACTGTTAAGAAAACAAAGCAGAAACAGCAAATTCTTTTGCAGGTTTAAGATTTAGATTAGTCAGAAGTAGTAAACTCTTGCTGAACATATTTCATCAATCACCTATATTCCTGATTAATGACACATTACAAGTTAGTATAGAAAACCAAGTGCATATATATAGCAATGCTATGAATGGCAACAGAGTAGTCCCAACAATAATAAAATCTCATGGCTATGCCAAACTGTAATGGAATGAGTGAAGAAGATTATATGTACAAATATATGGATATGGTCATTGATGAAACCCAAGCATCTTCAAGGGAAAGATAGACAGATGTGTGAAATCCATTTACACATATCTTTTCCATATCCTATTTCCTAGTCCATATAATTTCAGATCCATTTGGATATTCTTTAATGGGTGAAATAAAGTATCCATCAAGCCCCTACATCTTTCTCTGTAATTTCTTTTTCCAAATGAACACATTTGTGGTCACATTCTCCCTTAATTAAAGCATGTTTGTATGCATTTAGAATGCAGTGTTTTTGCACATATTTCAAATGTGCACACACACTGAGTACGCTGTTTTTCCTTTCTTTCAGAGATGAGCAATATACAAATTTCTGCCTAAAACTTGTGTCTAGTTGCATATGCAATCTCGGAGACACATAATTTAAAATCCTTTAGAAAGATGAACTGAATTTCTCACACATCTCTGCTTAAGAGAAGACCTAATACACTTTAAGAGAGTAAGGCAACCAACAGTGACAAAGGGGATGGGTAGAAGGAGACAAGATATATTTTAGTCAGTGGAAGGAAGATACAGCTGCTGGAGGTTGGCAGATCAGTGTTGCTTCAAATGAAATTTCAGAAAGGAGGTTGACAAATCAGTGCTGCTTGAAATGAAATTTTGAGAAAAGGAGGCAAACTGATGGTCAACAAGAGGCGACTTGTCTCCTACAGAGAGCAGTGCTATAAAATGATATTTAGATTGTGAGGACATTTGAGGAAGTGAAATAACCCCACAATGGAGCAGGAACTATATTATAGAAATGGTTGGATGGCTGGAAGTATATTGTCACGGAAAAAGCAGTGTCAATTGTAGAAAGCAAAGAAGAGGAACTTGTGGCCTTTTCAGAGGGTGCTAGAATACAACTGCTATAAGTCCTCCTCATTGGCCATTGTGGCTGGGGCTAATGAGATGGAGTCTGACAACATCTGGATGGACACATGTTTCTTATCTCTGAATTAAAGATTTTCCTAGTTTAATCATTTTGTTCTTGTTAACTAGTTTTGTTCTTGTTAACTTGTTAACTCAGAAAGAACCATATGGAAAGTAATCAAAAGTATATAAAATTTAGAAAATAAAAAAACTGGATGGAGTCATGGAAGGAGGGATAATGATAAATGTTAAAAAAAATGAGAGAGTATTACAAAAGTGGAGAAAAGGTTGCAATATTGAGTGATGTAGCAAGGGAATAGTATTTGACATGCAACTACAGCCCCATCACTCATTATTTTTGTATATCAAAACTTGGGTGCCAGTGTGGTCTAGTGGTTTGACTCTGGAGACCAGGGTTTGATTCCCCTGCTCAGCCATGGAAGCACACACACTCAGACCTAAAGAATTCCACGATAGGTTCACCTTAGAGTCACCATCCATCAGAAATGACTTGAAGGCACACAATAACAATTAAAATGTGAGGAAGGCATGCCCTAGACCCTGCCTCCTTCTCTTCCCTCCACCTCCAGTTTATTAGGCCTGCTACAGATGGAGAGTTACAAGCCTAAAGCAGTCTTCCATTATCCATGGACACTCTCCATTTGAACTGGGACTCTGATGTTCCAGAGTTCCAAATCATATAGAAAGCCTCCCACAGATAGCAAGTTTCTCCCTTTTTATGTTCACCACTTTGCTCATGAAAATGGTGACAGAAGTGATGATAGGACTCCCACCTCATGTGTCAATATGACATGCAAAAATAATGAATTAATAGGGCTTACATGCAACCAGCATGGTGGGCTGGTTTAAGTGTTGGATTATGACTCTGGAGACCAGAGTTCAAATCTCTGTTCGGCTGTGGAAACCCAATGGGTGACCATGGGCAAAGCACACCCTCTCAACCTCAGAGGAAACAAGGACAAACCCCTCTGAACATATTCTGCCAAGAAAATACCATGATAGGTTTGCTTTGGGGTTGCCATAAGAGAGAAATGACTTGAAGGCAAGCAACAACAACAACCTGCTACAAAGAGAGTTTTATTTTTAGCGGAATGTTGATGGAATCTGGACAAATGAGATTTTAGCTAAGCATATTGAGTTTGGTACATGTAATCTGTGGAGAAATTGTGCATGCTGTTAGGTCAAGTGAACCATCTTTGATCTGGCATTTGTCTCATAGTTATTCTGGAATAAGCTTGTATTAATTGATTGTGTTCCTTATAAAAGAGTGTTGTCAATAATATATTAATGTAGAATAGCTCCTGTTTGGCAGTGGGAAAAGGCAGAGGAAATCACGGCCTGGTGGTAGGATGAATGATACTTCATTTTCCCTGGCAAGCTTCCTCTGAGCATTGATAGATCTATTAATATACAACTGTATAACATCATAACTGACTGGAATACATCACATTTATTTTTGTTTTAATTTGCTATCCATTATGGAAGAATATTTCAATATATTTTGTTATATAGGCTTTTACTTTGGAGATCATTTGGATGGAGTCTGCAGAAGGGCTAAATTAAACTGAGTCTTGCTTCCTGCCATGTAGGGCCTACTGGGCATTTCTGTTAGGGTTGTTTTCTTCCAATGCAAAATGTATCTGATTTTTATTCAACTAAGGATGAAAGAGGTGGTACTTCTTCCAGAGTAGGAAAACTCTCACTCAGGCTTGGATGACTTGTAAACTATTTATTCAGCAGAAGCAACAGTTATAGCAACACATTATTCTTGGAAATGGAGATAAACTTCCTGAAAGAATTTACAGTCTTGATGCTCAGTTATGCTACTGGAGAGAATTTTAACAAAGTAAATCCAGGGTCACATGCAAACATGAAATATTTTGTGATGTGTTATAGAGGCTAAGAGACTCAGCTACAAATCAGAAAGTCCATGGCTTGAATGTCTTTCCATGAATTCACTAGAGGTTCTTAAGTGAGTCTGGATGAATCTGCCAGTTTTGCCTTCTCCTTCATTTATTTCTTTTTAAATCTTATATGTCTTTTTTCTGTCAAATTCATTATGATATTTGTGAATGTTCTTATGAAAGACGAATGAAATGAAATTCTGAAGCATCTATACTAATCAAATTTAATTAATAACATCTATTCCCAAGGTAGAGAGATTTATCTTGTACCTGCCTGCCATATAGCTGTTAAAGATGAGGATTTTGCTACAAAAAGAGGTTTCAGCTCTCATCCAAAGTATCAAGATGCAGCAATCCAAAGCCAGAGCTTTATGAAGTATGCCCAAAATATCCTTTCCTTAGAAGTACAATTGTGCTTTCCTTCTCAATAACTTTTTAATTTTTTTCCTGTTTAATTAATGAGAAATTTGTTAATTGTGGAATTTTATAAAAAATGGATACAAGCAAAGTCTTACCCATACCTAGTTTTAGGCAGAGGTCAGACAGATTTTAGTGTTTCCTCTCCACAATTCATCTGTATCTAAAATATGGGGATAATAATGCATTGTAGGATCATGGCAGGATTTGCAGTAAAACACTGTCTGTGAAATGTTTTGAGCACTGTGCATAAATATACCATCACAATCTGTTGATATGTCCACTTTGCCAGGCTGCATCTTTTCTTTAGGGACATAGTTCACCATTCAACAAAGTGCCAAAAAATAGTATCAGCTACTGAACAGTAATTAATTTGAATGCTAGAATACAGTCTGTATCAAACAAATGTTATTTTAAATAATATAGAAACAAAGACTGAAGCATCCAAATCCCACACTTATTTTATCCTCACACAGAATTTTACTACCGTTGTAAAACCAAAGGTACATACGGGGTTAAGAAGAATGGTAAGAAACAGCTCTCCTCCTCGGATACTTTTGTCTAGTTCTTGAGGCCCTCCAGGATATTCTTTGTAAAAAATTGTATGGGTGAAAAGTCCACATGTCTGTCGAGGGAGTACCTGAGAAAGACAAAAAAAGATCTATAGGGACTGATATGTACTTATGGGTATGTTTGTGTGTATGTCTCTCTGTTAGTTTTTTCAATTCCCTCCAAGATCCCCTGGCACCTGGACCTCTTTCAAGTTTTAGTCACTGACTTATTTTCTTTCCAGCATATGAACTAAGCAGATTCAGCTAGCTAAGAGACTTGTAATAATATGGTGTACTTACTCTGTACCTCACTCCCTCAAAGTAAACTGCCAGTAAACTGGGCTGATTTTCCAGAACAAGATCCTTTTAAGAGTAATAAATGTAGCTTGACATTCTATGAATGGCCTTTCTTTAAAATATGAACATGAATACAGTTGCTAGGGCTACAATATTTATTTGTTTAAAAAGATAGATGAATCTATTAAGAAGCTTTTGCATCAACTAAAATAGTGTCACAAAATAATCAGATACCAGATTATTATTCTGTTAGTCTAAACCGAAGGATGATGACCACCAATTCATTCTTCATATTTTCTGTACAATTCTTACTTAAGATTTTTCAATAATTCTTTTGTATTGTTATATAAAATCCTTAAAACCTCAGATCCCATATTTTTCTATTCCCAGTTCTGTTGCCAATTTAACTCTTTCATCGTACTTGAATATGAGATTGGTTTACTTTTTACGGCAGAATGCAAAAGCCCGGTTGGTTAATGAAGAATAAACTTGACATTTAAAACCTCACAGATGAACTGAGGATCATCTTCTTTTCATTTGAAGTACTGTTAAGTATGCACATACATAATTAATTTTTTTAAGGTGAATTACTTTTGTTAATATAACAATTTCTATAAACTGCAATCAGCTAGTGCCATTTTGGAGAATGGTTTCTTATCTCTCTCAAATAAAGGCCCTTTTTGTGGGACATTGTCATCCCACAATGGGGAAAAGAAGAACAGGGCCACGGCAATGGTTACAGATGATGCCATCACAGTCCCATCCTTCTCCTGTCCCCAGGTGGTGCAATCATGGAGTAAATCATTGATGAGTTTTCCCTGTCAATGAACCATGATTGCATCACCATCCCACATTTACCTGGTGTGTGGAGGGTCCGGAAGTGCAATGGCTGCACTTCCTGCCCCAGCGCAGCCTGGGACAGTATCCAGCTGCACTGCAGCAGGAAGAAGCAGGGCCATTGTGCTTCCTGGATTACAGAAGCATCTGTCATGGAGGGGAGTGCTCCTTTCAGGCTCCCCATCTTGCAGAGCTGCTGCCGGGATCCCCACAGGAGACCACTGGGATACGTAGATTGTGGAAAGAGCCAAAGACTATCTTTTATGACAACACCTGCTGGAAGACATGCAGTTATTGTTGTGGGCCTTCAAGTTGTTTCTGACTTGGGACAACCCTAAGGGAAACCTATCACACAGTTTTCTTGGCAAGATTTGTTCATATTTATTTGCCTTTGCCTTCCTCTGAGACTGAGAGAGTGTGACCTGCCCAAGATCATCCAGTGGGTTTCCATGGATGAACAGGGATTCCAGTTCTGATCTGTAGAATCTGTCCAATGCTCATACTGCTACACCATGCTGGCTCTCAAAGACATGGAAGCAGCAGTGAAAACAAAGGTTTTAATTGTGTTAAAACATACGAATGCAAGAGATCTGCTATATCAATTTGCAGGTACAAATCTTCCAGCATCCCATTTCTCACAGTGGCTAGGCAAGTTCTGGGAAGTTCACAGGCAGGACAACTATAAACCTCTCCCTTAGCTTATCCTGAACAGTTTAAGAAAAAATATGTACTGCCTCTGATTTTTAAGTTCTGCATAGCCAAAGTCTACTTCAGATTTTGGTGGCCCCTTGAACAAGATGTTCTCAAATGATCTCCTCCCTGAACAATCTTGCACTGTTCTGAGAGGTAAAATACAAGACTAAAGACTGCTTGCTAGAGTTGTGAAGTATATTTTCAAATTTTCTTGTCCTCAATGAAAGAATGGTATCTCAAGACATCAGGACAATCTGCTGAGGAAGTGGGGAATGGCTACAGTATTTTTCACACTTCAGGACCGGTTATCCAAAAATTATATTTGTGCTAAAAATATGCATTTTTCTACAGAAAACTTCCTGCTTTTTGGAAAAAGAAATAATATTTTATAGGCCTAAAAGCACTCTTTTCTGTGCAGATTATTTTTTGAAACAAACAAACAAACAAACCCTGAAGTTCCAAAAGTCAATAAAAACTGTGCAGAAACTATTGTATTCTTATACAGAAAAGTAGTAACCATATTTGTTTTTTTCATGAAGGAACAAAGCAAGTGACAATTCGCATCCCTATTGCTTTCATGTTTATGGAAGACAGGTGAAGAAGCAACAACACAAGGAGGAAAAGATATACAGCCATGAGGCTCTGGGGATTGACATCAGGCCACTTCCAGGAATGTAGGCCTCCACAAGTTTCCAATAATACTTATTCCTAATGCTGGTTCTGCATATAATCATTGGGGCTAGTGGATGTTATCTACAATTGTCCAAATCTCTCTCTAAAGTCAATTACATTTGTACTAGCACCCCTATGTTGGTGCCACATCTCCCTGTAAGTCATGCCTTAACTCTGATAATTTATGATGTTAGGAACACCACAGAATAGATGCCCTAAGCATCCTATCCAGGATCTCCTTTGAATTTTCATTCTCCAATTATAAAAACTTATCATTTCTTGGCTCTTATCATTTCTGCAAGCAGCAATGAATAAAGTGAGCACAAGTGGCCATTCACATGAAGAGAATCTTCACAGAAATTCTTACATTTAAAAAGAAGCCTCTTTATACATGCAGATGGCTTGAAACCATCTCACACTTGAAACTTTCATTCACATGAACTGTTCTAAAATATATATTTTAGGATAAGTTAGGGTTGGGAAACATAGAGCACTGCAGCAGTTACTGAATACAATTCCTATGATCCTTCACCAATGATTATAGTGCCTAGAACTGATGGGAGCTGGCAGTCCAACAATATTTGGATGGCTACACATTCTTCACCTATAGAATTTCTGTGAGTTGTCATTTCAGAAATCAATCAAGGGCTCAAAATAAGTGGTTATAAGAATGAAATTTATATAAGACCAGATCCAATAAAATCTACCTAGACCTAACATCTAGTACCAGCTTTTATACTGATGCAGTACTGATTGGCCTTTTGTAAATGTTTTTTAATTCCCATCTGTCTAAAATTTCCTTGACATTTCCTTTGAAGATAATGTTCATCTGTGCCTTTTGCTCCAATCTGTTCCCTCTCTCTCTGCTTTGGTTGTTACAGCTGCCAAATAGCCAGAGCCTTTTTTTGTATCAGTGGTGGGCCAAGTTAATCCTACATAGATATGACCTTGGACTAAGAGCACTGACCTCATGCCATGACATTCAGCAGAAAATATAAACAGCTGTCATCTCTTTGTAGTGACTGGGTATAGCAGCCTTTCTGCTATGGTGGCTGAATGTTTTACCACATCACACACAAAAATTGGCAAGTAAAAATTAGGAGACCATCTGAGTTTGTAGAGAAACATGTATAAAATATGTTGTAATCCTAGGCAAAGGTGCAGCTCAGCAGGATTGCTGGAGTATATTTACACTTATTTTTTGAATGTTCATTTGCAGTTAATGTTAACTTGTATTTAAGATACTATGCAAAAAATATTAGTAATTATGCCCATCATCAGATATCTGTAAATTGATTTACTTCTGTCCATGGAAAATGTTTGTGCTTAGTTACTACAAAGTCTTGCCACTTAGATATTCTTTCCAGTTGCCCTCCTTCCAGCAAATACAGGGAAGTTGGAATTTCATCTTCCACAATGGATTGTAGCTAAATGTTCAGTTTAAGACTAGCACAGTTTCTTAAATTTACTCTATCAATGATGGTTTTTAAACTCTACTTTTAAATCTCCAAGCAATGTGAGAAAGAGCATTGCTTTAGCCATGTCTGCAGAGACACGATTATGAGGTAATGGAAATGCAATGTACCATGATGCCATTGTGGATGAAGCCCCGTCTGTACCGTGCAGGTTTCAGATGAGGATACTCTTCAGTGCTGGTGACTTTAATACCCCAGACTTTCTTCCAGGCTTCATAAAGCTGAATATGAACAGGGTAGACACCAGAATGGTGAGGCGCCACTGCATAGCCCATGTCAGTTGGAATACCATGTTCCTGGAAAAGAAAGACAATAAAAACAACTTTGGCATATAGAGAAAGATGATATACAATATCATCATATCTAGAAGGAGGAAGTGTTTGGATCTCTTTATTCAATTATTTGCAAGAGCCCTCTCACGCTACAGCATCATAACACTATGATTCCATTTTAACTGCCATGATAACATCTTATGGAATCTTGGGAATTAATGTTTGCCAAGGTACTAGAGCTGTCTGAGAATTCCAAATACTTCTCCTTAAACTACATATCTCAGGATTCCATAGCATGCTTTCTTGGCACTTAAAGTGGAATCATTGTGTTATAATTATATGCTGTGAAAGGGTCTCAGCATTTATATACCACCTCTCGTTTGAAAAAAAAGTGGTTCACCATAAAGACAAGTAAAATAAAGCAATATTTAAAAGGTTAAGAGAAAAAAAATATGATAAAAGACTAAAACCAGTGAGATCCATGAAAGCATTTTTTAAAAATGAATGGCAACTTGCTAGGGTTAGCAATTAGGAAAATGCCCAGGCACAGAAATAGGTCTTTGATCGATAGGTGAAACAGTAGAATGTAGTATACTCTCCATCACTGGAAGTTATTCTGTCACTTTAGGACTATCAAAGTGTTGAATTAGATAATCTGCATCACCCTCCTCCAATTATACTCAGAAAAGTTCAAAAAAGAACATGAAAAGCCAGGAAATTGGAGAGCTTCTGTCTGGATGTGCCTTGATTCTGTGCCCTTTATAATCTTTGCATAGCTATATACTTGGCTATTAGTGCTGAACCCCAACAGAGAAGATGTCTTCAGTTTCATTGAAGGGATGCAGAAGAAAATATCCCAAGACTCCCTCATGTATAGCAGCAGAACCTTGAGGACTGGCTTCACAGCTTCCATAACCTTGGGTGTCTGCTACAGCTACTGTAGTGTGCTCTCTCCCTCATAGGCATTTACCATAATTCAGTTACTGGTAATTCAAATATTCCTAGGCATGAAGTTGCTGTGAAGCTCAAATTAGAAACACAAGCACTTCAATTTCTGGGCAGACTCATTCTAAACATACTATTTGAAGCAGTGATGTCTCATGGGGTAAATGGAATTTTGAACTAAGTGCATGTAGGAAAGGGTAAAAGCTATCATCATGAAGACAATTTGGCTTTCCTGGATCTCTTCCTCCTGACCCCCAGTTCTGTGTATTCTTGCCTTCAAAGGGAAATAAAGCAACAAGTAGAACACTGAGAGGCACAGTGGTGATCTTATGCAGGTCATGACCAGGAAAAATCCAACAAAATGTAACAGGAGCAATACAAGACCCATCCTTTCTCTCCTAGCCATGGCAAACGGAAATAATATTATCAAAACAATTTCCTTGCACTCATTTTGGTCAGCTCAGCTTGAAACAGCCAGGGCAGCTCAAGGAAAGCACAGCAGGAACAAGTAGATAACAATGGGGGGGCAGGGTGCTTTTATGCACCCCCCAACTGCAAAGAAGCAGCAGAAAAAGGTCCCTTAAGGTGATAGGGAAACAGGGAAAGAGTTGGGGATGGATGCAGTGAGCAATGATAGAGTAAAAACTGTGCAGAAAGAAAGAGCTCCATGAAAATATACCATGGTACGTGTATGAGGCAGACTACAAGAACCATAGAGATCTCTGGTCTTTCACTTGTTTCCTGACTCTCTAGGGCAGAAGTTTACACATGTAATAGCCAATCCAACTGTAAAGGTAACTAGTAGAAACCTGATGTGTCTGATGTACAAAAAACAAACAGATACATTATGGGAAATGGTAATGTCTATATTTCTGTCTTTTTGTGGGGAGGGGGAATTGAAATGACCTATCCAAATATTGAAGTGGGCCTTCTTTGGCATACAGGCAAATCGTTTTACTAAAATGTTCTTTCTTTATCTGAAGTGGCAATAAAATGCATATCGCAAAAATTGTTGAGCAGCAGCGGTGTTAACTGCAAATATCCTTGGGAATTGCAATTAAAATAGTTGTGAGGATCTTTCAGTTGTAAGATACAGGTGGAAAATTCACAAGAATCTACAACAAGAATTTATAGGAAGAAAAAAATCCCTATCCATAACTGACTGAACAAACAAAACAATTCCATTTATATATTGGCTAATGTCAGCAGGATAAAATCAAAGACTGTGCGGAGAAGGTAACATATTATTGAAAGAAAATTTAATATCCTCTTCTTATAGTTTCTGGAGATGATATTCAATATGTAATAAATTGGTCAGATTCTTTTTTTAAAAAAGAAGCAAGGCTTTATATTCCATATTGAAAATGTAAAACAAGCAACAGATATTTGATACTCAATAATGAGGATTTCTCCCACCAAAAAAACAATACCAATGTTTTTACACTAAGTGTTCAATCAACAGTAGAATTTTCACATGGTATGTTGCACTGGTTCTCTTCTAAGTCAAAGTCACAGTCTCTTACTGTTTTTACAAGTGCTAAAAATATAATATTTGTCTCTGCAAAGTGACTGGTTCATTATTAGCACTTTGGGCATTAGATGTGGTGACAGGATAATGTAAAAGGATTCCATTGCAGATGTTCTTGCAAAAAAGGAAATAGTATAGTTTTGTTCAGGTGGTGTCACCTTGATATGCTTAGCATTTCTGTACAGGTTTTAATAATCCCCACCCACCGAAAGCTGATTTAAGAAAATGGAGTAATTTTCGTGGACTGAGCTTCCCCTTATATGGCGGTCCAAAAGAGTAATGGCTAAGAAACCACCAAGTGTGTGACAGGGGAAGTGTAACATCCCTTGACCAAGTGAGCAGTTGGATTGGGAGGCAGACCTGCAACCAAGATGATCCAATAGCTGTTGGGAAGCCCATTGAACAAAGAGGTATTGTGTTCTTCTCTTGTATATTGCCAAAGCTTACAATACTCTCAGTTGCTACTGGAAGGTGTTAGCCTGACTTCTGGGGGTCCTGTGGGGGACACCTTAATTTTCTCCAAGTTATAAAGGTTGGGGAAATTAGTGGAGCGCTGGCAATAGCAAAATGAGGGGGCAAGGTAACCCAGCAGGATCTTTTACCCAAATTTACAGGGTCAAGCCAAGCCAAAAAGCCAGACAAATGTATCGAGTAAATGGATTTTATTGAATGAATATATTCTCACACACCAATGCACTCTCACTCACACACACACAAGGCCTATTGAGAAGGAAAAGAGATGAAAAATGGATAGGAGTTATAGCAAAAGGGATTGTAGAGGTGGTGATACTGCATCTATCCTGAAGTCTTCAGTCTGGGAAGTGGCGAGACGGATGGAGCTCAGCAAAGAGATGGCTGAGGGGATCACTCAATTAACAGAGCACCAGTCTGCTTGCATGGCAGGAAGCTCTCTGAAGAGACCATCAAAAACTGGGACTATTTATAGGGCAGAACGTACCTCGAGGGCAGGCCCTCTCCCAGGAAAAACAACCAAAATAAAGGAAAAATGTCACACAATAGCAGCTGATAATTTGCATGATTGGATCATGTAAAAGTACCTTGCCTTGTAGCATTTTGCAAAGTCTGAGTGGCTCAACCTGGGGAAAACTCAATCATCCGCTCAGGTTGGCTGGCAACCTTTGTCTGTGTGAACGTGTTTAGCCTGAGATCTCCTAGGGGAATGTGACTGGGGATTTTCCTGGCCTGACCTAGTTTCGGTCGTATGACCTCTGAGCCTACGTACCCACTCAGGCAACCTCTCTGGCATGGTGGGCATATTTGATATTAACTTTATAGTCTCTGGGATAGGGTATACCAGTGGGGTAACAAAGGTACCAAGAAGATCTCAGCCATGACACATATTACTAATTAGGGAGGTAGAGATATAGTTAGAGATTTAAAGAACTTCCACAAATTTTCTCTTCTTTTAAGGTTATTTCAACATGCCAATGCACCACATGGATGGGGGGGTATCAACTACTGTGATATTTTACATCCATATGCCTCCCTTCTGCAATAGCATAAAAAGTATTTTTTTTTTGCAGAAAAATACTCTAATTTGCACAATCCTCCTTTTCTTTTTTGCATGGAGAACTTTCTAAAACATTCACAAACACACACACACACACACACACACAAAGCTTCAAGTGTGGAGAAAGTATCATGTACAAAAAAATCCCTCATGATCTTTCCCAGAGGCAAGAATTGAATTGTTGATGTTGTTCTTCTCACATGTGAGAATGCAATGAGCAAAAAATGCCTATTAGTAATGCCTAAAGTTGTGCTGGACCAAGTAGATAAAAGATGGTGGAAAACACATCACTTTGCCCATACACTTGTATTTTATTGGCAGCTTAAAATCAGAGCTTAATTTGAACCAGATCTAGTCTGGACTCTGCATGAGAATTAGTATTTAGTTTCCAAGACCCATCCATGGAAAATATTATGCAATAGTGCACAGAGTATTTTCCCTTCCCCTCACTATCAAATAAGTCCATTAAACCCATTCATAATGGAAGAAGGCTGACTTCTTTCATTTTCTAGAGGAAACTGGAGATGGAGCAGAAAATAGTAGTACAAGAATGAACCCAGAGCAAAAAATTGGCAAGTTAGCTGTCTGGTGGCTGGATTAATAGCAAAAAAGGGATGGCTGACAACCATAAGTTTGCCAGTGGAACATTTACATGCTCCTGTTACTCTCCTGCATTTTTAACTGTGGTGTGATCTACAAAAAGCAAAGCAAAATAAAACAAAAAAAGCAAACATTGTAGCAACACATGTAGTAAGTGGTACTTTCCAAACATGGAGATAAATATTCAATGTGTTTCAGTTGTTCTTATTTACTAGGAAAAGTTCCTAATTTCTAGTGGAACGCTGTTCCTGTTCTTACCTTCTGGAGGGAAGACAATTGAAAGAGTGCAGTGGAATTTATTCCAATGTAAATGCACATAGATTTATAGACCAAACGTGGACAATTTGTCACTCTCCAGATGTTGTTGGCGTTTAACTCCCATCAAGCCCAAGCCAGCATGAGAGATGAAGAAAGGCCAGATGTTGCCTATCCTTGCTGTAGCTCTAATTACTTACCCTGGGTTGAAAGATTACTACCAGAACACCCTTTAATCAAGACTATAATTCTATGCAAGGTAGGGATTTGCTTGTTGAAATTATTTGTTCCCACAGGGGACAATGAGTAATTTAAACAAATTTCTTCTTGCATCAGGAATGTCTTCAGACATTGTGCTATTTTAAATGTTTCTGCAGGGAGGAGAAAGTCTCGACTTCTCACTCACCTTTTTCCTGCCCTTCCCCACAACTATGTAGGTGCCAGGTGGACGATCAGCTAAGCAAGCAGCCAAGCAGAGAGAATCTCCTGTTGAGAGCTTTCACAACTGGTGACAGACAAGACTCACACAGCTATCCTTCTCTCCTCTCCAGCCAGCCCAACCATGTAGTTGGTAGGAAGATGGGGAGGGGAGAGAAGTGAAGTGGGTCATCTGCTGATGGTCATGATATCTCACCCAGCTATCCCTCTACCGACCTCATAAAGTTGCCACTGGGAGGAGACAGTGGCAAGTGAGCAAGGAAGAAGATGGCCTGTTAATGGCACCACCACCAGTGAGGGATGAACCTTGTTCAGCTATCCTCCCTGGTGGCACAACCATGTAGTGGCTAGTGAGAAGAGATAGAGGGGGGGTGAGTGAGGAGGATCACTCATGAAGAACTAACATAGTTGTTGACAAACTGAGTCTGTCTTGGCTATTCCTTTGTCTCCTTGAATATGAGACAAAATGGAACCAACAGTTTTGCCCATCAGTAAAGGCGAGAATTCGTTTCTGTCTGTTTTTGATTAGAATGCACCAAAAGTTGTGAAATTCAAATATGAGAGAATAGCATTCCTTTGAAAACCTGTCTAGTCCAAATCTAGCTGAAAATACAGTTTAGAAAATCATAAGGGAGGGCAGGGATCTTGAAGCTGCCCAACAACCATTATCATTTGGGCAACAGACTGAGGAACAACTTTCCAGAAGGGACCTGGACTGGTAATATGAACTGTCCCGTTTTTCCCAAAAAGCTCTGTTTCCCATGTGGCTACTGTCTGTTTGAACCCAGTAAGCCCTCTGATTCCAAGAGTTTGAGAGAAATAAAATAGTTTTTGTCCTCTGCTGGCATAACAAGTCTACATGAAGAAGGCTATATCCCTGCTGAATTGCTTTCAGTCTTGTCATAAGCAGAGAGGTGATATATGTTGGCTCTCAGCACTTTCTAAACTGTCACCTTCCTGAATTAAAACATTTACATAAGCTCTTATCTACTTTTAGAGCCGCGACATTTTTATTTATTTATTTTTTTTGCTAGGATTATTGTTCAGGCAGACTGAGACTTCCCCTAGGAGATTATTTTTTTTTTCACCCTATGTCAGCTTAATGTATTATTTTGCTTCATTTTATTTTTGTAACATTTCCTTTCCTTCTTGTGGGTGGGGTCAGGTGAATGTCTTGCTTTGGGGAATATACCAACGATCCATCCAGTTGTCGATTTTCAGTATTTTAAAGTATTACATTTTTATCCTGCTGTGCTCAGTTGAAGACTACAGCTTTTCTGAGTGAATTGTTAGTGGTGCTGTATGAAGCTTTGGCATGTATAAATTCTAGGCACAATCCACTTTCAACTGAAATCAATAGGGGCGAAAAACAACACCTATCCTCAATTGATTTTTGTGGACTTGACTGTGTTATATATAGCTATAAGAAAGAGGTGTGGCACCCTGTAAGGATCTTATATGATTCTTTCTCCTGCTCTTGAGTAGGAGGTGGGATCCCTGAAGACCATCCACCAACCACTGATTTAATCTCTGTGACACAGTAACTCAGTGGGAAGTTATTGGGTGATTATTGGGTAAAGTTATTGGGTAAAGGTCATTTCTATAGTACATTGTTACAGTGCTATTATTCCACTTTCAACATCCTATGGAATCCTGGGGTTTGCAGTTTAGGGAGGGGCATTTAGAATTCTCAGCCATAGAGCTCTCTGGCCTCACTAAACAACAAACCCCAGAATTCCATAGGATGTTGAAAACAGAATAATGGCACTATAACAGTGTAGAATGGAAATGGTCATAGACTTCCACCTCTGAGTGAAGACGTTTTCCCTTCTCAGCCCCTGTGGGTGATGAGAATCCTATGCGCATGATTGTGCACACATTGAATGAAGGAATATGAAGAGAGCATGGCAAAGAGGAGGTTTTAAAAAGGAAAAGCTTTTATTCTAAGCAAGTAATCTACATGGGCAGAAGGGTATCTTATATATGAAGGTACCTTCATTCAGGTATTACTTAGTAATTGTTGCAAAGTTACAAACACAGCTTAAATCATATTCAGCCAGAAACTCAAAAGAACATCAGCCCCTAATACAACTAGCCAAACATGCCTGTTCAACTCACAATACTAATGGAGTTCTGGGTCTTGGATGTTCATGTGAAGCTGAGGAACCTGGATGTCTTGCCCAGCCTGCAACCACGTATCTCTCATTCTCTCTCTCTCTCTCAACCTCATGGTCTCTTGAGGCTTATTATAACCTCTTTTTGGAAGAATCTCAAAGTTTTTCACACTTCTTCCCTACTGGTTGCTACCCCAAAAGGTGGATTACTCAGGGATCGACCCACAATTCCAGTATCTCTGTGGAAAGATGGAGAATTATTAGCTCAAAAGGCAGTAACCAGCAGGAAGCCTGCCAGAAAGTGATTAGAGTCCCCCAGATTTGTGTGCTGTTACAGATCCATTCTAGGCCCCGCTCTCCATTACTGATGATGCTGTAGCTGCTGGAGGATGTCATTGGCAGAAAGCTGTTGTTATCTTGCTAGACTATTGTTCTTTTTATTCTCTTAGTAGTTTCCTCATTCTATGCTCCTCTCCATTTTCAACAGCCCCTCTATAACCAACATCTTCCACAATTGCCTCAGAAACTCTCCCTCAAATCCTTACAGTCTATGTTCTTGAACTGTGCTCCATCCAAGCATCTTTCCAGGAATTACTTCTTATAGGTTTCACCATCATTATCAAGAGCAAACAGGGTGGTGGTAGAGACGATATCAGCAAACATTTGGCAAGAGTGTAAAGTGAACTCAGACATCTGTTGGGTGGCTCAGGAGGTCAATCCAATTATTAAACAGCTAATCGTTGCTGAAATTTGTATTCCACAGAATGGAGATCTAACTATATGTTAAATTCATGGCCTTCTCTGCAGTGTCTGCCTACCACAAATAAATATAAATATTGGAGGTTGATGTATCTTAAGCTCATACAGCAGAAATAAAGCCAAAGGAGTGAATCTAGGATCTGCTTTACTTTGGTGGAAGTGCTCCAATCATGGAAGATGATTTCATCTGATCTTTATAGACTCTTTCTTCTTTGTGCAGCACAGTTCACCCCATTTGGGAAGGGGAATGTGTTCCCTCAAATATGTAGCATTTTCACAGAAATGAAGAGGCTATCATGGGGAAACAGTGGTGAGAAACAGTTCTTTTCCAGCAGCCCAGATGCACATAGCTACATCTGCACCTTAGATATGTTTAGCTTACCTCTGGCATGCATCATTTTCACTTAGCATTGTGAATTATGAGCCTCTTTGCAATAAATCTTTGCAAGAACAATATTTATAGCATTGTAAGTAGTCTGTGATAAAACATGGCTAAAAGTAATACTAAAGTAATACCAAAAAGGCACATTAAAGATATCTCTTTCCTTTGTAGAGCATAGTACAGAGAGTCTCGAGGGTAACTTTAGATGTTACTCCAGTCTGTTTTTAAGTTAAATATGAGCACAGTCAATATTTGACCAGAAGCATCCCTCTTTTTCTCCCTCTCCCTTTCCCTCTCTCTCCATCTTTACACTCAGTGATCAGTTTCTAATATATCTTTTAGTTTAACATTTGTTATTTTGAAAATCTTGACTGCCGGGTGTCTTCAAGGGTAATTTGGAGGATCAGAGCACTAGGCCAGACTCACTAGGGAATGAAATCTTTGGGTCCAGATAAGATGAAAAAGAAGATGTGGAGATGCTCAGTACAATGAATTGATTGGAAAACATTGATTGGGAACACTGCCAAAGGCTCTTCCATTGAGTTCAATTCAGTTTATTTGTTTCGGCCACTGGCCATAACAAAAAGCTATGAACAAAGAAGCAAACAATAGGAAAAGCCAGTCAATCAATACATATGCTGCAATGCCTATTAATATATCTTAAAAGGGTGGAGGATTTTTGGTAGCTATCCAGTTTCAATGAGCTCCTAAAATAATGTATACATGCTGACATAGTGGGGCAGATCGCTGGAATCTCTGTGCTTATCTGCTCTGCTTAAAAAAAAGAAAAGAAAGAAAAGAAAAAAGGAAAAGTGGTGTCCTTTCTGTGTGTGTACTTTGTATGTAAGAAGACCAATAATATCCAGAGAAAATCTGCAGAAATCATGGAGAACTTGATGAGAAAGAAATGAGTGTTCTTTTTCTTTTCCTCACTTGCAGGTCAGGAAACTAAAGGGACTTTGAAATTCTTCACTGAGATCCCTCATCAAAGTAGCTTACACAGAAAATAATGAGGAATTCAGCAATTATCATATACATATACACATAAATTTTCAGGCAAGAAAGGGGAAATAAATCTTGCTACATGCATGATAATGGGCATAGATGGGATGAGAATATTGATGGGCTTCTGAAAAATGCAGTGGAAATGACATTGGCAGATCCTTACAAACCAAGTCCTCAATAAGCCGAATGTATTTTCTTTACCTTGCAAAGATGCAAAAGACCCCAGATTTGACTGGAGGAAGACCTGTAGGCTGTGGCAGGCAGTTGGGCTTTGATTGTCTCCCCTCCTCGCCGCCCTATAGTTATCAATTGTTAATATTGCTTCCTCTTTATTTTGTCACAATTAAGGGTCAGTGTGACATGGAGAAAGATCCAGTTATTTGAGGGAATCAGTCACATGGAGGGACCTTTAAGGCACTTTGGGTGTGGAGGTATCGAGGATTATGCCCAGTTCAGGAGCATAGAGTTGCCCCCAGGTGGATGGAAAGCACACAATAGCAGTGCACCTGATGGCTTCCTCTGCTGTCACCTCTTGGTGGCCTCTTGGCATCAGGTCATGAAGCTGGGCATGACTGAATCACAGTTGAGTCAATCCATCAAGTGATCAACTCACTGGATCTGTACCTCATGCCTAGCCAACTCTGCACAGCTGTAATCTGAATAAAGTTGTGGCTTTGTTTACTTTTCAGTGTTATGGCTGCAAGTGTGATTTATCCAAGTTCCTTCTATCCTGTGTTGTCTCTTTGCCACTAGCTCAGCAAACACTGTTCATGTGATTTCACAAGTTTATCACTGTGTGGCACAATCAACTTGAGGAGAGTGGTGGTATAGTTAAAAAAAAAAAAAGGAGAAAAAAGGCTACAAATATTCTCCTGCTGTGTGCGTATTACCAGTATGTTTCCCTCCCGCCTCAAGCAGACACTTCAAAATCCAGGTAGAATAGCATTAATACATTTTGATTGACAAAGATAATTCATTTCCTGCTGTTATTGTATTCTAACATTCACCTTTCTCCTGATTTGGAAGATACACTCCTTAGAGGCTGGAGTTGCTGAGAAGACAACCACTTGACAGAAAATAGAGGCTGCACTACAAGCCTAAGCCCACCTCTGTCAATGATGGTAACTGTAAATATTATTTTGCTCCTATACTGAATTTTATTGCCATCCCCCTGATGAGTGGCGTGCTTACAATTACACTGTATGTGTCAAAAACATCTTTATACACAATGGATGGTTGTGACATTTCTCAGGAAAAGTGCATTTAGATGGCTATTAAATGTGTGCCATCCAACCTTTTTGTTGGGTGGGGGGGCAATCTGACATCAATTTCAGTATTTGGGATGAGTAAGAAATGTTATTTTACTGTGCTCTTACTAAAGGTACTAATAATTATGTATTCATGGGGGAAAAGATCTGTCTACACCCTAAAAATGGCAGGTGCAATGTCAGATTTTGCTTTTAGAGAGGATATTAGCAATGTGGTCCTAAGCATGTTCATACGCTTAGTAGAAAGTCCTACAGAGTTCAGGGATGCTTCCTTTCTTGAAATTGTTCTTACAATCATAGCTTGACAGTTCAATTCTGTTTATTTGTACCTACAAGTAGGGAAGAACAAATCTATCTTTTCTGGTTTATCTCAGTTTCTTGTTTTTCTTTGTGAATTCATTTGAGGAGGCACAAATTGCAGAGGTTCAATAAAATTTCTACCCCATAGAAGCAAGCTCTACTGATTTCACTGGACTTTCAGAGAAGTGTACATCAGATGAAGCCCAGACCTCTTTTCTGGTTTGGTTTTTGCTCCATCAGCTTGCTGCATTAGACCTTTGCAACCACTTCAGCCAAATCCCAAAAGATGAAGCCAACTGGACTGATTGAGACTTATTTATACCAGCTGCAAATCCCATTGGATTGGTCTAGTTTGGTTCCAGAGTGGAATTCTGGGATTTGTATCTTACTGAGGCCAAAGAGCTCTCTGGCTCTAAGTGCCCCTCCCTAAACTGCAAACCCCAGGATTCCATAGGGTGTTGACAGTGGAATCATAGCAATATAACAGTGTAGTGCAGAAATATCTTATGTCTCTTACCAGCATTCTCCCAAATAAGGCTTTTGGGTTAGGATTATGTGAGGTAACTGAAGTTACATAATCAGTCCCCTCCAACATTTTTCACTCTGTGTCATGCAAAAGCTGTGGGAAGGGCTGGGCCAGTGTTGGTCTCGTTGAGTCTTTCTTTAATTGTTGCACAACCTAGATTAACATTTTGTTTGTTTTTCTTGTTGATCAGTCTGTGTTTTAGGTAGAATCCTCTACCCCACCCCCATTCCAACTGTTCCTTGTTATTGGTATTTAGGTGTTAAATGAAAAGAAGACAGTCTGATTCACCACAGAACAGACTAGGACCATTCAGAGGTAGAAGATGATTCCTGGATTACTATCTGCTTTCATTGTAGGCAGACAACATTCTGGGGTAAACAATATTACAGCACCAGCAATCTGTTGCAACACCCGATGAGGCAGCACAAAATGGATTTACTGATGGCAGAGGCAGAAGAAAAGTCAAAGGACAGCGGGAGCAAGAGTTTCCATGATGCAATGTTGCAGTGGAGCAAGAGTCTCCATGATAACATAAAATTCATGTTATTCTAATCTTAAAATGAAGACAGGTGGGGTGGCAGGATTCCCATTGGTTTGAAGAATGGTGCCAGATAACATTCTTGTTGTTCTTGTCCTCCTTCAAATCATTTTCTGATATATGGTGATCCTAAGGTATCCTTGGCAGGACTTGTTCAGAAGGAGGTTTGCCTTTGCTTGCCTCTGAGGCTGACAGAGTATGACTTGCCCAAGGTGACCCAGTGGGTTTCCATGGCCAAGTAGAGGTTCGAACCCTAATCTCCAGAGTCATAGTCCAAAGCACTGCACCACATTGGTTCTTGATAACATTCTTATTGCTACACAAATACCATGTTAAGGGAAAAGGCAGTGTTTTACTTATAAAAGGTATAAGAAGATGGCATGACAGTTTGGTGGATGGGTGGGGAACCATCCAAAGTAGACCTAAGCTACAGAGTTAAACTGATTTGAAAGTAATTTTCTCACCCTAGGCGGTTGTGGAACTGTAGCTTTGGAAAGAACCTAAAGATTACTAGGAGAATTCGCATTACCACTGAAGTGTTGGGAAATCCGTGACGGGATGTATTTTTTCTTAATATTTTTGTATCATACATTTTTTTTTAAAAAATGTAATTATTAAAGTCACTGACCATGAATAAAATGTAACAGCAACAAAATGTAATAACATAGCAATATAAAAACTTCAGGATTAAAACTAGCACACAAGGCAGATAGTATTGGGAAAACCCTTCTGGAATCCATACCTGTCTGAAAAGGGAAGGAAGAAGTATGTTTGAACTGGAGAGTCAAAAAGTTGCTCTAAGGTTCCTAGAAATCCCCATCCAGCATGGTGTGTGCACATGATGCAAGAGGAATTCTTGGAGTCATTATCCAAAAAGTGACATTTCCAAACTCTTATTAGAAGTGACATCAAAAAATTATAAGTTTACTGTGTAGAACAAATTTCAGGCCTGTGATGTTCAGTGACATCTTCTAATATATCTATACTTATGAGTTAATAGTGGCATTATGAGAGAGATACAGAGAGCATGAAAACATTTTTTTCTTTATTATTCCTGAAGGATAAAAGTAAGCTTGCTGCCTGATAGAAAATATTATTTGGAAAGCAGTGCTTGAGTTCATGCCAAGCCTGCAGCCGGAAATAAAACAAAGCAACAGGAACTGAAAAGCATGAAAGATTACTATGAGTTCATCGACTCAACCTCCATGTTAGACATCAGGGAGGTTATTCTGTCAGGAGGATAAATTTATCACAACAAGGCCTCTTTATTCCTTTTTTTTAAAAGCATGCTCAAAAGGAAAGTACAATTTTAGAGTTCAGTATTAAGAGATGGAATCAATTCTCACCTCTCCCGCCCCACTACTTCTTTTAATACTAAGTACCATCTTTAGGGTCTTGTACTTAATATACAGCTAAAAGTTACTGTATATACAATAACCTAACTCAGAAAAATACAATTAAAGAATCATTAAAGACTTAAAAAAATACAATCAATGTTAACTTATAATGATAGGAATATAAGGTGGTCAAGACAATTCTGTATTTGAAAAACTGTCACATGATAATTCTGAGGCCATTTCCTCATGAGGCGAGGGAATCGCTCCATGCCATTACTCACTGGATCTTCTGGCTCCTCAGTCTGGTCCGGGGTGACTCGGAGCAGTGCAAGGTCTTAGATCTGCACTGCTCCGGCTTCCAAAATGGTGGCTTCTGGTTGGTTGTGGTTCCTGACCAACTGCGAAGCTCGCCACGCCTAAAGCCTGCCCTCCGCAGATTGCAGGTTCGCATTGGCGCGAGCATGCAAATCTGCACAAAGGAGCAGGCACGCAATGGTGTGCTCCGGTAAAAAGAGAAACCTATTTTTTCCAGTCTTTAAAAAGCCTGCTGGAGAACCAGTTGGGGGCGTTTCAGAGTGGACTGAGGTGCGGATCTCTGGTAAGTAGTCTGAACACAGTCTGCTCCGAGGTGCAGACGACCTCCGTAGAGGATGCACTGCACCATTTTAATTCCCCGGTGTGGAAAAGGCCTTTGTGTAGCTGGAGAGATGCAGGGGTGAGAAATAAGGGTATTGCTCCTTCTGAAAAAGATGTCTGACCTCAAATGAATTTTTTTTCTACTCTCCAAATTTCTTGCACTGCAGTAACTTAAAATTTCAGTTCAGCATTAGAAATGTGGTTTAGATATTTCAGACGAAAGGGGCAAGCAAAGTTGCTAAAGAAATGTGAACACAGCAGAGTTCTAGACATGGATAGTTATCAATGTCTCACTCTTTGCAATGCTAGAAATTTGGGGTGGAGGAAAAATTCAAGAGAGACAGAATTCTCAGAGGAGGCTATACCCACATTACCCTCTACTGCATAGCAACTCCCTCGCACAAATATCATCCTGACAAAACCTTTCCCGCTATAGTTACAGAAAACTATTTTAAAATACAGGAATTCTGACTTTATGGCTGCAAATATAATTATCATAGACATTTTTTTCCTCAAATCTTTGCCCCCCCCTCCTTTTTTAGTATGTGATGCATTTCCTTGTTTATGAGTGATATATAAATCTTAGAATTTGGCTTTTCTAAATTAAAGCCCTCTGTCACAAGATGCTCCTGCAAATAGCATTACAGTTAGAAGTTAAGAGTATCAGAGTTGGCTAGAGATGCATTATGCCACTCAGTTGGTGAGAACCTTTCCATGCTAATTTGAATGTGCTAATATAATTAATCATATTATTAGCTCAAGGAGGAACTACCATGCATTGCTTAGTGTGATTCTGCTTTTCAAAATGCTTTGGAGAATGCAAATACTCACTAGTGCAAATTCTTTGTTGAGAATCATCTGCTCCACCAGTGATGATTCATTATGGAAGAGATGAGGCTGCATGTGACTCCACATGTGAGGAAACCACCAGAATTCATCTACAGAACTCAGCAGCAAGTCATCACCTTCATCTTCTTCAATGGTTCCTACAAATGAAAGAAGAACATTGCACCAATAATAAATGCAACAGAAATGTAATTGCATTTTTAAGTAAAAATCACTTAATGCTTTCAGATGACATCAAAAGACTTTCTCGAACAGGAATTTCCTCATTTGGCTCACTGTATTTGTCTTGTTGGCACCTGTGTACAGAATTAGGACATCAGGGAAATTTGGCTTAGAAGTACGTAGTCCTGAATGTTGCACACCAACAATACAGTTTTTGTGTGTGTGTGTGATAACAAAGTGCACAGAATGCAGCTTATCTAAGTAAGTTAGCACACCCAACATAAAATTTAAACTCATGAGAAAATTTGATTATTTTTAATGAAATAGTTTTAAAGCATGGACACTCATCTCAACTTGTCACCAGCTGACATCAGGGCTCATTGGCTCAACATGGTATTTATATGTGTGTTGCATGTGCAAACGTCAGTGCACCAAAAAGCTAAGAGCAAAGGAAAGTGATTGGGTACAGCGAGAGAGAGAGTGACCATTTCTGCCCTACACTTTTATAGTGCTATTATTCTACTTTCAACATCCTATGGAATTCTAGGGTTTGTAGTTTAGGGAGAGGTATTTAGAATTCTCAGCCAGAGAGCTCTTTGGCCTCAGGAAATGACAAACCCCAGCATTCCACAGGATGTTGAAAGTGGAATATTAGCACTATAACAGCGTAGTGTAGAGGGCCAGTGATTGCTTATACTTCATCCAAGCATGCAATTTCAAGAAAATCAAGAAACAAATCTTGCTCGTGAATCTTCTTGTTGCACTAGCACTGACCACAGTGACAGAAGGTCTGGAAAAGCCTCCCTGGTGCTGAACCTCGTAAAAACTCCAGCGGAAGTGTAGAGCCTTGGAGGAAAAAAAATCACCTGTGTCATGCATCTTACAGATTACGTTGCATGGGATTTGAACCTTTAAGGGACTATTGACAATTCCTGCCGCGGCTTGGCATGTTTTGCCAGCTATTGCAGCATCAAATAAAAACACTTGGGTCTCCCTGACCTATGGTTGCCATGTTATGTCCATGTTTTTACTAGATTGTGGACGATTTACCCAAATTTCCCTTATGCCTGTTTCTACAAGTGGTCCATCTGGAAACAATGCTGGGCCCCCTTCCAACCCTTACATGATTCATTTTTGTGATATCACAACCACCTGCTTCCATGTCTCAGTTTTTGGCCCTGAATTCTAAGGACAAGGGATGCTGTGGTCCTGACCACTGTTGTTCACAAAAAAACCTTCCCAAAGTATGTATCTGTATGATAATGAAGATGATTAATTTATATCGTGCCTTTCCATCAATATTAAGACTCAAGACAGCTAACAACATGTTTAAAAAACAGTACAATTATAAACTATACAAACACTTCAATATACATATGAAAATATCACAATTTGATTGTCATAGTTCTGTGGTGATATTTAGTCTTAATGTAATCTAAATAGAATTATAAAGTTAGAATGGGAGAGTTGTAGATTGCATGTAATTTTTAGTTAAGTTTGTAGTATGTATGTGTTTCTAAAAGCCAGATGGCATCAAAATGTTTTAATTTGCTGGCAGAAGGAAACCAAGAATAGAACCATCCTGCCTTCCCTAGGGAGGAAATTCCAAAGTCTGAGAGCAGCCACCAAGAAAGCCCTCTCCTTAGCCCAACCAAACATTATTTTCTGCACAGAAAATTATGCTTTCTATGCAAATCAAACATATGCAAATTTTACACAGAATACATTACAGGGTTTTCCCCACAGAACGAACATTTTATGCACAGGAATTAGTACTTCTGTATTGAAATATTATTTTCTATGTAAAACATGGTGTTTTCTATATATAACAACCACATGTGAAATTTGTGCAGAACATATCTTGAAGATTTTCATCAGTCCAGGATTCTTCTCACCAGAATTTCTCAAAACTTAAAAGCATGTTTTTCAACCATTTTTTATTTTTTTTTAAAAAAATGTTATTTCCATCCTTAGGTCCACGAAGATGACTAAAGCTGTCTCGATCCCACAATGAGCCCTGAAACTAGCAGGGAATTCTAAGCATTTTGCCAAACTGAAAAATCACAGGATTGTTTATGATGAAGTCATGAGAGTTAAGGTGGTATCAGTTGTTATTAACTGTGCTGTGTAGGTGCAGCATTTTGCTCTAAAGTTTTTTTTAAAAGTATTATCTTGCTGTTTTAATGACTTCTTTTTCTCTCCTAAGTGTATATGTTCTATTGGTCATCAACAACCGATTTTTTTTACCCCTGTACTTATTTTTTAGTTTTTAGGGACATTGGGAACAATATCTTCTAAGCTTTCTAGTATGCTTAGAATTATGAAATTAAAAATGAAAGAGCCATCCTGGGTCAAAACAAAAGCCCAGGTAGTCCAACATCTTGTATATACTTTGCCTTCAACATATCCTGCAACATTTCATAGATCTAAATCAGGACACATATGTCTAAGCAACATCAGAGTGGGGTCAAGATGGCAAGAGTTGCTAATGAGGAACAACACACACACACACACCAGAGAGGATGAAGCCATTAACTTTTGCCTCATCCTACTTGGAATTGTCCTCTCTTTTCTCCCCCGCTGATTCAGCTGAGTGCCAACTACTTTTGTATTCTGAACTCATTCTGCAGTAAATGAAGTAAACTGAAGTAAAATAAATATAAATGGGGAAGCGGAAGAAGGAGACATAAACAGGGATGTTTTAAAAGCAGCTGATGAGGTAGGATAGCAATTAGTGGTGGAGCAGTGGTTAAATGCCGGTAGTGAACCACAAGGTTGTGAGTTTGATTCTGCCAGGCTCCAGGTTGACTCAGCCTTCCACCCTTCTACAGGTTGGTAAAATGAGTACTCAGCTTGTTGGGAGCAATTAGCTAACACACTGTAATTTAGAGAACACTTAGCTTATAAGTAGTATAGAAATACACATGCTATTGTTATTGCTAATTGAGACCATCTCTGCCAAATTGGGAGACTTGGAGGTTGTGCTTCAGATAGCTGATAACCAGGAGATGGGGGTTCTAACTCTCATTTTGTTGACCTCATCCTTGAATGCTCAGTGGCATGCTGTCATTGAAACGGGAATGTCAGGATCATTTGATCAGGAGCAGTTACAAAAGGAGACACTCATCTTTGTATTGTCAAAACCAACCCTGTGGTAAGAAGAGCTTGGAAACATTTTTAATGCAGAGGCAGTTTTATGGCTCTCATTTTCCTTAGCCAGGCCAAGTGGACTGGACATTTAGCATTCATTTTTTAAAAAAATTAACTTATCTAAGTTTCAGAGATAAGCGGGTCCCTGACAAGAACTTTCTGGCCTTATTCTTGAAATGAACGCCTGAACCTTCTTCTTTCTCTGGCCCTTTCTGCAGGACAGCATCCTCCCAGCATGGAGACATGAGAGGAACAGGAGCACAACAATGCTTCCACATGATGTCGATGCAGTCCTGGCCTTCTCGCGTTGCCAGCTGGTGCGATCATTGACAGAAAAACGTCCATCATGACCTCCAATCATGTGAGCCTTCCATCAGAGCCAGCTATGCAGAAGGACCAGAAGAGGGATCACACACTTTCTTCTCTACTGCAGCATGGGAAGAAAGCCGGGTGTAGTGTGGAAGGAAGGGGTGTGTCCCTTGTGCTCTCTTCTGCAGGCAGCTGGTTGGATGAGGAGAGGAGTGCTGGGGACATGCTCCCATCCCAGCAGAGGTGCTGCTGGGATTGCAACAAGATGATGCATGAGAATGTTGTCCTGTGGAAAGAGCCTCTGTCTCAAGAACCCAGTAACAGTAGAGGCACTTAAAGGAGGCAGGTGGTAAATCTTTATCAAGCTTCAACAGAATGTCTTTCCTTGCTGGGGTGCAACACAGATTGAATAATTATGCAATTCCATCTGAAGACAGATGTAATAATGTAATAATGACAGAATAACAGGATAGAGTGCCATAGTTATAGGAAATACAAATCTAAGTCACCCACAAGCCTCCTGACAATTTCACAACTGTCTTTTCCTTCCTAGGATCCTGAATTCAACTAGAGTTTAGAGGTGTAGGAAAGAATGGTGCATTAAGCAACAAGTCAATAAGGCACAGCCATTTCTATGTGCTAATAAAACATGTTCAGTATCTTACAATAAAAGCCTCTTTGGGTAAACAAGTCACATTTACGGTAATTAAGAAATACCTCTGCATGTTCTATTTATAATGAGTCAATAAAGTGCATGGTTGCATGGGGAATACTTTTGACATGCTACCTCTAAGCTGAAGTGACAAAACAACTGTGCCAACTTTAAAAGCAGGGCTCACTTCAGGTCTAGAATGCCTGAGTACACACTACAGCAAGTCCCTTAATGGAAGGCACTGACATGCCTGAACTCGTAAGTAGTTTTGCACTATTTTTGTGAGCCTTAAAAACCACTGGAGAATAGACAGCTGTAGCCACATGCCATCTGTCTCAATCCAGGCACTGTCAAAAACTGGGTATTGATAATCTTAAGAACAAATTGGAAATACAAAATGTAAACAGTTGGTATACAATATGAATTTTATCAGGAAATTCCCACAGGTCACAGTGACAGACAAAAAATATAATCAAGGTGACAGGTTAGAATTCAGATGCTGTATATAGGAAAACCCTTCATTCACATTGGAACGTTTAGCAGCAGTTTAATAACAGAATTCTCCTAACATTTATATGGATACAAGCCTTTTCAAATGTGAATGTGCTTGGAGAAACTGGCAAAGTGACCTTCTCCTTCTTGTAGTAAAGTTATTGCTTTACCTCAAAGTCTTCTCTGTGTGTGCATTTGTGAGTTCAGAATCTCAGGGTTTTATATTCCTTCATTACTAGATCTTTAACCTGAAACACACTGTGGGTGACCTACCAGAGAACCATTCTTTCTCACCTTTTGATTCACTTTGCAGAAACAGTTACTGTGCTTTCTCCCTTGCACAATGGGACAATAAGCAGGTACACTGGTAGATACACAGTAGGTTGCATAATGCTGGCATTCAGCAGAAGGATAGTGTAGATCAACTACTTTGTAATTCTGTGAGTGTAGATGTACACTACACAAGCACAATGTAAGATGTCAGCCAGTGGCTTCACACTAACAGCATACTTCTTTTCATGCACCTAATTCCCCCTATCCCCTCACATACTGCAATATAGCATTCCATTTCAGTGGATTTCCCAGTGATTAGGTTCAGATTCTTGGAGGCACAGGAACTGTAGCAGGTAGGGGAGAACAGCCAAAATGCTCAACTCTGGGCAAACTCAAGGAAACATCTATCAGTGAGCAAAATGTCTACTTCCCTAGAGTGCTTTCATGATACAAAAAAAAAGTGTCTGGATATAATCCATGGAATATATTTTAATGTTAATTTTTCATTTTAATTTTAATGTTGGATGCTGCTGATGTGCGCACACATGCTTCCGTGGCTGCAGATACCACTCCCCTCCTCAATTTAGTTCAGAATGAACAGCATTATATCCCAATCAAGGATGTTCTTGGGATTTGTAACTGGTAGCCCTGAAATTTGTCCCCCTGAAAGCATGAAAGGAAAGGCAGTGCTTATTGCCCTAGAGCTTATTATTTAATTCATGCAAGCCAGTGTTGAGAGCTCTGGGCTCTCAGTTTTAATCACAAATACTCATCCTCATAATTTGTGAAAAAATAGTATCAATGAGATCTAATTGCTGCTCAAAGGTACCTTCTCCAAGTGTGCACCCAATAGATGAAAGGGAAAACCTAGGGAAGCTGGCTTTCAAAATAAAACATTCCATACAATATCTACAAAATAAAATATGTTTTGAGAGAATCATAGAAATTCAGAGTTGGAAGAGACCACACAGGCCATCCAGTCCAACCCCCTGCCATGCAGGAACACCCTCAAATCAATCCCGACAGATGGCCATCAAGCCTCTGCTTAAAAACCTCCAAGGAAGGAGACTCCACTACACTCCGAGGCAGCAGATTCCACTGCCGGACAGCCCTGACTGTCAGGAAGTTCTTCCTGAGGTTCAGGAAGAAGGTTCAGGGAGAGAGAGAGAGAGAGAGAGAAATTCTTAAGAGACTTTTGCTGTTTGTCCTGGAAAAGGGATACTGTACTGCAGAGTATAATGTAAAAGTTCCACAGGCAGAAATATGCTAGTCTCTCTCCTCAATCCCCTCAACTGACTATTTAGCTGTGGTAGTTTCCCCAACCCCAGTCATTTAGTGGCTCACATGGAATGGGGCAGGGGAGTTTCATATAACTACATGACATCATTCTCTGAGATCTCCTAGGACCTTCTGGAGGCCTCAGTAAATGATGGGAGACATAGCCAGATGCTTTTCTGATGCCCTCCCCCAGACCTCCACCACCTACTGAATAATCATGGGGAAGGAGGGCTATCCCAATGAAATGGTGAGCCTTGGGAGATGGACCTCCATAACAATTGGAAGAAAAAGAGAGAGGGAGAGGGAGAGACATATATAGCGTGCATGTTGGACTTATAGTAGTATATGCCACTAGCAGCATGTACAGTGTTATGTGTTGCCTCAACTAAAACATTTCCTTTAAGTTTTCCTTTCCTTCTGTTTCATCCTGTATTCTGAAAATGTGAATACTGAACAGCAATGTGGAAAGCAGTTCTTACTGTTGCTCATGCAACACTTGTTGACGAAGTACAGATATCTTTGTTGGGGAATATGGTTCTTCTTCCCACCTGCATTTGGAACTAAAGCAGCTGAACATTGAAAGACAAAGCAAAACAGAAATACGCTTTCTATTTAATCTTTTCAGATCCCGGGGCTCAAACCTGCTTAGAAGCAACATCTTCTACCCAGGAAGTCATACTACTTAATCTCAGGAAGGTAAGGAATTCTGCACATGCTTAAAAGCAACTATCTTCTGATTAATCGATATATTCTAGGGCTATGCTCTTTAAGGCTGAAAATGTTCCAGTGCAAAGTCTAAGTGAGCATTCACTTGAATTAAGACTGAGAACTTGGAAACATTAATTTATTTGAAAAATAATTTCTTTCTTTTTTTTATGTAATGGTTCTAAAATTAATTTTTATGTTGGCTGTTAATAACATGTTAAATTTAAAATAAAAAATATTTAAATACAATAAAAATAAAAATAAGAGGTTAGATGCCACCAATTAATGCTTAACAAAATGTTTCCAGGCTTTGATAGGGATGAGGAATGTGAAGCCTTTCACATGTTGTTGAACTGCCAGTTCCATTAGCACCAGCCAGCATAGTCAATACTGAAAAATTATGGGAGATAGAGTCCAAACATAATGTTCTGACAGTCTAAGAGGTTATCCACTGCTTACAACTCTATCTAGTGCCTTTTTGTATTTGAGATTAGTTGCAACTCTCTCAGGATTCCCTTCTAGCCTTTAGAGTTAGCATCATCAAAGTAGCTATTACACGTCCTCGCAGAGTCCAAACTTCGTCAAAGAGACTGGCAGGAAGCACAGATCCCCTTGGAATGTATATTCCTATTGCTCCTTTATTGTCTGCTTTCCCAGAGCCTCGTCGGTAGCGTGGCAGCCTGATATTCCTTCGTATATGCTTTCTTTAGAATAAAGTGTTCATTTGACTAGCACAAAAAAGGCTTTACTACTCATTGCAATGGGGGCTGATTCACATAGTATTGCCAAACTAAGGGCATTTCCGCACTAGACTGTTATAGCGCTATGATTCCACTTTCAACCTCCTATGGAATCCTGGCCCCTCCCGAAACTGCAAACCCCAGGATTCCATAGGATGTTGAAAGTGGAATCATAGCGCTATAACAGTTTAGTGCGGAAATGGCGTAAGTGAAAAATGTTAGACTATCCTGAACTTCCATTTGCTGCATGCAAACCAGAAAGAAAGCCCTAATAACAATTACTGGAGATTAAAAGCTTATACAGATGTGTTCTCATGCATGCTGGCTTGGTGCCTCTCTCATTTACACGGGGTCACTCACTGTGTGGCACTTGATGGCTTACTGTTCAGGTGCTAGTTGATAGGAAGTTTCAAATTCTCTGCTCTGCCTTCTGATGGCTTTTTCTTTACAGTCATTCAAATAGAGCAGGAAGGGACAAAGTGTGACCGACAGGACACTTCCACTCTCAAGAACCCTTTCTGAGTCCCTCAACAGCAATTACATCTGAAGAAACATGCAGCTTAAAATCAGCAGTGGCAGCAAAAGACTATGTCACTAAAATTTGGCAGCGTATTGCAACCACAATTGCCTAGTTCTCATCAGCACACAGCCTGATATTCAACTCCTTCATTGCTTCCCTCCAGCTCCCCTCACAGCAGTAAGAAAGATCAACAGAAAGAGGAAACAGAGAAAGAGAGAACAAGTTGAGAGAGGCAGAGGCAACAATCAGAAAAGGAATGAAAGAGAAGAGAAGAGAAAAAGAGATCAGAGAGAGAAAGAGATCAAGACCTGTTTTGATTCCCTTCCCTGTATCATAGCCATGTGGGAGAGGGCAAAAAAGGTCATTGCACCCCTAAGTAAGAATCCTCCCCATTAAATTTCCCTTTAAGCCCCCAATTTCTAGCATTACAGAGAATGAGGCATTTGTAATCACTGACATCTGAGACTCTTATATTTCCTTTGTTTGCATTCCCTTTTTCCTTTTCTTTCCCCTTTACTTTCAATGCCTAAATTTGTAATTGTGCAACTGGAACTTTAAATTACTAGAAATTTGGAGACTGAAGGAAAATGTAATGGTGGCCAAAAATTTTATTTGGAAGTCAATATCCTCATTGTGCACTCCCTGTACCTAGACTCCTAGCTGTGACTAAAAGGAAGATCAAATGAATTAAAATATCAGACTGAGAGAGATAGCAACCAGAGAGAATGAGAGAGTGTGTCAAATACTCCTCCCTACACGTGTACTCTGCTGCTGCATACCCAGCTGCCTGGCTGTTGTCCTGAGGACATCAGTATTACTTTCAGAACAGGCAGCTCCTATACTCTATGGCATGTCTATGAGTCCACCAAGGCTCAAGAAAACATAGACCATCTGCTGCTTTAACTAGATCCCAGCAGGTCTTGACCCTGTTAGACTCCTCCAAGTTTCCATATTAATCAAGTAAGCGAAATCCATTTGTCCTTAATCATTGCAGCAATTTAAATTAGGACTGGATTAGATGCAATTAATTAATTTGAAGTTAAAATTAAGAGGTTGTTTTGTAGGAAAAGTGTTTTGTTTGTAAAAGTGAAATGAACCCATTAATATAGCCGTTTTGAATTTGTAAGGAATTCAAATTTATTTAGTAATTGAATGTTGCCAGGTACACATGCATTTTTAAAATTATGTTTCTTTAAGGAAATTAATTTAAAAACATAAAGTCCCTGGGTACTTTCAGAATGTAGTTCCTGGCTGCCTCCCACATGCTCACCCCTGAAATAAAATAAGCCTTTAAAAAAGGTAGGCAACTGCATTAGTACAGGAGTAGTTTTCACTACTATGCTCCTGGATTGGTCTCATGGTCAGATTTTGAGCATAGTGAAAGTGACCTGATGTTACTTTTGGTTTCAATTTCATCAGAAAATTGGGCATTTTTCTAGATATTTTTTTTCTTTTTGTGAGGTCTGGGGGAAGAAAATAAGCCAAACCCATATATTCTGGAGCTGTTCTGTGTTGATTTCAGCACAATTTTTTTTTTGCCTGAAACAGGTTTTTTTTTTCTTAAAAAAAAGTCTTTAGGGGTATTCTGGAAGGCTCTGGCAAAACAAAAACTGGGATTGGGATTCATGCAGCCATAAACCATAGTTCCCTCATGTCTTTTTTTAAAAAAGAATGCTTACACAGACCACATTCCTTCAAAGACAGGATTTATTGCTCTGATTAAATACAGACAGCCCAGCTCTTGACTGTAGTATCCTCTTGCTGGATGCTATGCTGATATGCTAACTTTGTACTAGTGGGTGATGGGATGATCCAGTTTAAATGTGAAACAAAGTCTGCAGAGTGTCACTTGGGTGCATTTCTTTCTTATGTGCTTACAGCAATCGTGTCACGGTGGGATTTATATTTAAGTAAGCATCAGAGTTGAGCTCCTGCATCAGGGAGTATAAAAGTCCACCAGCTGGAATTATGTCATATCTTTTTCCCCCATCTCATCTCACTTTTTATCTTATTCACCGCTTCCAACACAGCCACTGAAGAGGGCAGTGGGGTGTGGCATAGAAACATCCAGATGCGTTTCCAGAGCTGGTAGTTACAGGGGATGGCATAATTGCTATGCATCAAGCTATATGACCACAGGTAGATGGTTTTCTATTGCCTTGTTCTATACTGATCAGTAAATGGCTGTGTTGCAGGAGATAAAAATGGGTTTGGGGAAGAGTTTGGTCAGTGAATGAGATCAATGACATATGTATGTATAAGTTGGACTTACTCTTTTGTAAGTCACTAATAGGATGTCTGCCCATATTTTATTTTTATTTATTGTTCACGGGCAGAGTTATTAATGACATGTTATGAATGTGTAACCTAGAGTTATGCATTTGCGACTGTCTTGTATTCATGATCCCTCTACGTAGCCCTAGGGGCTGTGAAAGTCCACCAATCCCCACTTATTAGGCAACAGCTGCTTCAGTTGATGGCGGGTGTATGTGTGTCTGTTTCCTGGTTGTTCAAGAAGCAGCTAACTATAACAAAAGCGTATATAGCGTATAGAGATTGAATTAGATAAGATGAAGAAGTGCCATTAGTGGAATTAATCTTGTTTCTCCTTTTGTCTTGTTTTTTCTTCTTCTTTCTCTTGTTTAACCTGCACGTTGTGTACATTTGCTACATGTTCCTATATTCATAAGCTGTGTATATGTTACCCACAACCAGTTAACAACTGTTCTATACTATGAAAATATAATAATAATAATAATAATAATAATAATAATAATAATAATAATAATAATAAAGAAGCAGCTGACTGACATTTCCATTCACCCCTTGCTCACGTGATTTCTGGTGCAAGGGAAAATTGTGACATGCTGATGTTGATTCTGTGTGTTGCACTTGAAAATACTCCTGGGAGGGAGTGGAAATGCCAACCAACTGCTTCCTGAATGACAAGGGAACAGGGCTGTATCAACTGCAGCAACTGCTTCCCAGAAAGTGGAAGTACGAAGGTCAGGCTAAGATTCCCTGCAAAATACCAGAACTATGGAACTTATGCATACGTAAATCCCCTTCAGGATTCCTGCCCACATTTTTAAGCTACTTTTTTTAAAAAAAAAAGTAATTGAAATGATACATGACAGACAAAATAGAGTTAAAAATAAAACACAGAGGAGCATTAAAGACAACAACACCACTATTGTTTCCAAGTATGTCCTCAGAACATATGAATGAATTCATACATGCTCTGTGTATACTTTTGAGTACTGGCTATAAGGGGTCTTGTAACTTGGCAAAATAGTGTGTCAGCCAGATTGGACTGCAAATTGGCATTCACACGGAACTCTCTCAAAGGAGAATTTTGTTGAAAAAACCACCACCAAGATATACACAATACTTGCCTCGGGGAATAGCAAATACTGTAGTTGAGCTTCAGAAATGGCAGAAATACATACAAAACAGTAAACTTACAAAGCAGTTTGAAGCTATAGGAGTTGCTAAGAGAAGGGAGAAATGAGAGGAAGAGATTCAAAAGGAAGGGCAATACAATGCAATACAGCAGTTTTGGGAAGCTGCAATGTACAGGGAAAGTAATCCCCAAAAGATAAATGTATGAAATTGAGAAAATGCCTCTCTTTGCCCTGTTAAGTTTGTGAGAAGCTAAGGAATCTTCTTGGATGGGATAATGCAAGGAAATAGGAGGACAAGCTGACTGAGGTCCTTTTTAAGCCAGAGCCAGGACTTTGGACAAGAGGAATAAACTAATGAGGTTGTCTGGCCAAAATTCCAGATTCTGGGGTTCTGAAAGAGTGCTTTCAGCTAAATTAGACCGTGGCCATTTCCGCAACAGACTGTTATAGTGTTATTATTCTACTTTCAACATCCTATGGAATCCTGAGGTTTGCAGTTTAGGGAGGGGCCAGATGATGAAAGTAGAATAAAAGTGCTATAACAGTCTCGTGCCGAAATGGTCAGTGACTTTTGAAAAGTGACCTCCAGAATGAGGCAGAAAGCTTAAGTTCTTGTTCCAGTCCCCCTCAGAATAGATTGCTGTGAACTTGGAATCCCTTTTAAAGTATTTCATGCAGGGGAAGTTGAGACTGATGTCAGAATTTTGCTGAAACAAAGGGACTTTTTCCAACAAAGGTTGTCCACCTATATGTCCTGAGGCACAGCACCCAGTATTTGAGATAGCAACAAAATGGCATTGACTTAGACAAACACCCATTTAAAAAAAAATACTATAGAAATGTTAAAACAATATCCTTGGCCCAAAGGTGACATTTTCAATCAGGGCCATCTCCAGTTTGCAATACAGTGGTTGCCAACTGCAGGGCCACATGCTGGGAGAGATGGAGCTTTAAAGGGTATTCAGTATATCAATTGTTTGATAAGCAAACTTAAGCACAGCCAGAAGGACTGGCTATCAGATTTAACCCAGAAGAGACCTGGCCAAGAGACCTTTTGTTTGCAGAGAGTCGAAAGTGATTTTGTTTTTGATTATATATATGTACATCTGGGAAGTGTTGTTGTAAAGAGATGGTCATATCCCAACACTTATCGACAATGAAACCTTTAAAATACTCATTCAAAACTTCATAAATAGCAATGTGCTTCTTAGACAAAAGAAATATTAAAATGGAAATAAAAAACATTTTGAGGTTTCCACTAAAAGTAGCAGAAAAAGGCTACAATATATCTTAGGAGAATGAATTCTGATAATGAAGCTCTGGCAACTCGATAATCCACAGAAATGCAAAGCTTCACTTATTTCATTCTCAGAAAAAAAGAAATGGAAAATACAGAATTTTTTTCTTGCCACTGATGAAATTATGAGAACTTTAGCATCTTTTCCAAGAATTTTTAGCATTTGGAAAAAATTGTGGAAAATATTGCACAAAAACTTTTTTTTTTGCATTAAAATAATAGTTATGTTCTGATTGCCTTGCCCCCCCCCAGCTTTCGGAATGTTTAGGTGAGACATTCTGTACCACTTGTAATCTCTGAGCTCAATTGAATGAAAGTCCCAAAACAGTGTATTGCACTGGTCTAGTTGGGATTTAATTGCACCATTTACATTGTACATACATTTTGGATCACACTGTATAATTTGTTAGTGCTGATGAATCAAAAGGTGAGATCTGGGCAGAACACAATACACATTTTTTCCAAGGAGTTTAGCACAAGCTTAAATTACTAGAAATCTATATTTTTCCAAAGCTGTCATGGGGGAGAATAGCTGCATAAATTAATACAGAGTATCCTTCATATTTTTTTTGGAAGAAAAAGGATTTGGTATATCTCACCAGCAGGCAAGATATGCATATAAGAAACAATGTACTTCTATACATGTTTATTCAGTAGCCATCCATAACACACAAATAGAAATGTAACTGGGTCATTTTTCTTGCCCTTCTCCCAACATCTCATCTACCATTATCCACTTCATGCTCTCCACGCATTGGACAATGGTATTGATAGAAATTTGCTCCACATGTTGTTAGGAAGTCCTATTTCCAAAGGCCTCCCAATGTCAGGAATGGGACCAGGAGGGATGCTCCCATTTTCTGCCCACATGTTAGCTTTCCACAGGGCCTTCAGCTATATGTCAAATATTCAAACTGGTTATCGGTGGCATGGTACCTCTATTAAAATACGAACAACATCAGCTATCTATTGTTTGATCATTTAATAAATTCACTGAGGAGCTCCAACAATCTCATTGCATCTGAAACTAAGACCCTTTCTGCAGCTTACCTATGTCCCAGTAGCATCTGGTGACTATGGCAGCAACAGCAATCCTGTGAGAGGGAGTGCAATGGAGTGCTCCTCTTTGCACCGGCTGCCTCTGGGAACCAGGAAGCATGATGGCCATACCTCTTTCTTCTGCAGCGCAGATACTGTCCCAGGCTGTGTTGAGACTGGAAGCTCAGCCATTGCTCTTCCAGTATCTCCACAGTGAAGGAAGTGTGGGCACGTGGTGGGAGGCTGGAGTAGCTGCCAGTCATTGATGAGGAAAACCCATCAATGATTTCTAGCACAATTGCACCACCTGGGGACAGGGGAAGGACAGGACCCGGGCAATGTTATGCATAAGCATTGTACAGGTCCCATCCTTTTTCAGTCCACAGTGTGGATTGGGTGCGTCAAGCAGAAAGGGCTAAAGTATTAGAAGCTGAAATGCAAACATTTGCTGAGGACATGCTGAAAATAGAAAGTAAAATATGCATGCATACATTTTTAGGATGACAGGGACCCTCATCTAACATTTTGTGGCTGTACTGCAGCAGTTTTAACAGTTCAGTAAGGAGGAGGCTGCTACTGCATGAACAAGGAAATCAGGCCTAGACTTAATGGTGCAGCACCCTTTGCTGCCTCTAATCTCTCCTAACCCTTAAAGCTGACTCTTAATGAAGAAGAGATCTAGCTAGGGAAGAGGCAGCAATAAAGTTGAAGCATCTAGGAGACTTAAGAAAGACTGCCGCCAGAGATAGGAAATCCAAAAGATGTGATTGCAAGCAGGTAATGCTAATCTGGAGAATCAGTGGGGGAGGACAAAAATCAATTAATTACTTAGAACTCAAAAGGTGGAGTAATCCTCTTTTCATTTAATTTAAATTCCTTTTATCCACATCTTTCTCCCCTGGGCAGAGCAGTACACTTGGAAAAAAAAAGAACCCGAAGCACTCCATAATGCCCAACTCATAAGTGTGAAGCCACAGTGGGGTGTGCATACAATGGCTGTGATTCAGACTTAAGAGAGGTCAGACCACTTGGTTTTAAATATTTTGTCTTTTATTCTATTTGACAGGATAAGAAAGCCAAAGATGGTGTCAGCTTTGCCTTGTCTTGTGTTGGAATAAATACCTGGCAGTATGTCTATTTCATTTATAATCTCTCTGCTGACATTATCCACTTAGGAAAATAACATAGTCCTTCTCCAATGTATATCTTTTATTTTAGTATGCTTTTGAAGTGACTTCACCAGTTTGTCACTGCTTTCACCAGTTTCATTAGGCTCTAACAATTGAGGGGGCTGGAAATCCCTATGTTTCAAAAGCCATGTGGAGAAATTTTGAGTTGGATTCTAAAATATGAAATATGTCCATTTTTAACTAAATGGCAAAAAGACTTCAACGTATGTAGTTTGATTTAGTTACACATCTATTATATGTTCAATGAGAATTCTTCTGGGAGGGAAGAGCACTCCAAAAGACTAATTTTGAAATTTCCCCCTGCAAAGGCTGTCATGAGAAAAAATGACTATTTAAATTAACCCCAGGTTGTTTCATTTATGAAATCATGACCTATATCCTGTAGATTAGTTCTGACTACAGTAGAACCATTAAACTGATTGTTGAATGGTGAGTAAACATATAGGTAAATGCCATAGATCTACTCAAATTGGAAGTAAGAGTAGCATTTGTGTCCAACATTTTTGCTTCTAGCTCCACTGGGCATCAGTATTAAGCTTGTGAAACTGTAAAACCTTGTTGTGGAAAATATGTCTTCATACGTGTAGTATGGATCAAACTCAAAAGTCTAATTAGAGCTAAATTAAAATTTGGGAAGACAAGTCTAATTTTAAAAATTTATTAAGTTTCATATACGTATGCAAGATTTAACTTCAGGATTGGATTCCCATTTACAGATTATGCTATGAAAACTTTGCTTTATAATCTTCCACCCTCTTAATTGCTACCTGAAACTATTGAATTCCTCCTTACCTGTATGGTAAAACTTTCCTGAAAATCCAAGGTTGAAGGTAAAATTTGCAACCTGAGTGCGTAGTAAAATTTGAGTCTCTAGTAAGGCCTGAAACAAATAAGAAATAGCATGCATTTAGAAAAAAAAATTATGCCTCATTTAAAAACTGGTGTTATTGAGGTATATATTTAAGAATGCTAACAAATATGATCCAGTGTCAGTCACTTTCCCTCATGGTTTAAACTGTAGTAAAACTGAACCTTGACATGGTGATAGGATTTATGTTTTAAAAAACTAACATTATGGACAGAATTATACGATCATTGTATTTTTATTTTTATTTTATTTTTTATTACTAAAGCTATTCCTATGCCTGCTTTCCAAGACATTAAATGTGTTAAATGGGACTTACTCTCTTTTCAGTGCACTTAGGTTCCAGTGTGAGCTCAGTTTATATTTCATGAACAGAAACTAAGAATATCAAAGGAAGTGGTGACAATAGAACATCTAGGTGTTCAACTGAGCAATCTGAATTGTCGGACATGCAGTTTCTGGCCATGTAAAAGCCCTTCTGAGGTGAGAATCTCACTAAGTTCTGGCTGTCCCTCAAAAAGATAATCTTGTAAGGATGTAAAGACTATTTCCCAATTTTCTCATCCTTGATGAAAAATGGTATATCTACAGATAAAGACATCCCACTGGAAAAAAGGTCAACTGTTGTGAGACTTCTCTTGTTTCAGGACTATTTTGCAAGAACAAGAAAAAGAACACCCTGGATAAAACATTATTTCTTTCATGGAAAACTCAACATTTTATGAGAAAAAAAACTTTTTGCAAAAAAAAAAAAAAGGTGAAAAGATATGTTGTTCATGGATTATGATGTAAATCGGACTCATACCATCTGAATTAACTTTTATAATTGTGCAATTCAGAAGTCTCTTCCAGTCATGCAATGACCAAAAGTTACCTGCAAACCCACCTTTTAAGCAGTATGCTTCCCCTACAACATATCTAGTTACATGTGGGCAGATGGGGAAGAATGTACTCAGCCTTTTCCTTAGCTGAAAATGCTGTGACAAAAATCCACAGTTAACTGTGAGGGACATGTATGTATATATATATGGAGGGAGAATCTTACCATTATTTCTGATCAGTGATATCAGTATAATCCCTCTTCATGCCACTGGTTATCCCACTCAGGAAGGCTAGCAGCATACTGAGGAATCTTCCCATTGCAGGGAGTGGAACTTGAAGGACAACTTTTCTAAGAACCTCCATAGGCTGGATGCAGAACCTCTACAGATGAGATGATGCCCACAAATAGAGGCTTTGTCTTCCTGCTTTAGGTTCATTCAGGTTTATATGGGCAGGAAATACAGTACAACATGATATTTCAGGGCCAGCTTGAATGGATGCCAATTGAGTTAAATTGGTGTGACCACAGAGTCAACTATGTATGAAATGTATAATAATTTAAGATAAGTTTTCCTATGGAAAACAAAAACAAAACAAAATAGACAGTTGCAAAAAACTTAGTGACCTGTGTAAAATCAACTCTCACTTAATTCAGTGTGACTCAGGATATAGAACCAGCATGCTGTATTGGTTTGAGTGTTGGATTATGACCTGGAGTCCAGAGTTTGATTCTCTGCTAGGTTGTGGAAACCCACTGGGTGACTTTGGGTGCATCACACAATCTCAGCCCAGGAAAACTCTGTGATAAGTTCACATTCAAGTTGGAAATGACTTGAAGGCATACAACTATAACAACAATAATATGTAGTATTGGTAAAACTGACCAGATATGATCACAGATATGGGTTTGATCAGAATCTGAATGAGAGATCACCCAAAATCCCATGTGAACTTCTCAGTGCTTTCTAAGAATGAGTACAGAAATATAGTAAAAATAATTGAATACTTCATTTTCCCTTAACTGTGAAGTCACGTTAAATAAGTAAATAAATAAATGTATATGTGTATATATGTATATGTGTGTGTGTGTATACATATATGTATGTATGTATTTATTTTAACACATGGCTGTATAGAGTTATTTAGCAACCCCCAAGAGAAGTCCACTGCGGTCTCAGGACTGAGAGATGTAGTGCAAGGAACAAACCAGGCAACACACCAAAGCTGGATGAAAATAGGCCACAACTTTATAGGCTACAGCAGGGCTTTCCAAACGGTGTGTTGTGACATGTTAGTGTGTCGCCTGAAGTGTGTAGGTGTGTCACCTCCCCGAGCTGAGAAAGACCCCCTCCAAGCCTCTACTTCTGCTGCAACAGCAAGCCAGGATCAGGCAGGAGGAGGCTGCCTTTCCTGCTGCTGCCGCCGCCTTTGCTGGGGTCTTTCCTTGTGAAGGGCATCTTTCCTTGGCAAGGGCAACTTTCCTTGGCAAGGGCAACAGCAGCGAGCCAGGGTCATGTAGGGTGGCTGCCTTTCCCGCTGTTGAACCTCTGGTTTGCTAGTAAAACTGAATTACTGTGCCGTGAAAAGATGGACGTTCAAAAAGTGTGTCACCAACATGAAACGTTTGGAAAGCTCTGGGCTACAGCAAAAACAGAGTTGGCTTGTGCATGGGTCTGGACCCCAGCATTGGCCCACCAGCCAATTGACCGATGAGACAGAAAACCCGAATCCAGAACTGACTGGAGTCAGATGCGAGCCACTACTGCAGGGATGCAGGCACCCAAATCCATGGTGTGTACCCCCTGCTGACCCTCCCTCCTGGCAACTACCTCCATCCCAAGGATCCAGTGACTTGGGGAAATAGCAGACCAGGATCCAGGACCCATGCCAACTGCCTTACAAGTTGTGACAATGAAAAGGCAAAGATACAACATAACAACAGCACTAGGATACAACAAGAGAAAAGGAAGGGAGGTGGAAGGGACAATGTGCAGAGAAGAACTGAGCTCCAGGAAGAAGAGAGCCCAGCTAAATACAAAATGCCTGGACCAGAAGGAAAACTTCCTGAAGCTCTAGCCTGGGCAGAAGCAGCCAATCAATTCAAACCAACAGGTTTGAGCTGATTGGCTGGGAGCTTTCCCCAGCCATGCAAAGGGCTGGGTATGAGGAAGTATCCAGTGAGGTCGGTCATATGGCCAGGAAGCCAGATAGCACAGCAGGACCAACCAAATAGCATCAGGGGACACCATGGAGGCAGCAGCAGCAGCAGCACCAACACCAGGGCCAGCTTGAGCCGCCAATGAGCCACCTGGGAAGTCGAGCAGCTTAACTTATAACCAAATACTGTGTTGCCAATAATAGCTGTGGGAGCTTCTTTATATTTTATTTAAAACTATTTGTAGTAATTAGAGGCTTTTTGTGTGTCTTTTCAGGAGGAATATTCACCCTAAGATAATCCATATAGTTTTGCACTCTCAAGTTAGAATGCAACATAATTCTGGTTTTATTTTGTTATTTTATTTTAAAAACGTCATCCTTTAAGCTCGAAGAAATAAATAAAGGAACTATTTCCTCCTTTAGTAAGGAATCTTTGCATTCACAAAGATTCACATCAGAATGTCCAGCTTTGTGATTTGTAATTGCAAAAGTAATGAAATCAAGCAATTCACTTGTCAAGGATATTTGTGAGTTTCATTATATCGATTGCTCCTTGGCTTTGTTCATAGGAGTATGACTCTCCATTTACTATACATAGTGCAACTCTTTTTATTTATTTACATCATCTTTCCGTTCAGCTAGATTTTAGATTCAACTGCGTAATTAAGTTTTGTAGGTTTGAGTTGCCTTGTCTTTCTTTATTCTTCATAATTGCTGCATCTATTAAGCCAGAGTGATATTTTCCCACAATGTCCTTGTTAATTACAGCTATCTCCTTCATTTGCATAATAAACTTTTTGGGGGCTAGTTCTCCAGGAACATTTCATGGCTAATAGCAAGCAATTTGCTTTCCTTTATTAAGTACATTAAAACTTCATGCCCCAGACATCATTGACTGTAAACATTTGATTCTGCTCAAATTTAATGCACCAAGGCATTTTGCTCTGCCATATTAGCTTTATTTATGTGCTGTGTTCTGGATTGTTAGCTACTAATGAGACTTCAGCTCTTATTGCTCTAAGGCCTGAACACTAACCTCATTTTAATGAGATCATTATTTGCTGTCTTCTGAATGGAAGACAACAAATTTGCCTTTTAATTAAAGGTCAAAACACCTCTAGCTAAAGAGAGTGAAGAGGTTATCAAATCCTTAGAGAAGCAAAAGGGAATAGCTTTTTCTTACTTCCTTTTTCTCTCCTCTGCCAACTAGAGACAAGGCAGCTGAGCTGGACATTATTAGTCTAGCAGGGAAAACAACTCTCAAAATATAAGTGATAACAACACTCAAATGTGGAAGCTAGAGTTCCCAAGACACTGTAAAAAACAGAAGCCAGCCAAAATAATTAAAGAGGCTTTGCTCCTAACCTAAAGGTTTCTGTGGATCAATACTCCTGTTGAAGCAGGTTCCCTTCTTTGCATGAGGAATAGTGTGTAAAAGTGCAGAAGACATATGCTAGATTAATTGAGTTAAGAAAAAACTAATCACATATTTCTTATCAGGAGAAAGTGAAATGAGTATAATCAATGATCTCATTTTTTTTTAAAAAAAATCTTGGGATGCATGCCACCTTCCTTTGACTTGGGAACCTGACTAGTATTAATAAATAGCTAGTTATAGTGAAGGTCTGCTCAGACAGAGTCACTGTCATCGTATTTAGCGTATCATATTCTAGATCTGGGTCAATCTGAGAATAAGGCATCATAAGAGGTCTGTAAAACAAGGATGTAATTCTTCGCTAATTTTGTTCTTGAAAGCAACAGCAATTTTAGCAACTTTCTTTCCACTGCCAAAAAACAAACAAACAAACAAACAAAAAAAGGTCTTTGAAAACTAGTTTTGAAATATAATTTGCAGTTTGGTACATATTTTGTGAAAATTTACATGTGTTATTTTTCTGTGAAACCCAGCATTTTCAGCGCAGGAAACAGCACTTTTTTCTGTGCAGCTAAGGCTGTTTTCCATACCAAAATAACATATGTGAATTTTGCACAGAATAAGTCCCAAACGAGAATCTCCTCAGTCAGGATTCTCCTCCTTAGGGTTTTCTGATACATGGGAAGCATGTTTTGCCCATTTTTGGAATATTTTCAAATATCCTTTCCATTCCTACTGTGAGGATTGAATTGGGATGTAAAAACTCAGTCTCAAGTTCACTGTGTTTCTCAGCTCCATTTGATCGTATCCCGTGTGTGTGTGTGTGTGTGTGCGCACGCAAAACTTCTTTTTCCTACTTCCGGAATGGAAATTGATATGCATTTTCCATACACATTTTTTTCTAATGTACATTTTTTATGTTGCAATTTAGTCTCCATTGTAAAGGAGCTATGTTTGTGCATATTATTCAACTGGACACATTTCTGGTCTTTCACATTTTTAAAATGTACATATTTTATTTCTCCAAGCCACACTTCAAGCTTTCCTAATACTCAAATATCTGAGGAAAAAATGCATCTTTGACTATGTGTGCAACCCCAGAATTCCATAGGATGTTGAAAGTGGAATAATAGCACTATAACAGTCTAGTGTGGAAATGATCTTTGTCTTACAGTGGATCTCAAAGTATAGCAGAACTTTTGATTGAGAATTTCAGCTCCAACAGAATTATATTTCCTTAGAGGGACTGCCTCAAATCACACCATAATGTTCACTGAATAATCAGAATACAGCCTATTTATATATAGGTGAAAAGGATCAAGAAAACAGTATGGAGAAAAAAGAAAAAGGATCAGCGTTAATCACATATAATCAAGAAGAAAAAGAAATAAATTTGGTACAATCCCCACTTCTGGAACTCTAGCCTGGGAGTTATTTAAACTAGGTGTGTGTGTGTCTGTCTGTCTGTCTGTCTGTGTGTGTGTGTGTGTGTGTGTGTAAGAGAGAGAGAGAGAGAGAGAGGAAGGCCCATACCAAACTATGGCCCAATAGCACTTTGTCCCGAGCCCATTCCAGCAATGCCACCTGGTTGGCTGCCGGTGGATGGGTAGAATTAGGGATACTTATGTCCTTTCTGCAGTACAACATGAATAGCAGGTCCCTATCCTGCCTCTTCCTGCACCGTACTGTGGAAGGAAGTGCAATCAAGTGCTTCTGTCCTTACTATATGCCTACAGCTGATGGGATTGTCACAGGAAGGGGTCCATTACCAGATCTTTTCTGTAATGGTATCTGGCATGAAAACAGGGGATGGGGATGTGATAGCAGCAGGACTGGAACAATGTTGTGCGATTGCATGCATCCCAGGCCAGTAGCAACTTGTTGCCATCCTGGGATGATGACATCATGTGATAAGAGAAAGAGAGGAGTGTAATATAGCCATTTTAAAAGTGGAAGTCTAAGCATATGAAGGCATATTTCTACTCTCCTGGCCATCACCATTTCTGCTCTCCTTGCCTGAAGAGTTATTTTCTAAATAAAGGACCCTTCATGGACAGAGGCTTTTATTTCCAGAAAGTTGGCCTACAAACAGAGAATTACAAAATGCCCGTGGAATGGGTAGACCTAGTGATTTCTTCCTCCATTCAGATTTGCGTTTCCCACTTCTATACTATCTAAGTAGGATATAGTGAGAGTGGTTATGAAGAGAATTTGTTTTAGTCTGCAGAAAAGGAGGTTAAGAGGGGACATGATAGCCATGTTTAAATATTTGAAGGGATGCCACGTAGAGGAAGGAGGGGGCTTGTTTTCTGCTGCTCCAGAAACCAGGACAAGGAGCAATGGATTCAAGCTGCAGGAAAGGAGATTCCACCTGAACCTCAGGAAGAACTTCCTGACAGTCAGGGCTGTCCGGCAGTGGAATCTGCTGCCTCGGAGAGTAGTGGAGTCTCCTACCTTGGAGGTTTTTAAGCAGAGGCTTGATGGCCATCTGTCGGGAGTGCTTTGAGGGTGTTCCTGCATGACAGGGAGTTGGACTGGATGGCCCGTGTGGTCTCTTCCAACTCTACATTTCTATGATTCTATGATTCTATGATTCTATAAATCTACAGAATGGTATTGTAGTGGCAAGGAAATGATGAAGACCTTCAGGTTGTTCCAAAACAGAAAGCTTTATTTTCCAAACCATTTATTTACTGCGCAGGGCAAGCAGCGGATATATAATGTCCAAAACTGCCAGCCCCGATTGATTAAAACACTTAGTTCTTATACCTTTGGTCAACAGCGTCAGCAATCAATCACATTTCTAGTCTACGTCAGCCATTACATTTGGAGCTTAATACCACCCCCAAAACAAGGGAACAAAGGCCTCAGTCACCAAATAACACAAAGATGAGGCGAAAGTGTATGCTTGACTCCCTTTTACTTCCCAGGCACCTAAGCATAGTGTTACAAGGCCAATCATACTTTCAAACCGAGATAAGGCAGGGACATCTGCTGTCCAATTCACTTATTTTTCTACTCATGCAGTACTTCTCTGAATTTAACTCTTTCATTCCCCCCTTCATGCCAAATTCAATTCCTTGCAATTTGAAGCATGCGCTATTTCCCTATTGCCTTTATAACACAAAAGATACATAGCAGCAAAGAATTCCTCCAGCAGTCAGGTATACAAAACCTGTGAATAGGGTTTTACCCACTACTGTAACAAGTTCACTAACATGCATTCCATGGTGCCTCCGGTGACAATGGGGATTGAGATAGAGACCCACGGTTTTAGGGGAAAGATTTATTGTGCACAATGTCCCAGTTAGATACTTCTCAAAAGTCTGGGCCCGTCCAAAAGAGAAACTGACATGTACAAGTGGTTCCCACTATTCTCTTGCCTAATCTTACTAATGTTGCAAAGTAAGGGAAGCTTTGCGAGACACATTCCATCCCCCCTAACACTGTCTCACAGAGTACCATTGTATTCCTTTCAAACACAGACAGATTTCAATCAAAGCATATACTGCAGCCTTTCCCTTATTACTCTAAACATTACAGATTGAAAATTATTTAACATGCAGAGTACAGAAAAGCAGATTTAGTAAGGCCATTATTTATGCACAAAGCAATTCTACAAACAGTGTCTTTTACCCATACTTACTTAGGGAACCAGATAATCATGTCCACATGCCTGCAGAGTACAAGAATGACTTTCTAACATTGAATACTGCTAAATGTATTTTCCCTCTTCACAATCAAATTCATTTACACAATAGTAAGACAGTTCAACCAATTTCATGATGGGCTACCTTCATTGGTTGGTGCCCTGGGTGAAAGGTGATACCCTCAGTGGCCACACCAATTCATCCCAGAAGACAAACCATATACCCATTTACCATTGTAAAAGCTGGTTTCTTTCTAGAACTCATTTATGGAGGACCAGGCCCCCCTTTTCCCATATAACCTCAATAAAACCATTGCTATATCTAAAGGAAAAGTCAACATTGGGATGCTTTCCTTGGCATGCCTGTAGAGATTCAGGGATTTCAAACTTTACATAACAATTGGGATAGTCTCCTAAGCTTAGCCCATTAGAACATACTAGTCATTACTGACATTCAGGGTGTTCAAGATCTGATTGACCAGTTGGTGAAACCAATTCACTTCCCAGCCTCTCCTGCCCAGCATTCTCATCATCACCATCATTACCAGCAATTACCATATACACATATCTTCCAACCCCACAGAACATCCGTCTGTAGTGATAAAACAGGCAGGCCAGGCTTCCTGCCCCTCCTATGCCTGCCACAACCCGTAATATTGTCTCCAACATTCAGGGATCTGGCCGTGTGTAGAGCAGTGTGTACGTCCCAGGTCACACCTGCAACAGGGCCTAGTCCCCGTCTTCTTCCTCTCCAGTTGCTAAGTCTGACTGTAAGTAGAGCCTGACAGCTTCCAGGTGTGTGTCAGGCAATAAGGTCTAGTTTAGATTTGTTCATTCACCAGTTGCGGATCTGACTGTGTTTAGAGTGACCAATTTCTCCTGGTCTGGCCACAGCAGAGTCTAGTCCAAATTTTTCTCTCCCCCCTTTTCGTCTGGAGATCTTCAGTTTCAGAGGATTTTACAACCCAATCAGTAAAGGCTCTCTTAGCCTGGCATAAAGTATCCAAAGCTTCAACCCTGCTACCTTTACAGCTGTAGGGGCAACCAGCAACACCTAATACAATCCCCTCCACCTATGACCCAGTTGCACTCTAAGGGGAATCTCTATTCCCACATTTTCCCCCTTGTTGTACTCAGAGCTTTCCCTAATCTACTAACTCTCCCTTATATGTCTCCTTGATCCACCCAAAATGGCCTCATGCTTTGGCTTGAAAAGGGAACAAACAGCCTTATGGTTCTGTGAGGTGTGCACCTCATCCTATGCCATCCTATGATGGGGCTCTGGGAAGAACAAAAATACTCCTTGTTTTTCTGTTGTGGGCTGCACATGGAATAAAAGTGAAAAGCCTTGTAAAATGGGCTAGGTAGATGGTGATATCATATCACTTGCCCTGTGTTGGCATCCAGTCCAAAGACATAGCCAGGGCTTTGTTTGGGCCATACACGTTGAACTACTGTTTCTTCGGGATTTTTATCCCATTTCCTCCACTTCTCCTGAGTTCTGAGGTCTGCAGGTACAATGTGACTTCCAGGTGATTCCTAGAACGGTGGTTCTTGCCTTTGGTGATCCTGTGGACAGATGCAGGTCTGTTGCTCTTGAGCATATGTGGTGTGTGGGCCTTTAGGGCTGTTGTTGGTCCTTTAGCTGTCTCACAGCTTGCATCTCTCTTTTCTCTCTCCCTTGCCTTTTCAGTCAGCGTCCTTCAACTGCAGTTCCACTTCCAGCCTGGAGGGGCGCACAATCGCCTCTCAGAAGTGCCCCCTATTTTCTCCTTCCAGCTCAGAGGTGCACCATCACCTCTCCTCCCAGCTTACTCGTAGGGGTGCTCTGTCACCTCCTCCATCCAGCTGAGGCTGCGCTTAGGGAGCCATTCCAATCTCCACCTTATCGGGGACTGGTGAGGGGGCACTCCTTTGCTGCTTGGACTGCCAACTTTCCTTTTCCAGAATGTCACAACTCCAAGCCCTTGCCCTTCTCTGTCTGTGGGATGAGGAACAAAATTTTTCCTCTTAACTGCTGGCCACTGACAGTATTCTACTTCCATTAGTCCCTGCATCTGTCAGTTGGACCATCTTTTCTGCTTTCCTCTTCCACACACGTCCACATCCTTCTCTGATCCTCTTCAGGCTCTCTTGCCTATATCTCTCCTGCCCCCACTGGGCACATTGGCTCTCAGAGACCCTCATCCTCTTCTGGGGTCTCTTATCTCTTCTGACCTCTGCTTCATCATTCGTTAATCTTCTTTCTTTCTCCGCTTGACAGCCAGTCATAAATCTTGCTTCATAGAGCCTTACAATCGCAGGCCCTCTAAACCTTCCTTAATTGTTCTGTGGAATCCTGTATCCTGAAGCCTTTTCAAAGACTTCCTGAAGAGATTCCTCTGCTGCATCATATGAGAGGTTGCTAACAATAGGAGTCCCTTCAGATTCCTGGAGCCTCCTCCAAACACTCAGATAGCCTTGGATTTTTACAACAGCCCACAGCTCCCAGTATTTCCAGGCGGTCTCCCATCCAAGTACTAACCAGGCCCGACCCTGCTTAGCTTCCGAGATCAGACGAGATCGGGCGTATTCAGGGTAGTATGGCCATAGGCAGCTAAGCCTCTCTTTTCAGCTCCCTTCGGTTTCATGCAGCTTTTTCCTACTATGTTAGATGGCACCTCCTACTGGCCACCGTTCTACAGCATCCCCTCCACCTCCTCTCAGGTAGGAAAGGGCAGCCAGGGATTGTGGTTTCCTGGAAGTTTTCCACCCACAACTTTAAACATATTGACTGGCTTTTTCTAGCAGAGTCTGACACTGGGAAGAAATCCCAGTGTATTCAGATCCCATCAGGGGTCCATCAAAGACACTCTCCCCCTTATCCACACCTGGGAGTTCTCTCCTGGATGATCTGCTTTGCCTGCTGGATAATTTGGCTCCTTTCTTCAGTAGTTACTGGCAATCTTGCCAGTTAGGCATGTGCATTGCCATGATGCTAGAACACAGTTCTACTATCTTTCAATTCAACAAATCAGACGTGGTGGAGGGCATATATGCATAAACAGGTATGTAGGGAGGTGTTGTAGATTTGGCATCATCTGAGTTAGCTGCCTCAATAGAAGGCAACTGCATTCCTAGCTCGAATGTCCACAGGCAAATCTTCCTATTAAGGGGAGTTTACAATTTCCCTAAGTTGTTGAGTAGCTTCTTTAATAAAAATCATGACACCATGACTTCTGGTTCTGCTGCTTAGAATCCTCAGGCAGCCTCTCTGGTGGGGTCTGCCGCTACTCCCATCCTCCCCCTCCTTCTCATTGCAAGCTGGGGGTGGGGAAGAACTGCTGCAGCCATTTCTACTTTTTTTCTCTTCCATGCAAAAGCAGGCAGGTCTTTCATGCAAATGCTGATTCTTTTGCTCTTCCCCCTCCCTGTCTGTCTCCTCAGGGGAGAGGCAGTTTCCTGTTGGTGTGTTTAATTCCCCCGGGGGGGGGCATCCAATATTTTACTTCTCTTGTTACTACAATTCCCATGTGCCCCAAAGTTCGTATGCTAAATGCTTTTTTTTAAAAAAACTTATTGTCAAATAGAGATTTGCAGCCCCTTTTTTTCCTTTTTTTTTTTTTAAACTAAGTTGTTGACGTAATAATGCCAGAATTGCAAATTCACGCTCCTCATTCCCTCTGTCTCAAGAGGGGGAGGGTTGCATTCAGCCCGATGGCCACAAGGAGTGAGAGAAAAAAGCCATGTCTTTTGGAGAAGCAGCCTTCCCTGTGCTAAAGCTGCATTGTAATCTTGTTTTCTCTCTTTGATGTAGAAATGTATCCAAAAGGTAGACACAACTGCTGCCACACTAGAAAGAATAGTTCATTGTTCATTGTAAGGGAAAAACGAAACTAACACCTCTTGTATGACATGTTTGTCTATACGGGCTCTCAAGGTGGGGTTTTTGCTTTGTTTTTGTTGTTTTTCCCTTCTTCTCCAGATACAGCTTTTCTCTGTGCTTAGAGAAAACATTGGGACTCTGTATTGTTTAGAAATGTTGCAAAAAGTACTGGAGGAGAAGTTTCCAAAGTTCTCTCTTTTTTTTTTCTTTTTTTTTTCCTTCTATGTGAGCCAAAGGGGGGGGGGTAGTACTGCTTCCAGCAACACAGGAGAGATAGAGAGAGGGAGGGGCAAGCAAAGAGATGCCGCTTTTGCTTACACACACACAAGCCTTTGGGGGAAAAAAAATTTCTTTCATCAAATCAGTGTTTTTCTGCCACTTCTAAGAATCTGCTTAAAAGTGCATCTCTTTCTCAGCCCTTTTCACTCACCCCCCTTTCCTGCTCTGAATCTGAGCTAAACAGTTTGAGCTGAACAACCAGGTAGAATGAACAATTGAGGTAGGAAACCTTTAAGTTCCTATGCCAACTGCTTTTTCAAAAAAGCTTGTTGTCAGATAGCCTTCTTCTCTTTCTTCTTGGAAGTCCCTCGAATTGTGAATTACCAGCCCATTAAATAAACAGACTTGTTCCTTGCCTTTTGCAGAGTGATTTTCTTTCCAGTTGATTGAATCACTGAACTGTGCGTTTGGAGAAAACAACAAATCCCTATTGTTTCCTCACTGCTTCTATTAACACCTACGGTTTGCTTCATCATTTACATACTGACTTAATTTCTGCTTTTTCCAAGCCCCTGGCCAGATAACTTCCATCCCTGCAGGCAACTTCATGGTTAACTCAGAGCCAGGAGAGGGAGGGGCTCTGGGCAATGGCACCCAGCAGAGGGAAAACAGAGCGCTTTTCTCCTGTCCTGGGATTTTCCTACAGCACAAATAGCACACAGCAATGGTAACGTTTCCACTGAATCCTTTCTTAAGATTCTTCAGCATATTGTCCAGAGGGTTTGCCAACTCACCCCCCTCCCATATCCTCCCGCTGTTTAGACAAAACACAGAAGGGGGAGGGGATTTGACGCGCAGGTAAAAGGGGGTCCTGTGCGCCCACACAAGAGGATTTTACATCAGACTTTCTGTGTCGACCTGGTCACCCAGACGGAGTCAATGGCATGAGCCAGGAAATGCGACACCAAGCATAAATCTGACTCTGGTCAGACCAGTCACACCACACTCACACCAACAAACGGCCTCCCACCACCGTTTACCAGACTCGAAGAGATGTCTCTTTACCAAGTCTTCGCGGCTTCACTCACGGCCCCACTAGCCATGAGTTACTAGGGCGAGACTTAGAGAGGTGATCAAGCTCTCTCTTTCCCTTGAAAACGCAAGGGAGTCAACTTCACCAATTAGCCGTGGGAGGCCTTATGCTTTCTGCATGACCAGAGTTCGTTGACTGGAAAACGCTGCTGCCAGGGAAACCACCCCGCTCAAGGCCAAACCTCTTCGACCAAAGCAGTCGAGGGCGCCCTGGGTTTCGCCAAGAGGGGGGCAGCGACCCTAGCACTCAAGCGTCCGTCAAGGGGGGCTCCAAAGCCCCTTCTCTCAATTTCCCGGCCAACGCACCAAAAATGTAGTGGCAAGGAAATGATGAAGACCTTCAGGTTGTTCCAAAACAGAAAGCTTTATTTTCCAAACCATTTATTTACTGCGCAGGGCAAGCAGCGGATATATAATGTCCAAAACTGCCAGCCCCGATTGATTAAAACACTTAGTTCTTATACCTTTGGTCAACAGCGTCAGCAATCAATCACATTTCTAGTCTACGTCAGCCATTACATTTGGAGCTTAATACCACCCCCAAAACAAGGGAACAAAGGCCTCAGTCACCAAATAACACAAAGATGAGGCGAAAGTGTATGCTTGACTCCCTTTTACTTCCCAGGCACCTAAGCATAGTGTTACAAGGCCAATCATACTTTCAAACCGAGATAAGGCAGGGACATCTGCTGTCCAATTCACTTATTTTTCTACTCATGCAGTACTTCTCTGAATTTAACTCTTTCAGTATTAAACAGAACAAACAGTCATGAAATGGGTTAGTATTTTCCTTTCCAAAGGATGGAGATTTTCTTGCAATATTCACCTCAGTTTGCCATTCCATCACATAAGAACATAGGATCAGAGCATACTTTCTTCTCTCTTTTGTCCTTGCTTGAGAGCTGTTTGCAAGTGAATATACTACAGCTTTGTGGGTTTCTTGTTCTCACAGCTTCTAGAAGGTAGAGAGAAGATTGCCTTTTCACACAGAGATACCTTGTTTAGACCTTTGTTATGGTTTTCTCTTGCTTGCAGTGACATCTTTTGTCTTGCAGGTGGGAAAGGGAGTATGTTCTAGCCTTTGGAAGCTGTATCAGCCTGGGAAATGCCTGATATTTTCTGTGAACCTGTCACCACACTGGCTGTGAAGACTTGTTAACATTTGTGAGATGTTCTCTGATGTAAAATATCTGTTAAATCCATCAATATCAATAAATCTTTGGTTATACCAATGGATTTCCCCATCATGATTGATGTGATGATCTGGGAGAGGAACACTAAATCCCCTCCTGTTCTTTGAAGTCCATGCATTTGCACTATAGTTCAGTCAGGGTCTATTGACATCTTAGAGGCCTTGATATGCCATGGTGGTTGTTGTTGTTGTTGTTGTTGTTTGTTTGTTTTCAAGTAATTTCTGAGAACATTTCATCAGGTATTCTTATCAAGATTTATTGAAAGATAGTTTGTCATTGCTTTCCTCTGAGGCTGAGAACATACGACATGGCCAAGGTCAGCCAGAATGTTCAATGGCTGAGCAGTGATTCAAACCTTGGTTCCTCAGGCTCTTTCTGCAGGAGGACACTCTTGCACATCATCCCATCACAATTCCAGCAGCACCTCTGCTGGGATGGGAGTGTGTCCCTAGTGCTTCCCTCCGCAGCAGACTGCCTGCCTGCAGAAGGGAGCGCAAGGGACATACCCCTTCCTTCTGCACTGCAGCCATGCTGCAGCAGGGAAGGAAGCACATGATTGTGCTTCTGGTTCTTCTGCATGGCTGGCTGTGATAGAAGCCTCAAGTGATTGGGGGTCATTGTCAGACTTTTTCAGTCAATGATATACCCTCCAACTGTACCGGATGGTGACGCAAGAAGGGCAGGGACCATGATGATGTCATGTGGAAGTGTTGTCGTCGTCCCGCTGCTCTCACGTCCCCATGCTGGGATGCTACCATCCTGTGGAAAGGGTCTCAGATTCTTAGTCCAAGTACTAAACCACACAAAGGTTAATTATTTTCTTTTCCAATTGAAGGCAAAGAACCTCTCAAGTAACCCCTCCCCCTGGATTGTAAACTCCCTTGGCACATATATATACCATTACCTCACAATTCATTCATTCCTTCTTGTAGTGGCTGAGAAATTCCTATGAACACAGGCCGGCCAGTTCTATATTCCCCTAGCCGTAGCCTGTAAAAAGGGGTTGACAGAATGGGGGCTACCACTGGATTTGCCTGACACCAGAAGGAATCCTGGGCTGCTGCAGTGTGTAATTCATCCACCTGACAGCCTGGAACAGTTTCTGGTTGTCCTCTCACTGTCAGATCTTAGCTCATATTTCCAAGCCTAACTACAATTTTCAGCTTACAAATCTCAATTCTCTGTGAATCTGAGCTCTCTCTTCCTTGTCTGTTTTTCTGTAGTGGAGGGCAGGGTGCCTTGTTAACAGACAGCTCCTTGGGCCCAGATGCTAAACTTAGCAGATCACTCCATTACACACATGTATGGATGTGAATAACTGGATATTTCTTTTTCCTGAATTCCACATATAATACAGGCAGATATGGAAATACCATGGAAACTAGAGCTAATTTGCACACATCTTTCTGCTTAGCTAATTTGTGTTACAATTATAATCTGAGAATTTGTTTTAAAATACAACATTCTGAGTAGTGTGTGTGTTATGAATGATTAATTAATTGTATCACCATGGAGTTGAGGTAGTTCTTCTATCTTGGAATTTAAAGATTTTAATGAAAAATGCAGCTTAAGTCCAGACCATATGTACATAGTCCATCAAGTCTCTGAAAATGAAGTAAGAGCAGAGGAAGATAGAGCAGTATTCCTTATATGTTGTGACATATAAAGAGAACAATAATGAACCTAAAAAGTGGCGAAAGAGAAGAAAAGCAAGAGAAAACAATCATGATATAAGTCTTGGTTTGGTGGTGATTTCCTCATGATGGATGAACCAGAAAAATAAAATATCTATGATCCTCTTTTAGCTGTCATATAATCCAGGAATGTGTGATGAAAGGCACTCACAGATCAGCAGGTTTTCCCAATAATACTGGCAAAATATAAGCATATTCAATGGGTGGGGAAGAAATCTTGCTGCTTCTTCTCATGGATCCATTTGAGCAATGATAAGGTGTAGTGAAACATGAGAGAGGATACTGAATTCACTCCATTTTGCTATTCAAAAAGGTTACACAGATATTGGCCACAAATACATTAATACATTTTATACAAATCATATAACACTGGTCTTAAATTACACTGGCTGCCAAATATGCTTACCTCTAGACTTTAGCTGCTAGTGATAACATTTTAGCTCTCAGTGGCATTAGACTTTGCTTTTTGAAGGAGCACCTCTAACTTTACATGCGTGACTCTGAACTGAGATCTGTTGGATTGATATTCTTTTTGCTGGGAGTGGCAACCTTTGCATGCTTTAATTAACTGGCTAGTTATTTCGCATATCTATTGTAGGCATAGAGGGGACTGCCTAGAGTAAACTTCCTGTTGTTTGGTCAACACCCACTTCTTCTTGCATGTTCTCTTCCTCTTCCCTTTTTGTTCTTTGGCTTCCCTGAAAGCATGTGGTCTTTGATCCTCTGGCAAGTATGCTTCCCTGTAAGCATGTGACTGCTTAATTACTTCTTACTTTCTTCAACAATTGAACCTATGTAAACTATGCACAAGATTATGTGAGTAAATCCTTTTACATACTTTTAACCACACTGTGATTATTTTGAGCTAGATTAAGTGTGTCTGGGGTGAAGATGATAAAGTGGGACTGGTAATTTGTTCAACTTCTGTCTGTGCATTACAGAATACTCTGCTGGTTAGGAGACTAATTATTAAAAATCTCTCAATTACCCAACACTTATGACTCCAAACCAGTGGAACAATGCATTGTGTAAGGACATGGGAGATAGCCCTTTCTGTTGTGGCACTCTAAAAATGGAACACTTTCCCCTTAGGAGCCCAGTTGGGACAAACACTGGGTCCATTTCAGTCCCAAATTACAGCATGGCTTCTCATTAAAGACACTGAGATTCAAATATTATTTTTTCCACAGTTTGAAAATGTACATAGCTTTTACTGCTCTAACTTGTTTTAATTTGTAAGACAGTTTGATGTTTCTCATTTTACATTGGTTTACATTGTTTAAAGCAATGTTATTGTACACTGCTCTGACATTTTTGAATATTGAATGAGATATAAATATTTCAACAAATTAATAGAAATAAATATTATTTCAACATTGAATGGGAATAAGAGGCTTCTTGAAAGTCCTCAGGCTATTCAGCTGTTGAAAGTAATATTATAACGGTGTTAAGATGGATTTGAAAGATGGGCAAAACTGAAGCTATCATTGTTGGATAGAATTTCTGTGATCAAAATGAATGCTTTACCGAGAATGTTTTTGTTTCAGACTATATCAGTTTTGATTAATGATGCCATATTTAAACAGTGGCACAGTGAATTATCAAAGTTTATTTAGCAAGGGAAGAAACCTGGAATCAAATATAAAATTTTACAGATCCTAAACAAAGGGGGAGATGGCTATTACCAGATATGAAATTGTATTTTTCTGCATATTGTTTGATTTGGTTGGAAGACTGGCTTATGTTAACAAATAAGAGATTGTTGGATTTATAAGGGCATCAACTGAAGTTTCGATGGTACAGTTTTTTGTGGTATTATAAAGCCAAACTGAATGCAGATTTTAACAATCATGTGAGAAATGGTATGTTAAGAGTTTGGAATAGATATAAACCAAGGTTATCTCCCAAGGCACCTTTGTGGGTGTCATTCCAAGAGGCTTTTTATAGGAAGAAGACAACTACAAAGGAAAAAATGGATGGCCTATTAAGTTTGTAGGTAGGAAATTTTGGTATTATTGTACTTGGAAAAGCACCAAAATAACAGGATGCAAAACTGTTTCATTTTCCCCCAACTTACTTTAGGACTTGGAAAAGTTGAGATTTATGGTCCCTAATCTAATGAGAAGGAAGCATAAGTGTAATGTGCTGCTTATACAGTATGTCCTTTAGCAACCCTGCTGCTGCTTTTTGTACTAGCTATAGCTTCCAAGTCATCTTTCATGGCAGCCCCATATACAATAAATTACAGTAGAGTAAAGAAATTTACAATGCTTGGATTACTCTGGCTAAGTTTTCCTGGACACTCTAGTTGAAGGCAGCAGCAAGGAGTGTGAAACACAGAAACCATTTTTGTCTCCAAATGATAGAGATGAATCTACAAGTAGTTCCAAGCTACACCTTTGTTCCTTTGGGGGAATGCAAGTCCCTCCAGAACAGGAGGCCCTGATTTTTGCCTCAAAAATCAGTTTTTCAAATGGGAGGTTAGGGAACCTGGAGTGTCAAGATCTGGATGTGAGACCTCCAAGGAAAAGAAAGTGCTGCCCCATCAAGAAAAACTCATCCATATGTACATTAGATTTCTTCCCTTTCTTTTCTGGACTTACTGGTTCATTTTCTCACTTGGCTGCTCTAAATAATTTTAGAAGACACTATAGGAGCCTAGAGATCTCATTATAAACTGGAAGTTGGAAAGAAATAATGTAACAATTTTAACTTTTAAACATTTGGTGTAAGCACAAACATTTCCATGTCTAGGTAATATCTGTGCCTGAATCCACAACTTCATTCTTTAACTGTCATTGTCCTTTTGTTTGTAGACTAGGAGTGGGAATCATGTGGCCCATTGCCTATGGTCCTTGGAGGTCTCACATTCAGATCTTGACCCTCCAGGTTCCCTAACCTCCCATTTGAAAAACTGATTTTTGAGGCAAAAATACCATCAGGGCCTCCACCTCACAGCAATCAAAAAACCCACAGTAGTACCCAACAATTACTGCTGGAACATCATCTCTCAGTTGTCAGTGGTAAGGATAGTAAGGCTTACCAGGAGTCCAGAAGAACCAAAATTGGCCTACCCGACTGCTAGCATGTTCCTGCCCCAATTTATAGTTTAATAAACTGTGAAAGATGTGAAACTCTTTCCCAAGTTAGCAATACTTTGGAAATGTGTTGCCACATGTGGAGTAATTTCTAAAAATGACAGTATTTTGCAGGTATTGGTATTTAACTTCTTATTCATTAATATTCATTATTCATATTAATTCATATGCATATCCATTGTACAGATTGGCAACAACAATGACAACAACAATAGTTTCTTCCGGTTCTGAACATCAGTAGCAGCAGTAAAAACTCCTTGTGCTGCTCTTTTCTAACTTTAAGAATCAGAAAAGTGTCTGGAATCTAATTGTCTATAATTCAGGGTACAAGGCTGCAGCCATTCTTCTATAGGTAACCGATTTCAGTTGAGTGAGATGGATGTGTATGGTGGCAACAGGTAAACCAATTACTCATGAGTTATTGGCAGTCACTGCTGCTAATACTGCAACAACCTATTTGGCTAAAGTGTTTGCACTATAGCAATACCTTAAAAAGCTCAACAACCAAATTCAAACCTATAGGAAAGCAGGTAAAATGCATAAGAGGGAAATGTTTGGCGTTGACTTTGCGTCATAAAAATCGTGATTTATTTATTTTATTTTGATACTTTTCTTCCAAGTTTGTGATGTGAAGTAGGTTATAACCACTTAAAACATTTTAATAAAACACAATAAATTGTGCATTAATTTAAAACCTCCATTAAAAAAAACTTCTGAAACAACTCTTTAAAACACAATGGCACTTATCCTGTTAGTGAATTACGATGGTATAAGTTGAACTTCCGCCATCACAACTCACTGTTTTGGACCCAATGACTAAAAATCCTGCCCAAAACCTACCCTGTAAGCAGTGCAATCCCCCATACTAATTTCCATGTTATCAGGAAGCAGTGGATCAGTGGGGAAGTGTCTAGCCATTTGATGTTAGCTGGACACACTGTGAAGATGTCATCTACAGAGAAGTTCTGCAGATACTGAGAGATTCCTTTTAATGCTTGAAAAATAGCTGTATGCATTCCTGTTGATTCCAGCAGTGCTAGCAAGACTGGATTCAGGCACTGGTGACTCCCCCCCCCCAGCTAGAGCTCCCTAAATTTTTCAAAGAGCAATAGGGGACAGCTCTCTCTGTTGCCAGGCCTGTTCAAGACTGGCTGATACATGTGAGATAGTCCTATCTAAAAGATTAAAACTAGGAGCCTGAAAGTAGGTGTACAAATTTCCTAATGTGAAGGGGAGGGAGAGGATTTAGTAAATACTTCTGTCTACAATGATCTAGCTTAGCAGACTTGCTTTAACTGACACTTTGCTACATCAGGGAAGAGAGCCTTGGAAAGAGTATATATTAAAAAGGGATAAAAGGTTTATTTCATTAAAGACAATAACATCAACAAAACATTAAGAGAGAAAAATAAAAGCAAAAATAAAAGAATATTGCTACAACTACAGCCTGCTTTTGCCATGCCACACTGTGGAAGATGTGTCTTTTCAGTATCTATCTGTGCTTCCTTATTTCAGGAAGAATGTACTGATTAAGGGATGTTAGAAATCAATGATGGAGTTTAGGGGCCAGCAGTCATGGGGCAAAGAGCAGATATGTATTCTCAACACACCCCTTCATTGCCACTATCACCTCAGGAAGGTCCTCTGTTTTAAAAAGAGCAATCATAACAGCTGTTCGTCAATGTGCAACTCCTATGACTTACTGGTTTGGCACATTGAGTGGGAATAACCTAAAGATGGGACTGTACATAACTAGGCCAGTTCAGGAAAAACCAAAACTAACCAAACAAACAAAAAACAACAAAAAACAGGGAGGGCTGAAGATGAGCTGCATCTTCCAAGGACAAGCGTTGGTCCCAGTGGTGGAGCTTGGAGTGTGTGGAGGCGGGGCAGGAGGGGTGGGGTATGGCATGAGGGGCGTGACCAGGGTGCACAGGGGCTTGACTATGGGCCGAGACACCCCAAAAACATTGCCGTCTGAGGCGAATCATCCCCGCCACCCCCGTCCCTACGCAACTGATTGGTCCTTGAGTAAAAAGTAGCATAATCTTCAATTATGTATTTTAGAGTGGATAAAAAGGTAATTTCCTTATAGTGAAATTTCCATTATGTAGTAGCACCTGTTAAAATCTTTTCTTTCTTTCTTTCTTTCTTTCTTTCTTTCTTTCTTTCTTTCTTTCTTTCTTTCTTTTTCTTTCTTTCACATGCACGCATGTGCACACACACACTGCCTACTTGTACGCACCCTGACATGGAAGGAGAAAGAGGGGTGAATGAGGAACATGGTGGTGGCTGAGCAATGGTTTCTACATAGGGCTGGGAGAGGTAGTGGGAGGGACATAGAGCCTGGTTACTATATTGATTCCCTGTTGGACCCTAGGGACTATGAGAAAGGAAGATGAGGAAAACCATTTGTGCTGCAGTACAGGTGATTTTCCCAGCCCCCTCCCCACAGAACCCTGGCTCAGCAGCTGTCAAAACAATAAACAAGATCTACATCTTCCCCAATTCCTTCTCTTTCAGCAGTGTATAGAAACTGTTGCTATGTTGCTACCATGTCCTTCATTCTCTCCTTTCACCTCTCCTGGCAAGGACTGGGTAGGGTAGGCAGGCTGCAACAATCCTGATTGGGTGATATCCCTCTCCAGACCAGTCTAGTTCCATTCCTGTTATGGAGTCTAGAATTCCGTATTTATTTATTCAATGTTCCACCTGTCCTCCAGAACTGGGACTCAAGACCACTTCCCAAATTAGATAAGTAGAAACAAAACAAATTCAAACGAAAACACACAAAAGTGTAGAATTACAATGTGATTAAATGACTTCCACTAAAGACAATTAAATGCACTCATTCCAATTTAAAAAAAGACATAAATTCATTAGAAACCAATTTTTCCACTTTTTTCTTACATGCCTATTTTTTGTGTGTTTTCCAAAAATGTACACATTTGTATTTATTTTTACATTGTTTAAAGAGTTATATGGGCATGGTTATGAATATATGTGATTGCATGTTTTGTGAACATATGCATTTTTAATTGTGCATGTTTTTGAAATGTGAACATTGCTTTGTCTATATTTTATTTCTCCCAAGTACACTGCAACTGTTTCAAATACATGGATTCCAATCTGTTTGCAATCTCAAGAAGTACAAAGTGGATATTTCTGTATGGAAGTATAAATCCAACTGGAAATGCGGCAATAGTCAGGAAGCAATATCTTACTACTGCGTAAGTGGTAGCAATGAGTGCAGTACTAACTGGCCGGTCCTATAGCTGCTGTCAGGGTGCTTGTCCATTGTTTTGAGAGCAATTGATAAAATATGTGTGCATCCACTTTTATTCCAAAAAACTGTATTATGTCCTAAGAAACACCCTTTAGTTTAGAGAAACACTGATGAAAATCATGTTGAAATATTCACTATATTTCATAAAAATCATTTTGGGGAGAATGATATTCACTTAGGGAATATATATAAAATGCTTACTAAAAACCTCTATAAATAGCTGAACTATTGCTTATTTTTTAAAATCACAATCATGAACAGTTACTTTTTTGGATTATAACTCTGAGAATTCCATCTCACATAGCCACTGCTGGGTGTTCATCTACTAACTTTGCCTAGTTCCAGCAACTCTTCCTGGTTTTTTAATGGGAAAGCAAATGATAAAGAGGATGGTGATGTAATGTTTTCTGCATATAAAACTAAAAACACTTTCAAAATTTCTGGGGATTGTTTACTGGACTGCCAAGAATTTTGTTCCCAGATGATAGATTAAAATATAATCAGTGGTTTCCTCTTGATTCCTGTAAATTATTTATTGGGTTAACCTTGCTTTTAAAAATCCTTTAAAAATCAGTTCAGCCTCTCCTGCATTTTTATCAAATGCCTGAACTCAGAAACCCTAAATCCGTGCCTAAAATATTTTGTTCACAAGCCAGCCACAGTGGAAGACACATGGCTTGTAGCAACATTAAACATTTTTAGCACTTCATGATGGTCACACTGTCCATCGCTAGAGTGAGAAGGAGAGCGAAAGACTGGGAGGGAAAGAGATTGGAGCAAAGAAGACTTTCCAAGTATTTAGCTGTCCTTCAGTTTTTGTCAGGGTTGTGTTTGTTCTGGACTAGATTTATATAACATGATGTGTTTCTCTCCATTTATATCAGACCTTTAAGCTTAAAAAAACCTGTGGTGTTAAGTAAGATATATTACTGTGTCTAAAAGTTCTTGATGGTTGCATTTGAAAAAGAAATAGGAACAAGGAACAAGTTTTCTACCCTGATTTTACCTCTGCAGTCTATTAATACAGATATTATGACTGGTATTCTGTATCAAACACACAGCCAGGATATTGTAACTATACTTTAATTTCCTGTATGACCCCTGAAACCCACTTTATAGGCCAGTCAGTTGGCCTGAGCCATGAAGGTCTGTGCTGCTAGCAAGTGGAGTGCAGCAGAATCACATTTGTATCTATCTCCCACCAGTGAGCAATATTGTGATGAAGAGTTGTGACAGGATCTTGCAGGGGGTCCAGCTTTTCCTCCCTAAAGCACTGCTTACTGGTGGAGTTGAGTGGATCTGGTCATGCCATCCTGCAGCCTCTTGCCTGAAAGCAACACAGCTCTCCATTGCTGTAGCTGACTAGCTTTTAAGCTGGGGTTCAGGGTCATTTGGAATCATGACAATATTGCCATAATTGCAAATGAGAATACAAAGCAGTTACAGTGCTCTAAATCTAACTAAGGACACTGTAAGTGACTAGCAGCATGACAAATATGAGATATTGTACAATGTACTGTATAATGTTATTGTATCTATCCATCATGCAGATCTACCATGCACAAATACTGTTACAGTAAACAGGACATTCTTGTCCAGCAATGCAAGTACAGACTATAGCTGTCAGGAAGCACCAATGTGGTGAAATGGCCAGATTAGGATGAATATGGCTAGACTAGAGTTCAAAAGCCAAGAAAGCTCTCTGACATGAATTGTTCCTGGAGAAAGTGGTATGCTAGTAGTCTTTCATAGTTTATTCTGCTTCTGATAGTGCATTTGTATTGGTGGTTCCTGGATATGTTGCTGATTGTGCTGCCATGTGCACAGCTGGTTGCACAATGGGCTGCCTAATTGGTTGTGCAACCAGCCAGGCAATTGCAGTGAGACCTTCTCACTTGTATGTTTCCTGGAGCTAGCTGTCCCTGAATACAATTTTATTTGTACTAGGAGTATGACCACTGGATAATGTCCACCAAGTTACATTAGGCAACTAACAATTTCTCAGTGTAACCAACTTTACAAGATAAAGATAGTGTGTGTGGGAAGAAATATATACACCTGTCTGGACTCTTTGGATCTGATCTTGAAAAAGATATTTTTTGGACTATATCTCCCAGAATCTCACAGCCAATATCTATGCTGCTTTGGGAATTCTGGGAATTTTTGTCCAAAAAGTAACTTGCCCTAGATTTGCTTTGAATAGAGGAAGAGATATGAGTGCAATATATTAAAAACACACACACATAAAAATGAACTCTAATAGCAAACAACAAGTAGGGAAGATACTAAAATACAGGCCACATTAAAAGGAATGAGAATATAAGAAGCCATCATGGGAAACCATATTCTTCATCAAGCTTCATTTTTGCAAAATGTTGTTTCCCAAAACTGCTGTATGTATGTTTAAATTTTACCCTTAAAGACTTGTGGCCTGATGAGGAGTATTGAGGGTGTTCTTTGGATGCCCGGGATTTTTAAAACTTGTTGCACCACAGTTCATTTTCAAATTACATTTCCTATAAATTCATGTTCTATCCTTACCCGTCCCCCACTGCCCATATGAGACACAACAATATTGCAAATGAGTCCCAGTTGTTCAGTACAAGTTATAAAAAAATAAATCTGTTTGTATAAAGATTAATGGTAGAAATTGCAATCTGTCTCAGAGGACTTGCTAAACACGGAATATTCTTTTTCCTATAACTAGGCTAAGTGCTTTTCCTCCTCCCCCTCTTTTCAGTGTAGCATGCATTTTCCAGACTCATTACCTTACTCTGGCATAATGCATGATGCTGTCTAAAGTAACTGGCAAGAGCTGTAAGTGGCATCTGAAAAAATCCCTGAATCAGCCAAAAGTCTTCCCATAACTACCAAAGCTTTGGGCCACTTAGATAGTTTTAAATGACATGCTCAGCAGTTTCTAAATACTGAGAAATTGGCACAAACTTCTAAAAAGAGAATAATGGGGACAGTTTCACCAAAAAGACCTATGTCTTGAAATCTCTTGTAAATCTTGCATCTTGTAGTGTATTCTCTGATACAATAACTGACCTTGCTAAGATCTTCAGGTATTGCTTGTTTCTTTGGGTTTTTCAGGCTGCAACTTTATATAGAGTTATTTAAGTGCAAACACTATTACACTCAGTAGTAGACTTGTGAGTAGACTTGGGACTACACTGGTTGGCTCCTACACAATGAACACTTGTAGGTTTAGTGGTGATTGAAGATCCACTTAGGAATAACAACACAAATTGCATTTATTGGAATAACAGAGGCCAACATTTTTTTTATTGGTTTCAACTTTAGAGGCTTGGCTCCAGCCTTGGCTTGGCTGTGTCTGGATCTCGGCATTTATCAACTCACCTGCCTACCAATGGAGACCAATCACCAAATCCAGCTGCTGGATATGAAAACTGACTCGTGTGACTGTCTGCTGGGCTTATCTTTGGAATGATTGATTTGAGATCCCACACGGGTGTAAGCCATTGGTTAGTTCCCCTACCAGTTGGGGTGGAATGGGGCACCTGTCCTTAGTTATCTCATGCCCTTGGTATCTCATACCAAAAGGACCCAAAACTAGACTTGACAGACACCTATGCCTTATCTACTCCCAACTGGATCAAGGGCCATACTAAAAACTACCTGATGTATTTCCTTTCCCAAAGAATCTACAATTACTTTCCTAGGTTCCTTGTGGACCATTGTTCTGAAAATGATCAAAAGCACAGAGTAGCCCACAGGGGGGAAAAAATCTCCAAAGGTTAGTATTAGTGCTGTGGTTTATATTTGGAAAAGGGTATATTCAGCCCTCCACATTTGTGAGTTTCACTTTTGTGGATTTTATTATTCACACATTATTTGCTGTCAGCTCTGTTGCTGCCCTATGCCGTTTTTAATAGGGATGACAAGCCTCATGAAACTGAGAAACTGTGAATATTTCTCAGTACATCCCTATTACATCCCTATTAAAAATGGTATGGGGCAGCAGTAGAGGTGGCAATAAACCCTACTTGCCACTGAATTCTGCTTTATGAAGGAACCCTGATGCCTCAAAGGAATCCACGGTGGGTTAGATATGGAGATCATACTTTTATTGTGTGTTAAATATGGGAGATCTTAGAGTTATTCATGGTTTTTTTTGGACTTTCACAGGTGTCCTGTGCCCTTAACCCTAGTGAATGTGGAGAGATGACTATGTATTATAAATGTTTTGAATGGAAGAATGCTTCATTTCTGCCTTTTTTCCTTTGTGATCTATTTTTTTTAAAAAAAATGCTATGAAGCATTACTATACAGGCATCTTCAATCATAGAGGCATCCTGAAGAAAGAAAACTGCAATGTCTCAGAGGGATGGGTACAGCGACTAGGCAGTCACAGTGCCTGAAAACCAGTTTCTTAATAGAGAGGCATGGTGGGATTAGAAGAATAGCCATTTCATGGACCCATCCTTTCATTACCACATATTGCCTGTACCTCTTATCCTGCAAAATTATTCTGTTTGGTTTACAGTTCAACTGAGCAATATAGCCGTATGCATAGAAAACTGATAACATCCACTACCACATGCCTGATTTCTACCTGTCACCAATATACCTCTACCAGCAAACAGCAAGGAAAGTGGACTCATGAATGCTATGAAAGTGGAGCACCAGAAAAGCTATTGGTACAAGGTGCCCTACAATTAGGAGGACATTTCAGTCATTGAAATGCATTCATTCCCTCAATCTTCTTCCCTGGGCACTTTTTTTCCTCGGAAACAAAACATAGTATCCTTTTAAGTCACATTTCCAAATCCTGAATCTGTTAGCATGCTATATACCCCCAGTCCATGATATTTTATAATTGGTAAATATCATTTAATTGCATAAAACTGGTGATAATAGATTGGCAAATGTCCCTCAATGACTCAAACTTTAGAAAAAATAGCATCTGAAGCTACCTCCACAGAGCAACTGATGATCTTCAACTCACTTTCTATGCATGCCAAAATTTTCCTTTGTTTCCTCACCTGTCCAGCCATTAACAAGCTATCATGATTCCCATTAGTCCTTTGTCATGTAATGCTAAACCATTAGCTCATTCCAGACTCTATTGCTTAGATAGCCATTAAGACCTTCCCCCTCAGGGCTCTGAGCCAGATAAACTGTAGTTCTCTAGACAGAGGCCGTTACTCTGCTGCTCTGATTCCTGTTCTTGTACTACCCTCAGACTCTTAGTCTGAGCCACATTGCTCCATCTCTTTTCTGTAAGATGAGTAAATATCCACATCACCCTAACTTCTTGCTGTTCAATTTTTCCTCCCTTTTCCTTCAGTTAGCCTTGTGTGATTGTGGGACTGCTTGGTCTTGTGTGTATATGATTGTGAATTTCCCCAATAAAACGAAACATTAGTTGAATCTCTAATTGGTGTCCTTGCATTAGCACCAGTATGCATAGGTGTAAGAGATCTTATAAGGTTACCCCCCTCTCACAGGCCTCCTCTTTGAGCTAATCATTCCCCCCCCCGTTTCATGGAGGCACTGTCATTCTGGGTGGACTTCTGAGTCATCCATGTTTTGGGGTAACAAATCCTGCATAGAGTCCATCAATTCAGTTCTGGTAGCTTTGGAGGGAAGTCCACTTTGCCATGGGAAGGACCAGAATTGTTCTGAAGTGGACCAGTCGGACTCATGCTTCAAGCATCATTCAAATCAAATGTGTGTCTTCTCTAAGAATCACAAATAACAATTCTCCACACAAAACATGTGTGGAGTGTGGTGGAGTCTTCTTCTTTGGAGGTTTTTAAGCAGAGGCTGGATGCCCATCTGTCAGGAGTGCTTTGATATGGGTTTCTGCATGCCCGGGGGTTGGACTGGGTGGCCCCTGTGGTTTCTTCCAACTCTATGATTCTATTATGATTCTATTCTATGACATAAATAAATGACTTTATCCTCTCTTGCTCTTTTTGCTAGCCTGGTATCAACTTGAGGAACATGTTGCAAGCCTGTATATGGTCAACTGAAACTTTCAGGACTGGCATTTGCAATAAAATAGGATTCAGAAGTTTTTCAAGGCCCAATAAAAATAGAGATCCAGAATTAGAATTTCAAAAATAGATAGTTCCTGTTACCAATCAAATCAATCAATCAATCAAATCAATCAGTCAAATGGGAACAGGAAGTTCCAAATTATGAGTATGCCAGGAGTATGCCAGTGTCAGGAGAAGAACAGAGGAGGGCAGTGATGGCAGAGGAGAAGATGGAAAAGGAGAAGAGAGCAAAGGCAATGGAGAAGGAAGATGCATTGTAGGATATTGGTAAATGTTCCATAATGTTCTGGAGTGTTCTATAATGTTCAAAAATCACCTAGAATGCTCAGAAATGGTTCTTCAACATCCAAAAATAATCTAAACAGTTGAATACAGTGTATTATTTAGACAGTAATCAAAAATTCTTAGAGAATAATCTTTTGGAGAGTATTCTTATTTCCAGAGCATATTCTCACCTCAGCTCATGATCCTTGCTCTAAGTTATCTGTATGCTTAGGGAATATCAAAGTCCTATTGCCAAGAATTCTTCCCTTCAACCCAGCTCAAGGAAAGTAAGATAAAAAGTAGAACACATTAAACTCATTTCTCTAAAGCCCAGAACACTAAATCTTATGGAACTTTGGAATGCAAGAAAATAACTGAAGAGCTATGTGTTCTTGAAATATGGGGGAAAATTCAGTAAGAATTGTCCTTTTCATTTTCTGGTCAATCCAGCTAAACACTGGAGTAGAACAAATTTACTGGGGGAAAAGGTGGGGAATAGAAAGAAAGGGGGAAAGTAACAACCATCCACACAAAATTCCAAATAAAAATCAATACTGTTGATCTAACTTAGCTTATACTTAGGTAAATTCAGTTTCAGAGTGTTTGCTGCAGACAGCATATTTGACTCCAGATAACATAGTTCTAAGACATCACTATCAAGATGACATCTGTTCATAGGACCATGAAACCATCAGTAAATCTGATCCTCAACAGACAAGCTGTTGCTTCAGTCAATTCTATGGGAAACTCTATTTCTATTGTAAGTTGCTTAGCAAGCCTAGGAAATGATTCAGAGTTGGCTTGCACCTTAATGACTTTGAATGTACAGAATAAACTAGGGGACTGGTTTACACTAGCTGAGTATTGTAAAAATCAACTCCCCAACAAACAAATACAGAATTAACTTCAGCAGGTCCATAGGGTAATAAAATATAGGGTGTCTTCCTTAAGGGGAACACTCTTTCACTCTTTCAGAGGAATGATCTAGTAACAAATGTCCTAGGGTACTACTGCTTTGTTCAGAATGCAGGGTTTATCACAAAGTCAGACCACATATGATGCTATTATGTCATTGTGTGAGTCTTTCAAAAACAACAAGTAGCTACAACAGGGGTGTTCAATCAAGAAAAGGACTGTAAAACAAGGGGAGGAGGTTTAGTCTTTTTCATTCTGTGTACTCCCAATGAAAATTGCCTCTGCCAACTGATATTTGGCATTAGAGGGAAGCTCCTGTTGGCAGCAATTGGCTTCCCTTGTCTGTCAAATAATAGGTCTGGAAAGAGAGGCATTGTCCTCAGCATTATAGTATAAGAGGAAATGGTGAAAAGCCTTTTATTTTTGATTTATTCCTTTGTTTGTATCCTGCCTTTCATCCAACATTGTATCGTGAAAGATATATCTCGAACCCAATTTCTGCCTGCTTCTTTTCCCCACATAAACCCGTGCTGTAAGATTAAGAAAGAACCTGAAATGAATCATCAAACTGGCCACATGGGCAAACACAGAGTCCCAAACCAGCTTCATAATCTGCAGTGTTTACCCTGCTTGGCTTAACTTTGCCTCTGAATTAGTGGTAAAATTTAAACTGCATGGGCATTTTTTTTCCTTCATGGGTCACAAAAATTAATAAATAGGTTCAGTGGGTGGCTGCTGTTTTCCCCAGTTGTTTTGCATTTTGCCATTCTTCCCACATAGTTCCTGTGTCAGCTATCAATTTATTTTGAAACATCTATACTTTCCACAGGCATCCTTGGTTACCTTTGAAGCCATTTTATAGGCTATGAATTTGAAATGTTCCTCTCCACCACATAAACATATCATGGTGGTTTTCATTAGTCACAGGATTTACATGCTTTCCCTTGCTTTGGATAGGCAAGCTTCTTCTCAGTTTTCAGAAGAAACCTCTGCCAACTGTTAATGGATATCCAATCTACAGTGGCCTCCCAGAATTATTTACAGTACCTCTGGGTTGCTTTTATTTCCAGATAATGTACTAGCAGCATGTTTCCAGTTACATGAGAAATAATGATGAAAACAGATGGGAAACCTTATTCCCTTTCGTAATAACAAATACTGTGAAATTATACTGTATAATACTACAGATGTGTGTTTATAGCACTCTTGAATCTTAGGGTGAATTGTGAGGCAAACACATGGAAAGGTTCTATAATATTAAAGAACTCACACTCTGTGGTTAGATGACTATTTTAAAGTATGTGTGTGTGGGGAGGGATAAAATTTATTATTAATTGATTTAGTACAGCCTAGCTAATTTGCAGTGAAATTAGGAAAGGCATACTTGAAAAGAGCAAAACCAGTGGGAGGTTACCAGAAACTGGAAAGTTAGCAGTAAAGATAATGTGTTGCAGATATTTTATGTTCATTCAGATCTTTCTACATGTGGCATGGTAAGCATTTTGTAAAAGCTGTATTAATTTTCTTTGTACTCATAAATATGGAAGATAAAAATAGACGTGGACATTTCTGCTATAGTCAAGGCAAATAATAAAATATGTAAATTAGTTAAAATGGTAAAATGATGATGAACTGATAGATATGTTGAAATCAAGTTATTTGATCCTTCTTATAATATAATATCACACATAGAAAGAATTCCACCACGAGGAGAGCAATATACTTCCTGGCACAGCACTGGGAAGGTGGGCTCATAAGGTGCCAATTTCCATAGCTAGTCTTAAATCCATGTTCTGTCCAAAATGACTTGTAATTGTGTCCATTTTCAGTCTTAGTAATGGAAACAATTTTGATTAGAACTGAGAGACAAGACTGCCCAGCAGAGAAAAAATCCAAAGCTTAAGGAGCTTAAGGAAAGACAATCGTGTAGGGACGTGGGTGTGGGTGTGGACGATTCACCCTGGGTGGCAATGTTTTTGGGGTGTCCCAGCCTGTAGCCATGCCCCCGCACACCCTGGCCATGTCTTCATGCACCCTGGCCACACCCCCGTACAGTGGCGATGTCCCTCATGCCATAGCGCTGCCCCCTCCTGCCCCCCTCCACACCCTCCAAGCTCCGCCACTGAGGAAAGGGAAATACTTTTTTGGACTACAGCTAATTGAGAGCTTTGGGAAATCAAAAAATCAGCATTTCCAAGCCTTGCTGCATAGTGTTGCTCTTGCTGTGTTGTGTGCCTTCAAGTCATTTTGGACTTATGGCAACCCTGAGGCAAACCCATCATAGGGTTTTCTTGACAAGGTTTATTCAGAGAAGGTTTGCCATTCCCTTCCTCTGATGCTGACAGAGTGCAACTTGCCCAAGGATACCCAGTGGGTTTGCATGGCTGAAGTCTGGTTTTCTTAAGTTGTAGTCTATCACTCAAACCACTATACCAGCATATTCCCTTTGCATATGAGCTATTAGTTGAGGTTGGAAACTCACTACGAAACCTAATACATCTGGCGTTCAACCACAGTTCCACCCTGGAAAGTTGAAGTATCGAAGCTTCATCTTCAACCCTGTGTCCATTCTACAGAATTCTGGGAAATACTTTGGTGAAGGACTTAGAACTGTCTCTGAGAGAGCTCCAATGCTATAGTTCAGCAATAAGCACTAAATAATTCTCAGTACCCCACCAGAGTACAAATCCTGAATTTCCATACAATGATGTCATGATAGTTAAAGTAATATCAAGTTGACACAATTGACACAATTGTGCAGTGTGAGTACAACTAGGAATAGGGGATTTAGTTGCAGAGCATATGCTTTCAGAATGCAGAAAAATCCAAGTTCAGTCCTTAGGTTTGCCAGCTGAAAGAACATTTAAGCACACTCTGCCTGAGGCTTATGGAATCCTGGGGTTTGCAGTTTGGAGAAGGGCAGTTAATATTTCTCATCCAGAGAGCAATTTTGCCCCAGGAAACTACAAATCCCAGAATTCCACAGGATGTGGAAAGTGGAATAATAGCACTGTATCAGTATAGTGCAGAAATTCCCTGTGGTGGTTCTGCTATTTGCAGTAAGACTATAAAAGGCTAGATGGACAACTGGTAATGCATATGTACATATTACTATATCTTAGCATCCATTATTTCTTCTACTGTGTTTGATGGGGGAATAGTGATGGCATACATACTTATTGCAAGAACTGCACCATCATCTCTGTAGGTTTTTTTTTTCTAAATGTGCAAGCCAGCCAATTCTAAGGACATGTACATTCCATTGTTCACAAAGCAACTGCTAAAATCATTCCTGCTTGAACCAATCCAACATACATTACTTAACCAGGGCTAGCTTGTGTCTTTATGTGAAGAGCTCTGAGCAGTTACAAAAAGCACTATGAATTAAATACAGGAATTCATAAAGTTGGATGGATAAATAAAATGATGGATGGATAAAATGGATGGAAACAACTCTAAACTCAACATCTGTGCTATTTGCAGACCAGCTTGTGTTTGTCTTTGAGGTTTTTGTTTTACATAGGTTGACCAACAATCTGTATGCAGCTTCCCAAGAGCAGAAAGCATAATATCACACTCTGTGATGTAACTGGAAGGATTAAAACAATGAGGGAGGGAGAATTGCTTTGTGATTTCATCATAACTTTATCCTTGAAGAATATTCCTTCCCCCACCTGACCTAACTTGTAATTGATTATATGCAAAGGATATGGAGTTGAGGCAAATGTACAAAAATGTTTTCTGCTTTGAGCCATAAAGAACTGAAGTAATTTTTTTTTTCTTTGAGCTCTTCCCAACTGCAAATGCTGGAGGATTGTTCTCATGTTATGCCAAACGATTAAGCTATAAATTCTAGAATACATAACCCAGAAAAATGCATATCTATATAGTAAAGCACTTGAGAGGAGGGAGGACCTGCAAAGTAATAAGAAACTTTTTTTATATATAACAAAAGTTCCACAATGTTGTGGTGGATGATGATATGGATTTAAGTATTATACTTCAGCACTGTGTGCCTTCAAGTCATTTCTGACTTATGGAGACCCTAAAGTTAACCTGTTGTGGGGTTTTCTGGGCAAGATTTGGCAAGAAGGTGTTTGCTGTTGTCTAAAGCTGAGAGGGTGGTTTGGCCAAAGTCGCCCAGTGAGTTACCATGTCGAGCAGGGATTTGAACCCCTAGCCCCCCAGAATCCTAATCCAACACTGTAGCATTGCATTACATTGACTCTGCACTGTATGTATAAATTACAAATTATGCCACTGATTCTTTAGAATGTTAAGATTTGTTTTAAGTTGATATCCTCTTCATTGGCTTATTTTCTGCCTTCAGGCATGTGCTGAAATATTCATGCTACCTTCAAAAGGATTCTTTGGTTGATATTACTCATTATAACATTTTTAAGAATCATGCTATTAACAACTCTTGGGTTGGATCCAGACTTAATCACACTTCAAGTAACTCACTGAAACTGATGAGAATTAAGTCTTCTGGGACTAACCTACATCTGACTGGTTCCCACAAGTTTACTGTTAAGCATGACTACTGGATCCAATTTTTCTCCTTGTCATCCAAATATTTGCTCCTTGTCATCCAAATATTTGCTCCTTGTCATCCTAATATTATGAAACCAAGAGCCCATATTTCTCTGTGGTGAGAAATCAGATAACAGATCTATTTAATACAGTTACCTGAATGAATGAGATCTGCCATTTATGACATCATCAAGACCAACTGAAATGAAAAGTTGCCATAATAAATAAGGGTTTATGAGGTTCTTTCAGAAGACAGGTTTGTTGTGTGAAAGAAGGGCTATGCAACACTTCATTGTAGAGATTTAAATCTTCACCTCATATGCAAGAACAAAAAAAAAAAATGCAAAACGCAACAAACAAACAAAACAAACATCCAACAAGATTACAATTTGGGTGCATTTTTGCATGTTTCTAAGTTGTAGATTTTTTTGAAAAACAAAGAAATCACAAAGGTGTTTCTATGGCCATTTCCACACTACACCTATAGTGCTATTATTCCACTTTCATCATCCTATGGATTCCTGGGGTTTGCAGTTTAGGGATAAGCCTTTAGAATTCTTAGTCAGGAAGCTCTTTGGCCTCAATAAACTACAAACCCCAGAATTCTACAGGATGCTGAAAGTGAAATAATAGCACTATAACAGTGTAGGGTGGAAATGGCCTCAGTCTGTGTGTGTGTGTTTCTGTGCCTGGGTTAAAATAAAGATTTGGCCAAAATACTGAATCAGTTTGGCAGAATGCAAAATTCACTCAAACATTCTTTCACCTCCTTCCTTCTCTGCCTATGCACAACTTACTTTCCTGCTACTGATATTCCTTCTACAGGGTCACTTTCTGACTGGAAGACAATTGGTATCGAGGAAGCATCTAGCTGTGTACCTGCTCCAGAGCAACCCTCTGCCCCAAAGGTTTTGGGTGATTATGTTTCCTATATATGTCTAGCAGCAAAAACAGAAACAGAGACTGCCTGGAAACCCACTAACCTGCTTTACCCACTAAATGGTTATTAGGGGGCACAGTGGCACTACGAAGATAAGCAGCACAAGAGGTGCTGGTATTTTTCAGCTTCCTTTTGGTAAGGCTGTTAGTGCAGGCATTTGACATAAATTTAAGTGGCATAAACACAGTTGTTAGTCCCCTTCCTTTTCTAATGTAAATGCAACTGAATGATATTTTAGTAATTAACTAAACACATTAAACCTTTCCTGCTAACTTTCGTATCTCTGATGCAGAAAGATCCCACATTGGGAGGGGTTGCTAATACGCTGGAGGACAGGATCAAAATTCAAAATGACCTGGATAGATTGGAGAGCTGGGCCAAGGCGAACAAAATGAAATTCAACAGAGAGAAGTGTAAGGTCCTACACTTAGGTAGAAAAAATGGAATACAGAAATATAGGATGGGGGACACGTGGCTGGATAGCAGTACGTGTGAAAGGGATCTAGGAGTCTTCATAGATCACAAGCTGAACATGAGTCAGCAGTGTGATGCGGCAGCCAAGAAAGCCAATGCAATTCTTGGCTGCATCAATAGGAGTATGGTGTCTAGATCGAGAGAGGTACTGGTACCACTCTACTCTGCTTTGGTTAGACCCCATCTTGAATACTGTGTCCAGTTCTGGGCACCCCAATTCAAGAAGGATATTGACAAGCTGGAGCAAGTCCAGAGGAGGGCGACCAAAATGGTGAGAGGCCTGGAAGCCATGCCCTATGAGGATAGACCTAGAGAGCTGGGTATGTTTAGTCTACAGAAGAGAAGGTTAAGAGGGGACATGATAGCCATGTTTAAATATTTGAAGGGATGCCACGTAGAGGAGGGAGAGGGCTTGTTTTCTGCTGCTCCAGAGACCAGGACAAGGAGCAATGGATTCAAGCTGCAGAAAAGGAGATTCCACCTGAACCTCAGGAAGAACTTCCTGACAGTCAGGGCTGTCCGGCAGTGGAATCTGCTGCCTCGGAGTGTAGTGGAGTCTCCTTCCTTGGAGGTTTTTAAGCAGAGGCTTGATGGTCATCTGTCGGGAGTGCTTTGAGGGTGTTCCTGCATGGCAGGGGGTTGGACTGGATGGCCCCTGTGGTCTCTTCCAACTCTACATTTCTATGATTCTATGATTCTATGATTCACATGAATACACATGTGTCAGGGGATGTAGGAGATGTGATTCAAGGTTGTAGCCATGGGGGGAGCAAAATGAAGATACTGTACCCAAAGAAGAATTCTTCCCAAATGAAACTTTCTTTCAAATTCACAAATTTCAAGGACTGCAGTAAGGTAAAATTTTGTGTAGCATTTAGAAATTGAGGGTGGAGCTGAGGGGAGCACAATGAAGACACTGCCTCCAAATAAGAATTTTGCCCCTGATTTTCTATCATTCCCCAAATGTCTAGCATGGTAGCAATGCAAAATTTAGTTAAGCATTTAGAAACAGAGGTTGGCATCCTGTTCAGTATTTAGAAGAGTTTAAGTCAGACTTAAAATCTAGTACAGCTGGGATTCACATTTATGGTTGTTAATGACTAAGCGTGATCCCAATTACTAAAGCAGCTGTGATGACACAACTCTGTCGTTATAGCTTGTTCTGACAATGCCAGAACTTGGTCCACAATTTAGGTATCCAAAAGAAAAGGGGCAGGCAAAGTTAACAAAGAAAAGCAAACACAGCAAATATAAGACTTTTGGTGTGAACAATATTCACTGCTTCATTCTCTGCACTGCTGAAGAAAAAAATTACTTAGTGGGACATGATTCTTTAGGTAGGGACAATGCCTACATTTGGACCACTCCATAATTGCATCCCTGGTGTGATTCCAGTAGCAGGCAAGGAACTTTGCAGATTCCTTCAATGCATGGTCAGATGGGAATGAAATAAAGCAGTAACAAATGATAATCAAAATGGTAATGGAAACATCTCAGCAGAGATATGCTAATTAACCCATGGAATGTGATTTTAAAACTCACACTTCCAAGTAATGCCAAAACCTGGTAGGAGTGAATTTCCTGGTAAATTGTAAAATGCAACAAGACTTGTTGCTGGTTTTACTGCAATAGACCTAACCTGGTTGTTCCAGTGGATATAGTAATTATATTACCTCCTTCCATACAATATAGAATTTTCACCTGACTGTACAAGGCTGAGGTTCTCTCATACTGTTTCTAGAACATATCATTCTCTGAGAAACAATAATTCAAAAAGTGCACTACAGTAGTACCAGAATTGCATCTGTACAAAGGACATGTAGATAACAGAGTTATTAAATCCATGAATAAGATATAAGGCACACAAACAGGAAGTGAAGGCTAAGCTAAACTGATATTGGAGCTGAGCTACTGAACCGAGAACAGAGTTGCAATAAAAAAAACACACACAAATTTAATCTGCTGGCAGCCTGTGTTGCTATGGGAGGGATATGCAGTAAATAAATGGATTGGGCTAATATGTATCACATTGACTAAAAGAAATAATTTACTACTACTACTACTATTATTATTATTATTACTACTACTACTGCTACTACTATCATCATTACCCTGATGATGGGAAGTTGAAAACTGCTTTGAATAACTTGAGAAAATGAAATAATAAGTGTCCTGATTTATAGCAGCTTAGCTTGAGAAACAGGGTAAGATTTGGGACAGAATAGTTAAATGGCTACTGCTGTTCAAGAAAAGATGACCAAAGTACCTAGTGTGTTACAGCGTAACTGTAATCCCGACGTTAAAACCACTTTTAATTTACTAGATGTTAGCAGGCGTCCTGCTTACAGGAGTCAGTCCAGGGGAAATTCATATCTTACACATGAGATAACTTACATTTCACAGCAAAAGTCCATGCATGCTTACTTAGTAAACCCTAGGCCCTTTTTGTACCTTACCTTTGTAGCGGCAGTGGGGAGCGGCGCGCGCGCGAGCCACTCACAACAGCCCTTCTGCCTCCCACATCAGCTTCCTGGTAGCGCGACCGTCGCGCTAGAGCCCCGCCCCTTCCTTCTGCAGTGCAGTCTGTGAGCTGTAGGCTGTGCTGGGGGAAGGAAGCGCAACTGGCCCGGCTCGCCGAAGCACCACATGCAGGTAAACGTGCGAGGGCACCACGAGCATTGCGTGAGCGCACAGTATTTTTGGCTTACGGCCGAAAATAAAAAAATGCGTGCGCACCCTGCTTTAGCCTCGTGAGCGTTGCGCGAGTGGGAGTGTGTCATACGGAGCGATGCTCCCATTCACGTGATGCTCAAGGGGTGCTCGTGCAAAAAAAATGCATGCAAAAAGGGCCCTACTTAGTAAGGCCTGCTATGTTCGGTAGGGCTTGCTCGAGGTAAGTGTGGATAGGATCTTGACGCTTCAGGCCTAGTAAATTATGCACAGAAAGGAGATAAGGAGAAGCTTTTCTGCCTCTCTCATAATATGAAATCCAGATCCAGTTGATGAAACTGAATGGTGGGACATTCAGGACATGATATAAGGAAGTAATTTTTCATAGTTTTAGAAACAGTTGCTGTAACACATATTGATGACTCACAACTTCAACAGCTTTAAAAAGCAATTAGTGAAATTCATGAATGATAAGGCTATCAAAAGTTTCTAGTCATGTTAGCTATCCATTAGGAACTAGGAACTAAAGTAGGAAGTTGCTACTAGGCACCTGCGGGCTTCCCCTAGGAATTTGGCTGTCTGCTATGAGAACAGAGTAATGAACTAGATACGACTTTGGTATGATCCAGCACAGCTCTACTCAAATTGCATTCTTACAACACTGTGTTAAACAAGGCTGAAGTCTATGATATATGAGATTTCCTTCAACACTAAAATAGGCTGAACAGTGAGGATGAGAGTCTTCTTTTTTTAAAAAAAAATCACAATGCATATATTGCACAAGCAACTCACCAACGCCAAATGTTGCTTTATATAGCTGCCCACTGCCAACTCAATAACGACAACTAAAAAATTACCCAGACAGTAAATTATAGTGGAGGCTTCCTTTACAACCATCTTTCTGCCTTATCTATCTATGCACGTGCTTCAATGAATTAATAATGCCCCTGTTTGAACTGGGTTGCTTGCAAATTTCATACATAAAGTTTATGATACAAAGTGGTTTCGTTGGCCTGAGAACTCTTTCTTCTTCATGCATTTAGATGACAAAGACAGAGTCAAGGAAAGTTAACCTAAGTAATATTGTTACTGGTAGAAGTAAATTACATCTGACATTCCTTGTGAAGCATTGATTGCGGCACAAAATGCTTTTAAGAAGATAATTATGACTGGTCTTTAAATTTGGATTAGCTAGTCTTGCTGACATGGCACTGATTCAGTCAGCACTTAACATATCCTTTTCCAATATAGGAAACAACTGGTTGTTGTTTCATACTTCTTCTTGAGTAATATGTGTTGTTGATCTAAACACAGGTTAAATGTACAACTCTACAAAACATGGCAACAGATCACTCTGAAGCAATTTTCAGAGATAGGGACCCATTAGTCTGTTTCAATATAAGAAGCAGAAGTCCTCTGGCACTTCAAAAATTGACCAAGACCAATTTTGTCATTTTTTTTTTTTTGAAAGACAAGGTGATTTGTTCTTCAGTAACTACTTCACAGTGAAGGTTGGCCAATAGGAACCTGACCAATGTGCAATTATTTCAGAAGCTATAGTCTTGATAAGGACAGTAAGGACAGGTTGGTGAGGTTTGTTTATTTATCAAATAAATAATCAAATATTTACAGAGCTGGTCCTATCTTTAGAGTTGTGATGGGCCTCTAAAGAGAAAAACACCCCTCTCTCTCTCTCTCTCTATGTGTGTGTGTGTGTGTGTGAGGACAGAGTTATCAGGGAGGATTGCCTATGTTCTCAGACAATTGGGCTGGCCTGAGGACACCACATCAAATGTACAAGACAATAAGTCATAAAGCAGGTTGGGGAAGTATAATCAACCATTGTGGAAGCAGAGTCTAGCAGGCTGGATGGAGATAGAGTAAAGAAAAACACGTCCAGGAAGACACTATATTTAGCCTTGAGATTAGCCTTGGGTTCAGACTATCTTAAAGATCATTGCTGACATTCCACATCATAGAATCATAACATTATAGAGTTGGAAGAGACCACAAAGGCCATCTAGTCCAACCCTCTGTCATGCAAGAACACACATCAAAGCATTCCCAACAGATGGCCATCCTTAAAAATCTGCAAACAAGGAGACTCTACCACACTCCGAGGCAGCATATTCCAGTGCTGGACAGCTCTGACCGTCAGGAAGTTCTTCCTGAGGTTCAGGTGGAATCTCCTTTTCTGTAGCTTGAATCCATTGCTCCTTGTCCTAGGCTCTGGAACAGCAGAAAACAAGTCTGCTCCCTCCTCAACATGACATCCTTTCAAATATTTAAACATGGCTATCATGTCCCCTCTTAACCTTCTCTTCTGCAGACTAAACATACCCAGCTCCCTAAGCTGTTCCTCATTGGACAAAGATTCCAGACACTTCACCATTTTGGTCGCCCTCCTCTGGACATATTCCAGCTTGTCGATATCCTACTTGAATTGAAGTGCCCAGAACTGGACACAGTATTCCAAATGAGGCTTAACCAATGCAGAATAGAGTGGCACCATTACTTTCCTTGATCTAGACACCATACTCCTATTGATGCAACTAAGAATCATGTTGTCTTTCCTGGCTGCCATATCACACTGCTGACTCATGTTCAGCTTGTGATCTACCAAGACTCCCAGATCCCTTTCACATGTGCTGCTATCCAGCATGCATCCCCCAGCTTATATTTGTGCATTCCATTTTTTCTGCCTATGTGTAGGACTTTGCATTTGTCTCTGTTGAAACTCAGCTCTCCAATCTGTCTGCATACACATAACAAAGTAATATCTCCTGGCCCAACTCCCCCTCCATCCTCCTTAACAGCCAGCAGCCACACTGGGCAAAAGAGGCCTGTTCAATTGCCAATCGGGGCACAAGGACTAAGAGGATCTCTCCAGCCTCCTTCCACCAGTGAGCGAGACTGACATGAGGAATTACAACGCTTCTGATTGTCAAAACCTCTGGGAGAAGTCTTTCTCTCAGTCTTAATCTCCCAAGCATTGAGATGTTTGGCAGCTGGATGAGAGTGCCTTTGTTATGCTTGACTTCTAGCTCATGAGACTGTACAGTTTTACAATTTGTTCATTAATTTAAACTTCATATACAAAAAGAAGAGGAGGGAGAGGGGAAGAAGAAGAGAAGGAGAGGGAAGAAAGAATATGTTTTTGCTGAGATTGTCCCTATAGTGCTATTGTTTCCATCTGAATGAGTCCCGAGGGATGCTAATTGTCCTCAGGAAGCTCAATGACCAGAGAATCTTGGAATCTTGGCTTGACTACCTTTATTATGCCTCTTTTGAGTTTTTTACACTGCAAGGTTTGCAGGTTTTCAAACTGGGTACAATGAGCATGTGAAGTGGATGGAGAGTGGGATTTACAAACAGGTTCTCCTCCCTTAATTTCAACACAAACATTTAAGCACCCAGTCATGCTCTTGTTGGTAAACAATATTTGTATAAGTATGCCACTGGAAAACTATACCAGCAAAACTATAATTCACAGTGGTGACAAGAGGAAGAAAAAAGACTGCAGGCACAAAGGTAGCAAAAGGAAGGAAGATAAAGTTGCCATTGTGAATGGGAATGAACAGTTACTGGCCTAGAGCAGCCCATTTTTCCTGTGTCTGATTGAGTCTTTGGGCCTTTCCACACTACATTGTTACAGTGCTATTATTCCACTTTCAGCATCCTATGGAATCCGGAGGTTTGCATTTTAGGGAGGGGCATTCAAAATTCTCAGCCAGAGAGCTCTTTGGCCTCAGTAAACTGCAAACCTCAGAATTTCACAGGATGTTGAAAGTGGAATAATAACACTATAACAGTGTAGGACGGAAATGGTCTTTGTGCATATCTCAGAGCAAGGACCTCATAGAGGGGCTGACTTGGATAATCTCATGTCAGCAATGATGATTTCATTTTCCTTCCTTCATTGCCACTATATGATCCTGTAAAAATGTAACTGATCATATAATGCATCAATGGGTCAATAATGGGTCAATATGTAATCAGAGTAAACTACATATGTAATTCTTCCCTAAGTTTCTTCTCAAAGAAAGAAATGAGTAACTTCAGCAGTTTTCTTCTCACTGCAAAAACATCTTCAAAAATCAAACCACTTTTGAAGACTATTGGTAATTCAGGAAATGTTATCCCTACGCAGAAATATTGTTTCCTTTGCAGAAAAGTTGTTCTTGGTACAGACACTGCCATTTTGTATGGAGATCACCAGATATTAATTTGGTGCAGTACAACTCTCCAAATACAGCATTTTCTATGCAGGAAACAATTTTCCCCTGTGGAAGAAGTAATATTTATACATAGAAATACTGGCCAAAATTCTTTTGGGTAGTTACAAATGTACAAGCTGAAGTTACAGATTCATCCTTGTGTGATTCATGATCTCTACATAGCCTCTAGTTTACGAGATATATAGGGATTGTGAAAGTCCCCCATTTCTCACTTACCAGGAAGTAACTGTTTCGAATCAAGGGGGGCTGTCTGTCACTTGGGAAGAAGCTGACTGACTCCCCCCCCAATGAGTGATCTCCAGCACAAAAGGGAATTTTGACAGGGACCTCTTCTTCGACATTTCACAATGGAAATCATTTACAGGAGAGGGGGCATCAGAGAGCTGCTTCCTGAGCAAAAGGGCAATGGATCCCCATCAACTGCAGTGGCTACTTCTTGGTAATTCACTGTATAGCTCAATAACTATGGCAGTTACACATTTGTAATAGCCAAATAGGATTCCATGCTGTTTTCTGTGAAAAACAACCATGTGTGACTCTTGCAGAGAATAAATTCTGAACTGCAAAGATTCTCATCAGTCCAGGATTCTTCTAATCAGGAATTCTTGACACTCCACAAATATGGTTTTTTAAAAATATTTTTGAATATTCTTTCCATCCCTACAGAATCCCACCCTTAGGTAGGCACAATGCCACCCCCCACATTCCCTTCGCCCTTTGCAATGCATATTCATTTGTACCTATCCTGAAAGTCTGTCATGGGCTGTCTTAGTCCTTTAATGTCTTCAAAGAAAGACTTTGCACAATAAATACCATATCAATCGCTGTTCAAGAAACAGTCTATATTGCCACCTTAGCACTGACAGATTATATACTTTTGACAAACCAATTTTATTCCCTCACTGCAAAACAATTGTTACCTTTGTTGTAAAAGTTTGGCCATGAATGAAGGAATGGTGTACATTTTCTTTTCTGTCATCTTTTGTATATAAAAACCTGCTTTCAGAAGGATCACAGAACTAACCAAATGGAACTCTATAATTAGGTTTATCACACCTCACTCCTTCCCCTGAACACATGTAGGATAGAGTCCCCTGATGTTATGGTGCTATTTCATTCCCCATGATCAAAAGAAATGTGTGGCTCTTATATGTATTTGTGTCTTTATGGCACTGAAATGAGAACACTCTTTCAGAGTTCAAAGTGCCTTTTAATGCGTAAAGATCAGGTGAGTGGGGAAAAAAAACTAGAGGCCCTCAAAAAAAAATCTAAGGAGGTGCCAAAGACTAATGGCATTTTATATCATTTGAAAAGAAAGGGAAGGAAATTGGTACTTTGAACATGAGAACCAAATTGAATGCTTTAGGGTCAGGAGGTCCATAGGCGAAAGAAGTAAATGCACAAAGAGTCCTCCCAAACTGTGCACCATCCTTTCACAATACACAGAACAACAACATCCTCCTCAAAGAATGGTTACAGCAAATGAGTTATTCATTTCTCCAGGTATATTTCTACATTAAATTCTTACAAATAAAACTACGGCCCTTTCTGCGCCCTATCTTTTTGTGGAGTCCTCTAGTGGAGATCCTGGCATCGGCTCTGCTGGGAGAGATGGACAACAGGAGTATTCCCCTCCACACCAGCTTGCTCCAGGGTGAAGGAAATGTGAATGTCATGCTTCTTCCTTCCGCAGTGCAGCTTGGTACCTCCCCAGGCCACACTGGGGCAAGAAGCACAGCCATTGTGCTTCCTGGGCTTCTGTAGGACAGGTAAGTCCACGATGGTGGTGTGATCACGGGCCATTGACAGGGAAAACCCACAAATGATTTAATCCATGATTGTGCTGCCTGGGGATGGGGAAAAGATGGGACCACAACAATTTCATATAGAAATGTTGTCGAAGCTCCATCCTTCTCCTGTTCTCATGGCAGGTTGGAAGGGTTGTACAGAAGGGGCCTAAGTAAATGCAAATACAGAACAGAACCAGGACTGAAAAGAGGAGGGGGCCTAGTACATGTTAATGAGGCCTGGCAGTCTGGAAGGGAGTCTAGGGTCTGACCATGTTGCAAATGTTTTTTTGACTGTTGTTTTGTGTGTGTGTGTGTATGTGTGTGTGTGGTATTATTATTTTTCAATTGTTTTGGATATCCATTGTAAAACCAGTGAATTTCACAGGAAATAATAACAACAGATAAAATTTGATATCCTGTGTGTACAAGATTTTAGCTGGTCCACCAGGGGACTAAAGCTGCTGCTGGGCAGGTCAGGAAAGGAAGGTGGACTCCTTGGGAGTTGCTCCTTCAGCTATTAAGTGAAGTAGCCGGATCATGGGAGCAAAAAGAGGAAACTCATCCTGCCTCCAGCCCTCAAGCTTCAGGCTACTTCAGTCACCAGAGATGATCCCCTGCACCAAATGGCCACTTCGCCATCCTGAAACCTTTCCCTCCCCGACATCCACTTTCTTGTGTGATTTCACATTCCAACTATCAGCTTCCCCCCACATGTATTCTGAGATAATGTAGACCAGTGAAGTTGATACCATGGGCTTTTGGTGATCATTTGAATCAGATAATGTTTTAGCACACAGTGCAAAGAACTATCACAGAATCATTAGGCATCTTGAAATACATAAACCACAGTTCTAAAGTATCTTTTAGAAAAATCCATTCCCCTTGTCTCCTGACCTTTTCTTTCTCTTCCTGAAGAGGTTACTTTATCTCATTGGGGAAGGTCATATACACTGACTTTCAATTGTTTGCCAGTGTTGACAGGTTTTTTTCCCCTAAGCCTCAGTAGTTTTTCTTTACCGTAAAGCAGCTACTTTTTTAAAAAATGTTCATTAGCAAAGAACTTGGCTTGTGTACTAATCCATCTAAAAATTATATGGCTTGTAAACGGATCATTAAGAAATACACTGAAAAAAAATCTGATTTGAAAGCAAATAAAACTTTAAAATGCAAAAGCTTCTGATAAAAGCTAAATGCAGGCTACTGGTGAATCTCAAAGTGTTTTGTATTCAGATATCATCCCCACTAACAAAAAACATCATTTTTTTCCCAGTAAGAAAAGTATTGATCAAAGGTAGCAAAGTATTTTAAGATTATGCCTATAGCAACTCCATGTCTATATCCCCTTTGTGCAGTATCAGTTGTATGTTTCTGCTGTAGACTTTCTAAATTATGCAACCAGGAAAGAGGAATATGCCACAGACAAACTCTTATCTATATAATGAATATAATATGAAAAGGATCTAGAAGTCTTAGTAGACAACAAGCTGAATATGAGTCAGCAATATGAAGCAGAAGTTAGGAAAGTCAATGCAATTATGAGCTGCATCAACAAGAGTGTAATATCTACGTCAAAGGAAGTGATATCACTGCTCTATTCTGCTTTGGTCAGATCCCACTTTCCAGAACTGTGTCCTGCTCTGGGCATCTCAGTTCAGGAAAGACACTGACAATCTGGAATGTGTCCAGGGGAGGGTGACCAAAATGGTAGAAAACCTGAAAACCATACCATATGAGGAAAGGCTTAGGGAGCTGGGTATGTTTGGCCTGGAGAAGAGAAGGTTAAGAAATGACATGATAGCCATATTTAAATATATGAAGGCATGTCATATGGAGGAGGGAGCAAGTCTATTTTCTGTTGTTCAAGAGACTAGGACAATGGAGCAATGGCTTCAAACTTCAGGAAACAAGATTCCATCTAAACATTGGGAAGAATTTCTTGGTGGTAAGAGCAATTTGATGGTGGAATGCAATGCCTCCAAGTGTGGTGGAGTCTCTTTCTTTGGAGGTTTTTAAAGAGAGGCTGGGAGGCCATCTGTTGGACATGCTTTGATGCTGTATTCCTTCACGGAAGGGGGGATTGGATTCAACGGCCCTTGTGGTCTCTTCCAAGTCTATGATTCTATGATTCCAATATTACTCCTATAGCAATATCAGAAATGACTATGAGAGAATCACAGGTCTGTATTGCAAGCTTTCTCTTTTTCCATGGCTCCATCCAGTCCAGGTCTACTTCCTTCATTTTTAAAGGAACCAAAAGGATCTGCTTTTGCTTAGGTATGTCTATATCATCTATATATATATATATCTGCAAATTTTCTTGAACATTTTAAACTGTATACATTGCTTGCATGAATCTCCCCCACTGAAAAGTTGTTTATGCTGTGAACTTTTCCCTCACATCTTAAAAGTTGACATATTAATATATATGCTTTTCAATTATGCAAATTTTATTGGATGACTCCAGAGCCAGCTGATAAGATGCAGATTCTGTCTCCAGCCCCCATCTAACTGAGACAGTATGGACTGGAAGACAACTGCATAAAAACAAAAAAACAAAAAACAGAAATTGATTAGTCATAAACCTCAAGTAAAAAATACTTTAAGTATCTATTGACTGTTATTATCCAAAATGCTTCCTTCCATACAGTCAAATGGTACAGCTTTATCAATCATAACTGTTAGTGTTGTCCATGTACATTGTCATCATTCTGATGGCTATGGAAAATACAATGCAGTGTTTGGGTTTTTGACTGAAGTTTGGAAACTTGGGTCTAAACAACTATTTGCATAAGCTTGAAGCCTAACCCACAAAGCAGGGAATTTTTGAGGATGAGATGGAATGCAGAAGAAATTCCTGTGCTGCCCTAACTTCCATGGGGGTATAACTGGAACTTAACTTATGTGTGGGAAGGGACTCAGCATGCTGTTTGTACTGAAATTTTGCCATCTCCAATGAAAAAACAACAACATAATATTAAAATGCTTCATCCTCTGTCAGATCATAAAGTTCCACCAGATGAAATTCTACTCTGTTTCCCTCGCCTTTTCCAGCCCCCTGACACAGCTATTAAGTGGCATGTGGTGGGTGGGTCACAGCCAAAGAACACCTCTGGAGGTCCCAGAGAATGACTTTGTTATCATGTGTGCAGTTGTAGCTACGTGGTCCTTGTCCCTCTCACCTTTCCTGGGCAGGTGTCACTGCACAAGAAAGACGAATGCTCTGTGCTGAGCGTGTGTTTGTGTGTCATCACACAAAGAAGGTACTGAATACCTCCTCCTAGAATGAGCATAAAAGAACATGTGCAGGCATAGTTTGACACTGAACTTCCATATGTTACCAACAGGATGCTAGTCATAGTCTGCTAACTGTGTTTCTTATGCATTTATTTGTTAGCAGATAGCATCTTTCTTTCAAACCAAATGACCTTATAAAACTCACCCCAGTAGGTTTATCCATGTTTTAAATTAGCTGGAATTCTGATTGTGGCATATATGCATGTAACTCCAGGTTACATATGCATATGTTTTCTTGTGGATGTTGTGCAAAAAGCTATTCAGTGTCAAACATTCTTCATAAGATAGCCACAGCCAGGGGAATGAGGGGATTGTGACTAGGTATAGCAAATCCTGGATCTCCAGTTCAACAAACTCAGAATGAGGTTTTTATAGCTCCTGGAAGAAAACAAAAATGGAACCGAGCAAATAACCTATTGATGTGTTAGCATAAAGATGTCACTTTCCACTGTTACGTTACCAGGCCGTATACCACCCCCTCCCCACTCTGTGATATGGTATAATTGGCAAATATCATTTGATTGGCATAAGACATAAATTATACACTGAGAGGGCTGAAAAGCTATGCTAGAGAAAGAGAACATGTGAAATGTGAAAGAAGAGGATGGCATGGCCAGCTCATTGTCAGCAAAGCTTCAGTGATAAGAGATTTGCAAATGTCTCTCAACAACTTTAATACTCAAAATTGCCTCTGATTGTCTTCAATCCACTCCCTGCCAAATTATCCCTTCGTTTCCATACCTGCTCAGCCATTAAGGAGCTATCATGATTCCCATCCATCCTTCAGCACCTAATGTTAAAGCCATTAGCTAGCTCCAGACCCCATTGTTTACTCTGCCAGGGTAGCACCTTCCCCCTCAGGGTGGAAACAAGGTATTAAAACTGTAGCTCTGATCCAGATAACCCATAGTACTCTGGACATAGGCTGTCATTCTGCTGTTCTGATTCCCATTTGTGTACTACCTTCAAACCCTTAGTCTAAGCCACATTGCTTCATCTCTTCTCTGCAGGACAGGTAAATATTACCCACTTCATCTTAACTTTTTGTTATCCAATTTTCCCTCCTTTTTCCTTCAGTTATCCTTGTGTGATTGTGAGACTGCTTGGATCTTGTATGTATGTATTATTAATTCCCCCAATAAAAAAAAAATGAATCTCTGGCTGGTGTCCCTGCATTAGTACTGGTATACACGGGTATAAAAGATCCTGTAAGGTTACCCCTCCTCCTGCAGACCTCCCCTTTGAGCTAATATTCTCCACTGTTTCACGGAGACACTGTCATTGTGGGTGGACCTCAGAGTCACCCATATTTTGGGGTAGCAGTTAGCATCAAAAGATCTAGGACAGTGGGAAGAGTCATGAAGAACAATGTAGTACTTTCACTACCCTAGTTCTACATGCATCTACTTGATTTACCTTCTATTAGGAAAAAGGATTGGTTCAAGAATTGGTTCAAACTCTTGAAGACTCTTGAACAAGGCTTGGATGTTAAGAACTGAAGACAAATATCTGAATTAATGTCATTTACAAAGTGTTGAGTCATCACTTAAAGATGGATTCATTGGATCTACTATAGTTGGGACTGAATCAGTAAGATTCAAAACAAAGTATGGCATCTCTGTCTGCATTCCATTTATACTCAGCTATGCTAAGCAACAATATCTGAGGCACTGTGGGTAACCAAGACCATGGGGCAGAAATGCAAAAGACTGCAAAAATTAAAGGATCAGTTTTGCATATCCTTGCATATAGAAAACTGCAAATGATTTATTCAAATCATGGGATATTTCAGTTGTCCGAAACACCACAAGGCAGTGTTTTTCACATTTTTCAATGACTTTAATATTGAACTTTTTATGAGCTTTTGCTGGATTCATGAGGGAAATGAACTCTGAAGCTTTTGTTAACCACCTCCTATTGTCCTTGATAGCAAGCAGAACAGATCAAAATGCAAAGCTTGGGTAAACTCGGTTGAACACATATATGAAGTTTGCAGAGAGAGAAAGAGAAAGAGAAATAGAGAGTGAGAGAGATTGTACAAGGATGTCACAAAATGTTCCCCAACTGAGGCAAAGGATAAGGTAGTGCTTCTCCACTGAAAGTAGAAAAGTCAGGTGGAGTGATAAATGACTCTGAATTCAACACTGGTGACAAGATAGCATCCTCCGCTGCACCAGAGGGTGAAGGATAGTTTAGGGAGCCTGGGACAGGTTGTAAGGCATACACAGTTCTTTTCTGTAACACTGAACAACTGTTGGCAGCTTTAGAGGAACTATGAGGTGCTTTTGCTGCTCCAGCTTCTGCCACTTGAAGCAGTTGCCTCATTTTGTAGGGCTGGCTCCATCTTTTGGTTAATGTGTTGGACAATAATTTCAGCGTTTAAAATGTACATACATAACTTCTATAACATAAATGCTTGTTGTTCTGAAATTGATGAAATGGCTGTGATACTTGCTTCCATAAAAAGAATTCATTTGTTATTTAGATTCATTCTGATCAGGGTGGGTATCTTTGGATCTCCAGTACTTTTTTTTTTACCTACAGTTCCCATAAGGCTTAGCCAGTACAGATGACAGATTATGGGATTTGCAGTTCAACAACCTCTGGATAGCAACAGTTGACCACCCCTTACTTAGACAATTCCAGTGAAGGTATCATTTAGGTACCTCTTTGTGCTATTAATTTATTTTTAACCTCCAAGCTGTATCCAAGGCTTGTGGGGCCTTTTTAATAGCTCTGTTACAACATTCCCAGTATTTAAATATTTAAATATTTCAGCTGAAAGCCCATGAAAATATTAGTGTATGCTATGAGTGTATAAATCCGCATAGCTTAAATTTAATACATTTCACAAGACCAAAGAAGCAGTGTAGTGTAACAGGCAGAATGTCGGGTCTGGATGAAACCTAGATCCCTGCCTCATGAAGGTTTTCCCCAGACCAATCTATCTCATAAGACTGTTGTGGAGATAATAACATGGAAGAGGTGACATACATAACACTCTGAAAACTTCTGAGGAAGGATGGGTTTCAGGAAAAAAAATGATATAGTAATGCAATTTGACCTGGTTTTAGACGCTTACAAGGCAGACTGGTGTTTGCAAAATGTAGGGTAACATAATACTGAGAGATATTCTTTCACATTATTGTATCTCAGAAATATATTACGGAGAAGAAGTTTCACCATTAATTTTCATCTTACCTTGACATCATTTACATTCATTCTTGTCCCTTCCTTTCCAACAAAGATGTCATCAATGTCAACAAGAATGTATCTATCCAAGGACAGTGTAAGCCTTTTCCCTGTCAAGAAGGAGATGGCATCTATAAAAATGAGTTTGTGCAGCCAAAAGTTCAAATTGTTTCCAAAAAGGACTCTTTGAATCCCATCATGTAGTCCCAGGTCCTGAATCACTGTAGCATAAAGAGGAACCTTCGGCAGTGATGCTGGGAATGGTTTGAAAGCCTGAATTTCTGTTAAAAGCACTGGTTGGTAAGTAGAGTGATTATATTGGAAAACGGTCCAATCTTCACCAGGTAATGGGCCTTTCTCGACCCTTGGGGCTTTGGTTATGTGCAATAGAGGAGACTGGGGATTTACTAAGCAATCTTGCAGAGCTACATTATTGTAAAGATGTAATGGAAATCCTTTGAGTTTTATGCTTGACAAGCTGTTCTCATTGGCTTTATGAAAACCAATTATGCTAACACTGTATTCCACACAGTATTTTTCCAGGAGTTCTCTATTCCAGGAATCCATGGATGTGTACTTTAAAATATTTTCATAAATCACAAGGATGTATTTCCCTTTACCATTATCAGCTAGTGGAGGAATGTCCCCTTTCCCGGATGCGATCACCATCTGAAACTGAAATCGGCTAGATTCCAGAATAGCTATGATATCTTGGCCAAGCTGAGAGTACTGGCTTTCAACAAACAGCAGAACAGTAGGGTCAGTCCTTGACGGATCAATTTGTTTCACCATTTTAAGGTCCATAGACCTGTATGGCAAAAGCTTAAGGTTTTCACATTCTACCCCATCTGTGGTTTCAATAAGAGCTATTTCTTGCTTGTGACCTGTATACAAGTAATAAGCAGAAATTACTATGCTCACTAAACAGAAAGTAGCTAAGAGTATTACTAATGTTCGGAAACTTCTACGAAGTTTCACAATCAGATTCATTGTTTTTGCAGGACTTTCTGTTTATTATTTATTTAAGAAACAATTGGCTTCTTCCTTCTAAAGTGCCATTATAAACAAGCCAAAGGATGGTATCAGTACCACTCTCCATCCATTCATGTGACCATTGCAATGCATTAATAAGGGGGGTGGATGAAGCTATGAAACTTTGCGATCTAGAAGTCCAAGGAGTTGCAAATTTATATTGGAAGCGGTCTTCTCTGCATGTTCCAGTTCCCAATAATCAATGGAAAAGTCACTTAACATTATCTGCAACAAAGGGAGAAATTAGAGTAGGTTAAGAAAATCCATACAGCAATTAAAATATATTAATTAAATAAGCTATCCAATTCTAACGGAAAAGTCCCAAATGTGAAAAGTTTTACTGATTCTGCAATAGATGACAAGAATAGGATGACTCTTAACATTTTTTTAATAGGAAAAAAAAACCACTTGTTTTTCAGATACTTTGAAACTGCTATTCATAATCCTACAGGCTACACAAAAGCACAATGAATGGTAAGGTACCTTCTACTTGATTGTAAAAAGTGTTTGCAAGAACAAAAGGATGATAAGCAGGAAATACCTTAGGCTAAGGCAAATTTTAAGCAAACATTTAATTTGGACAATTTCTCTTATACTTTTCAAAAATGTGTTCCTATTACAACAGGATTGGAAAAGAAGTCATTGAGACACTGAAAAACAACAGCAGTGGCTGGGAGCTACTTGTGCATCTGTCTAGGACGAGTATGAATTACCAAAATAATGGAGATAATTTCCAGTTTGGTTTCCTTGATCTGAATTAAGGTGACCCTAAGGTGAACCTATCACAGGGTTTTCTTGGCAAGATTCATTCATGGGGTGTTGTCTTTGCCTTCTGTTGAGGCTGAGAGAATATGACTTGCCCATGGTGATCCAGTGGGTTTCCATTATCAAGCAGGGATTTGAACACTGGTCTCCAGAGTAGCAGTCCAATGCTCAAACTAGTACACCATGCTTGCCAACAAGAAACCCTTGTTTGTTACACAACCATAATCCTTCTTATTGACATCGTGGCATGGCAATGTTGACCAATCTATTCAAATTACATATTAAAGACCTATTAGTCTCTTGCCTGAGAGGCAGAAATGAGGGGGGAGTGGCATTCACCTCCTTTGCATTAACAGTGTATATGGGGAATGAATTATACTACTTCCAGGAGTGATGTTGTCCCTCATGTTGGGGACATAGCAGAAAACTCTGAGAAGGCTTAAGCTACTTCTCTCTCCCTCTCTCCCCCTCTCTCCCCATCTCTCTCTGTGTATAAAATGGCGATACCTTTATTAGATCAATAAAAGTCAAAGAATAGATCATGAAAGTGGCAGCAGGTGGGGGCCGGTGGCTGTCAGGAGGATGGGGGGATTCTGCTTTTTTGTTACCCCTGGCATTGGCACCTGGTGCATGAGCCCTAGTTGCCCCACTGTAGATATGCCTCCGAATGTGACAATGGAGGATCACAGAGTTGCATATTTCTTGAGATGTTACAGCTGAGTTTAAGATGGTAGTGGAGAGAGAGCTCTGAATCAAATTATGTCAAAGGTCAACTTTCAAAGTTTGGATTCCTTATTGCACTGGTCTCTCTGTATAGAAGTGCTTGCTCACCCTGGTTGCCCAATAAAATTGGTCGCGGGATCCTAATCCTAATCCATCCTAATTCACCACTGTCATAATCTGATCTCCTTTGTCTTCTATCAAATGCCAGAGAACACTGGAGACATTAGAAACTTCTACAAGGTGTGAGTGGGATAAAACAGTTGGCCTTCCTCTTCAGCCCTTGGACTGTTGCATGGGGAAAATCAATTCTATACAATAGCCCCTGGAATACCTTCCCAGAGACCATAGGATTGCATACACAAGCTTAAAGATGCTTTCCCTTGTATGTTGTAAAGTGCTGTGCACACAGATGGTCTTATAGGAATGAATAATTATCACAACAGTTTTCTGTGTAACTTCAGGGGGAATATAGCCATTGTCAAGGCTTTTATGGATTGTCACCTAATATCAATGCTCGAAACTAGTTTCTAAAATATCCTTCTGCTACTATTCAAGCTATTTCCCTCTTCCATTGATCCATTAATGCTAACTTCCAGTGGTACACAGCTAGAGGGACTGGATAGCATGATACATCCAGTATCTTTATAACATCTGCAGATGGCTACTTATGAAACAGTCTGATTGTTTTTGCCTGATTATTCTTTGAACGGATAACACACACATGCATACACGCGCGTGCGCGCACACACACACACGCACTGCATCATCGATATTTAAAGGAGACGATAATGTTATATCATCGCTACAGTATAACTTGCTTGTTCCTACAATGATATTGGTTGATGTTCCCATTCTCATATGTGAAGAACTAAGGACATGAGGGGATCCTTTTTGTCCAGGATTTAGCATTGTAAAATTGATTAAATAATAATCCCTTAGTAAGATACAAAACACATAGTTGACAAATCCAGACAAGTTATCACTCTTACTATCATATTGATACCACTATGTGCAGTTGTGTATTTATGTATTTAAGTCTTTTACTTCAAGTCTCAAGTTAAGTCTCAAGTCTCTACCTTCAATCTCAAGTCATGTCTCAAGTCCTTGAAGATATTTTCAAGTCAATTCTCAAGTCAAGTCTCATGTCTGGGGGCCAACTTTATACCCCAACCTGTATTCCAGAATTTCTGGACAGAATCGAATACAGTCAGTTTTAACAATTTAAGCAGAGTCAGCCCTCCACATTTGCAATACTGTCATCTGCAGCTTTGGAAATGGGGAATAAGATCCTTCTTACTCTACCTTCCTGAAGCTGGAGGCTGTTGTGCTAGTGGGCATAAAAAAGCCTGCAGCTTCAGAAGTGAGGAACAGGATCCTTCTTACTCCCCATTACTGAAGCTTCAAAAGCTTGAGAAGGAAGGATCCTTCCTCCTCAAGCCTGTTGCCTAACACATTTACTGTTCACCTCCAAGAAATGCACTCTGCACTCTGGGGGAGAGTCTTGTCTTTGGTTCTTAGGAAAAGTTTTAGAAGGTTTGTCCGATATGCAGCAGGGACAGGCTGCTGAGCAGACCTCAACCCTGCCTCAAGCCTGTTGCCTAACCCATTTGTTCTGAGAAATGCGCCCACAGTTTAGACTTGAGGCAGATTGTCATGTGACCAGTAGACAAAAAGAGATGGAAGTGTTGTTCAGAGTTGTAAGGTTTCTGGACAAATGTGTTATGTTACTGAACCAAGGGCAGCACGTCAGTCACTAAAAATATACAAATCTCAAGTCGAGTCAAGTCAGTGCATCATTTATTGCCAAGTCGAATTTGAGTCGAGTCACTGAAGCGACTTAATTCCGACTTGAGTCCAAGTCAGTCGACTTGAGTCTACATCACTGACTATGTGTGTGGTTATGTACTTTCAAGTCAGCTGTTGACTTATGGTGACCTCGTGAATATCACAGGGCTTTTTGAGGCCAGGAATACTCAGAGATGGATTTGCCAGTTCCTTTTTCTGAAATATAGCATATGGCACCTAATATTTGTTGGTGGTGTCCCATCCAAGCACTAACCAGGGCTGATCCTGTTTACCTTTCAAGATCAGGTGGGATCTGGTACCTTTATTAAAATTCTTGATTAGTGCAAACTATTTATAAATTGCTTGCTCCACTTTAATGTTTCAAAGACTGTTTGTAAATGACAAAGCTTCAAAGTAAAGATACACCAAAAATCAAAAGCCGATCATCTGAAATTCTCTAAAAGGCTGCATTTCAGGTTTGAAACTCAGTTGGCATTGATAAATAACAGCATGTTGTGTTTTCCATCTCATAAGAGATATGATACACTCCCCCTAAATAAATCAATATGTGGACATTCAAGGAAAGGAACACCTTTGTGTTTTTGCAGCTTAAAGAAGGAGAAATGAAATTTTAGGTGAAATCCCATTGGTTTTCACACTAGAGATATATTTTTAAACACTAGAGGGCAATATATTCCTGTTTTCCCAAACAAAAACTGGTATTGCTGTATATAACCTGTGTACCCATGAGGACAAACTGATGTGAAATCAGTTCAAGAGTTAATTATAGCAATGGGCAGAACAACAGAAAAACACACCTATTCTCAACTTCAGTGCTAAAATAGTATGAGTCAAGTACTTAAAATAGGGTGTGGCAATTATTTTAATACTTACAATATTTTTTATTCTGGAGTTGAGATCTGTAGAACATGTAAATATCATGAGATTAGAAGGCTGTCATTTTCTTTCTTTCTATTTTGTTACATTGCTTTCTTTCCCTTTGGCACCAAAATTCTAAGCTATGACAACAAACAGAAAGAAAATCTGTGTTATGGATTAAATTATTGATGAGATATCTAACAAAATACTTACTAAGAGGATTTCCTTTTTTGTTCTCTTTAATTTATTTTTCAGAAAATCTGAGAAAAAGTGTCACAACTAGATTTCAGCTCCATTTCTTAGGAAGAGAATGAGCCAAACTTAAACATGTTCAAGTCCACTAATACCAGGAGGAGTGTTTCTCTTTGTCCATAGTAATATTGTGGCTGGAATCATGTTGGCATGCTACAAAGCCAGCGGCCATAGGAAGAACAAGTTTGAGCCTAGTGACAATGAAAGGATAAGGCAGATGTGGAAACTGGCTGCCCAGAGTCAGCAGATTTTAATTGGCTTTCCTTTAACGTCGCCACATCATCCTGGAAGTGCTGCTGCTACATTAGTGCACCAATAGAATTCCATCCTGTATTTCTTGCAACAAACAAGCAAGCAAACAAACAAAAAGATTTAGCAAGAAAACTGTATGTTGCACAAAACTATTATTTTTGCACAAAAATGTTGGGTTTTGCAAAAATCAAAACAAAAATCTGTGATTTTGAGCCACTAAAATAATTGCATGTAATATTTGCAATAATAATAATAACAGTAACAACAACAACAATAATAATAGATAAATCCTACCAAAATGTCTCTCAATTTGCTAAAAAATTAAAAACCCTCCTACAGTCTAACCCACTGGGTGGGGGGACTTTTGACAATATTCTGGCAATGTTGTTGTTCACCTGTGACAATGAAATAAGTGAAGACTGACAGCCCTACTTAATACTCTGATAGAATAATCACACAATCATGTTAGTAGAAACAGCAACAAGTGACTAGAGATGTGACATTACTGGGCATAATTAACAATATAGAACATGGAGGGTCCGTACACTTTTGGAACATCTTTTGTGTGCCTCTCCTCTCATTGACCCTGTAAAATTCAGTGCTAATTAAGCAAAATCTGCTAGGCCCTCTGCAAAGATAGTTAAGAGAGACATTGAAGTCACAAAGCCCTCTTACTTCAAACACACTTCTGCAGTTTCACCACTGTTAAGATCTTCCTTAAATTGGGATGATTGTTTGGGATAACTGTGAAAAGCAGCAGTAACACTGGCAAACTTTCTCCTCTATCATATCTAAAAAAGAAAAAGTCAGAAGCCCTTTTATTGCAGTGGTAAACTCACAATACATTTGGAAACCAAAAGTCTCTTGAGAATTTCACCTCTGTCTTTGGTATTTTTTTTTTCACTTGAAGGATGAGGAAACTGCTTTAGCCATTTTCAGTAAGCTCTGTGATGTAGACTCTATTTATAAACTTCCCGTACTTCTTAAAACTTTGATGATATCTCAAGAGCAAAAAACAAAGTAACCACTGTTCACTTACTTCTCCGACGTAATGGCTATTTGCAAATAGCAGCTGTTTAGAAGCTACAAGAACTACTAAGTGGAAAAACTTTTCTTAAAGAATTGGATCAGTGTAGGGGCCTTGTTCTTTCCTATCACTGCATGGCAGAAAGTCCTACAAGCTGGACTAGGCCAAGACTAGAAAAAGCACATGAAGGCACAAGGACAAAATTAAGCATCCATGTTTTCAGTGCATGGTTGAGCTTCCAAAGGATGTTGTGTCAAAAGCAATTCCGGGGGATGGAGGCTATGGTAATAATGACCACAAAATCTTTCCTCTGGAAAGAATGGAAGGGGGTTTAAGAATGAAGCAGCTGCTGTTGTTTTTAAATAGAACCTCAAATAAAAGATAGATGCCTGTAATCATTCTTTTGACAGTTTTGTAGCTGTTTGAGGCCTGCTGCTCTAGGGGGCCTTAAAAACAGAAAGGAACAATATACACCTTTTGCCTTAGCTATCCCACTAGTAACTGCCAGCTCATTTGGATGAAGGTCTCTGTTCATTCACCTTCACTCTCACAAACCTACTCTCCCCCCCACAAAAAAAAGAAAGAAAAAAAAGAAAAAGACCAGGATACAGAGGATGAAGGATCAGTTTGGTCAGGGAGACCAGTAATATAAGCCACAGAGTTATTGACACTGGACCCAGTTCCTGAGCTTAGATTTTGTTAAGTCAGGACCCCTTGAAGCAGAGCCTTCTACACTTTAGATCTCCACAGACAGTACTTCCTGAGACAACATCCCCCGAGAAATTGTTCTTCCTAATACTAGGGGATATATGTTCTACCTCATGTTTTCCAGATCAAGTAATGCAGGCTAAGACATCACAGTGGCAGATTTCAAGCTTTATTCCTTTCTGTTTGCAGAAAGGAGACTGAGCACAGGAACAATAAGTAGCTGACTGATATCCTACACCCCCCACCCCTTTTTAGGATTTCATGGAATCCTGCATAAAAATATAGTTAAAATAAGAAACTGGAAATGCCTAAAATAACGAACAAGACAATTTGCTAAAATACAATAAAAGCAATAGAAAAGAAGTATCACTAAAAAAAGAATAAATGCTTGCTTATACCCTGTATACAAATAAATATCTTTTTATCTAAGGATGTGATGAATATTTGCAAATTTTCTTGTCCTTGATAAGCAAGGGTGTTTTGACAGGTTCAGATACTCTGTTGAAAAAACTACTAACTGCCATTATTATTATTTTTTGCCAGCAGACTAGTTCTTCTTCTTCCTCTTTTTTGGCCTATGGTGTTAGCAATCATGAAACAAATCAATAGCCAAAAAGCTGGCATCCTGTTCAGTATTTATTAAGTTGTAAGTTAGACTTAGAATCTCCTAAAATTTGGTATTCAAATTTATGATTGTGGTACTATTACCACAATCACATATGCCTAGCCAAACTCATCTTAAAAAGTGGGCAGCCCCACCAAGTGAAGGAGCCCTGTGGTACTGGTGAACAGGGCACTGAAGAATGAAACATTCAGCTCAGTGAGCACCATTTGCAATAAACAGTTACGACAGGATCTCGTAACGGTCACTGCTTCTCTTCGTCTCACTGTGGCTCACTAGCAGGAAGGGCTGGATGTGTCATCCTTCAACATCCTGTCTTCCCACACCACAGACTCTTTCACTTGATTCATCTGCCTGTGTTGCATAGTGGATTTTAGGAGGCTGGACTGGGAGACTGATCATACCTTTCTCCCCCATGCAGGATCTTGGCCCGTGAATTTTACACACCCAAACCTGCTCTCTTTTCCCCTTCAAAGAAGTCCTGAAATGTGAAAAATCATTGACAAATGTGGAAAAATTTCAATTATCTTGTTCAGTAAGGGAAAATCGGAAATCTTCCATGCTTGATTGAAAAAATGACATAAGCAAATATTTACAAGCCCCCTTCTGACTGTGGCCAGAAAGTCAAATTGGAGGGAATAAGACAGTCTAAGGAGTTCCAAGTGCAGGGTACCACCAATGAAAAAACCTTGTAAATTATTAGATCTGTCCACACACGCACACTTAGTATTGTATTGAAGGGAAAGCACTTGAGGCACATCTGGTGAGGATGAAAGAGAAGACCTTCTAGGTAGCCATTCTCACACTTTGCACCTCTGCTGAGGAAGGCTAGATTTGCTCCCACTCTGTAGTCCTTCTGTCAGCAATTAAAGACAGGGACATTCTTATTCTGGTAGGAAATACATTGCCATGCTTTCTGGCTGGGGCTTTCCGCAAGTTGCAGTCAAATGCAACTTTTCAAACTGGCTGTGTGAGTTACCTATGGACTTTGAGATTTGTTTGAGAAAGAGGTCCCTTAAGGCATAGTCTTCTCTTCCCCCTCTGTGCATGGTACTCAGGGCTGTGGAGTAAGTCAGCAGCCTCTCAGGCCCTGTAATTTCACAGGCAAACCCAAGACTAGGGACAGCCCCCTGGTAACGTTATAGGAAGCAGGGCAGGGAGATCACATCAGGTACAGTTGCTCACAGCATGGCATTCAAATAATATGAGGGGGGCCTAAGAATAAGACAAATGAGAGAAGGCAGGAAATCTTTGAAAACTCTAAAGCAGTCCTATACACACACCTAGTAGTGCACAGTAAGTAAATGAGTAAGCAAGTAAGTAAATTCCAGGGCATTTCTCTCATCCCAGATTACTCCTTCACCCTGTGGCTCAGAGAATAGAGGTCAGGCCCTGAGGTCCTGCACAGGGTGGTTCATCTAAAAAGTTTCTCTCAGTGAAAGCCCTGCAGTGCTCCATAGAGGTTGACTACCAAATAAATATATAGAAAAATTGCATTTTGAAATACATATACTGCCTTCAGTAGACTGAATTGCATTGAACTCTTTTTGGAAGTCATCTTTCAAAATATCTGGTCTGGTTGGCTGCAAGAAGTTATTCGGTGATGAGCAGACTCTGGCACAAAGCACACTTTGTCTGTCTGTCATTCCACTTCTCTCTGTCTATCTGTCTGTGTATCTGAAGGAAAATTTACCCCCTGATTCCTCTTAATGTCTTTGCTCACATTTATAAAATCTGCAAATCTAATGATTCTGTCCTGAACCATTTCTCTCCTCATAAGCAATAAAGATACTGACTGAATAACCAAATGATACTGCGGCCAGCACCTAGACAATTCCCAAGATATCAGAATTTAGTACACTAAAATTTATCATTGGGCTTTGAAAATGCTTTTTGGCTACATTTTTGGACCATGTGTCAAGTCATTGCTCTGAGCCAATTTGATTTAATTGAATTTTGCAAGTAACTTTTTGTGAGACACTCTCAAATGCTTTGGTGAAGTCCATATATATTACATTTACTGCTGGTTTTGTACCGCTGCCAACAACACAATCAAGTTTCTGAGGTATGATTTGCTTTCCGCTTTTCAGCCAAGAGAGCTGCATTAATGCAACATTAAGGCTGCACTTTTAAAAATAAAAAGGAGCAGGCAATGCAAATACGAAGGTTCCAATAGCACTGTTAATTTGAACACGTACTCAGTGGGTTTTATAGCACACAGCTGGTGACTCAACAGCCATAGTAAAGTAAAAGCAAAACAGGGAGAAAAAAAAGCATGTGTGAGTGATAACATTTTTATTTGATTTGTCTTCCATTCCTTAAGTCTTCATGCTTTAAAGCTAAGGACTCATTCTTTTCTTCCACAATGCTCTTACCTTAGAAAAGAATACAGTTGTAGAGACCAATTAATCTTACTATACCCCATATCTTGGGACTAGATAGCATGTGATTCCTTTGTGTGAATTGACACAAATCCTCTTTTCCTTACAGGCTCCTTGAAAGGTACCCAAACAGATTCATATTAGTACCTGTAATAATGAACAGCATGCTATGTATATTAGGGAGAGAGAACTCTTCCTGTTTCATATTTTATATTTTTGGTTGGTGGGTGGGTTTAAATTCATATTCATTCTTTTCCATTTTCATAATAGTTTGCAAATTGGTTATATTTTAAAGTCTACACACACAGAGTAAAATGTTGGTTCATGAATTACAAACATAGGCTGGTGTTAGGCATTGTAGTTATGGATTTATAACCTAGAGTGATGGATCCATAATTGCTCTGTATTCAGTAAGACTATAATCTTATTATAAGACCATTATAAGACCTTCCAAGCCCACCTTAAGAGCTAGCAGCCAGAATGGGCAAAGGAAGTCTGTTCCGATCAATGTGTAAGGAGGATGATCTTTCCAATCCCCTCCTGCCAGTAAGGAAGGCTGTAACAGTTAGAAACAGGAGTCCAGTTGTAAGTCCTTGCTGAAGCTTCAGTCACTGGTGGGAGAGAGTTGGAAACATCCTCCTCCTTTGTACCCTGATTGCGAGCCGAACAGACTTCCTTTTCCCAGTCTGGCTTCTGGAGAGAGTGGGCCAAGATATGTTATTTAGTTACATGTACAAACCTAAGTAGCTAATGCAGAATATTAGTGACTTTCCACAGCTGGGCAATAACTTTATTACCAATACGTGAGCATTCAGGTTCCTGCATAATTCTTTACCAGGCTTGATAATACAAAACACTGTACATGTTTCATTCGCTTGCTTTACGTTGTTGAATGGATTTTCTCTCCCTATATTCATTTCTTCATCCACTTTTCCCCATTTTTACACCTATATTTTCATATTTATTTTTTTGATAAGAGAAGTGTGTTGCAAAAATGCAGTGACATATAAAACCAAAAGGATAACTGTGTTCTGATTCATTAATTATTTTGGGAAGTGGGAATTTAGTTTATATTAAAATGTAAACAAAATTAATTCCTCCCCAATCCTTATCACATACCCCTCCTCAAATTCAGAATTTTCTCTCTAGTTTGAGGGGACTGAATGCACAGAAAAGAGCTACACCTTAACAAAGACTGTCCTACTGCTTCCTAAAAGTTTCAGGATTCTGTGGTTTAGCATAGGTTTTCCTTATACTGTGGAAGACTTTAAGACTAAACTTTAAGAAAGCTGATTTCCCTAAACTTAAGGAGTTACTTGCTGAAATCCCGTGGTCAAGAATACTAAAGAGAAAGGAGTTCATGATGGATAGGAGTTTCTTAAAAGTGAGATACTGAAGGCACAATTGAAAACTGTGCCAGTAAGGAGGAAAAATGGCAGGTGTCTAAAGAAACAGGAATGGTTGATGAAAGAACTCTCAGCTGAGCTAAGTGTTAAAAGAAACACGTACAGGAAATGGAAAAATGGTGAAACCACCAAAGAGGAATTCAAGCAAATAACCAGGAAATGTAGGGAGAAGGTCAGAAAAGCTAAAGTGCAGAATGAACTCAGGCTTGCCACAGACATCAAAAACAATAAAAAGGGCTTTTTTAGATATGTCTGCAGCAAAAGGAAAAACAAGGAAATGATAGGATCACTGTGTGGAGAAGGTGACCAGTTAATAATAGGGGGAAGTGAGAAGGCAGAACTACTCAATACCTTCTTTGCCTCAGTTTTCTCCCAGAAGGATAGAAGTACCCAACCTGCAGCGTGGGGAGCAGGTGAGGAAGTGAGGGGAATGCAGAACAGAATAAGCAGAGAAGTAGTACAGGAATATCTGGCTAAACTAGATGAATTCAAGTCCCCTGGGCCAGATGAATTACATCCAAGGATATTAAAAGAACTGGTAGAAGTCATTTCTGAACCACTTGCAATAATATTTCAGAACTCTTGGAGAGCAGGAGAAGTCCCAGCAGACAGGAGGAGGGCAAATGTCATCCCCATCTTCAAGAAGGGGAAAAAGGAGGACCCTAATAATTATCGCCCGTTCAGCCTGACATCAATTCCAGGAAAGATCCTAAAGCAGATCATTAAATAGTCAGTTTGTAATTACTTAGAAAGCAATGCTGTAATCACTAGAAGCCAGCATGGATTTCTCAGAAATAAGTCATGCCAGACTAATCTTATCTCTTTTTATGATAGATGAAGGGAATGCTGTAGATGTAGCATATCTTGACCTCAGTAAGGCCTTTGACAAAGTTCCCCATGACATTCTTGCAAAGAAGCTAGTAAAATGTGGGCTGGACAGGGCTACTGTTAGGTGGGTTTGGAATTGGTTGACCGACTGAACCCAAAGGGTTATCACCACTGGCTGCTTTTCATTCTGGAGAGAAGTGACTACTGGTGTGCCACAGGGTTCTGTCCTGGGCCCAGTGCTATTCAACATCTTCATCAATGACTTGGGTGAAGGACTGGAGAAGATGCTGATCAAATGTGCAGATGATACCAAATTGGGAGGAGTTGCTAATACACCAGAGGACAGGATCAAGTTTCAAAACGACCTTGACAGATTGGAGAGCTGGGCCAAAGTTAACAAAATGAATTTCAATAGAGAGAAATGTAAAGTCCTACACCTAGGCAGAAAAAATGCAATGCACAAATACAGGGCGGGGGACACATGGCTGGATAGCAGTATATGTGAAAGGGATCTAGGAGTCTTGGTAGATCACAAGCTGAACATGAGTCAGCAGTGTGATGCAGCAGCCAAGAAAGCCAATGCGATTCTTGGTTGCATCAATAGGAGTATGGTGTCCAGATCGGGGGAGGTAATAGCATCACTCTATTATGCATTGGCTAGGCCTCATTTGGAATACTGTGTCCAGTTCTGGGCACCTCAATTCAAGAAGGATATCAACAAGCTGGAATGTGTCAAGAGGAGGGCGTCCAAAATAGTGAAGGGTCTGGAAGCCATGCCTTTTGAAGAATGGCTTAGGGAGCTGGGGATGTTTAGTCTGCAGAAGAGAAGGTTAAGAGGGGACATGATAGCCATGTTTAAATATTTGAAGGGATGTCATGTTGAGGAGGGAGTGGACTTGTTCTCTGCCACTCCAGAGCCTAGGACAAGGAGCAATGGATTCAAGCTGCAGGAAAGGAGATTCCACTTGAACCTCAAGAAGAACTTCCTGATGGTCGGAGCTGTGTGGCAGTGGACTATGCTGCCTTGGAGTATGGTAGAGTCTCCTTCTTTGGAGGTTTTGAAGTGGAGGCTGGATAGCCATCTGTTGTGAATGCTTTGATGGGTGTTCCTGCATGACTGGGGGTTGGACTGGATGGCCCCTGGAGTCTCTTCCAACTCTATGATTCTATGAAGAGAAACAAAATCAGACCCAGATTTTACAGAACTACTCTATCTATCTATCTATCTATCTATCTATCTATCTATCTATTTTCTATCTATCTCACCTGCCTGTCCAGGTTTGGACCATGTCCCTAATAGTAAGGTGAGGTCCCGATAAGAATTGTTTTGCCAATGATTATAATACTTCTGTAATAGGTGGATCTGTAATTAACATAAACAGCACTCCAAACAAGAAATGGTATAGGTGTCCAGATACTGGGAACCTGTGGCCAGATGTTCTTGGAATCCAGTCCCAGTCAGCCCAAAAAACATGGATGAAGGGAAGTGTAGTTCTCCACTCTCTAGAGGCAGGAACAAGCTCCCCACTTTTCCTCTAGACTTTTCCAGATGTTTTGACTATCTCAGCCTAAATTATTAGAAAATTAAAATACACAACACAGTGAAGAATCTTTCATGCATTTCCCCCATCTTTACAACTCCAAAGCATTTTAATTTAGAGTGTTTTGAGAAAGAGGGGAAAAAATTCAGACCTAAGAAACTTAGGCCTTATTCATAGTTTTGTCTAACTCTTGAGAAACAGGTTTGCCAGTCTGCCTTTACTTCACTTCTCAGGAAATCAAACCACACTGGTGAGTTATACTGACTTTTGCTTTCTAAATTGCTCAATTCTGTGTATTACACTTTGCATCTCTTCAGTCATAAGTAAGATGAGGTAAATGTTTTAGGTCACTGAAGTGTGACATGAGCACAAGGATCCATGGATGAGGAGGAGGTGGAATACTACTATACTACTACTACTATACTACTACTATTAGTACTACTACTACTGTTTGTTAGAGTTTTCTGAGTCCTGTGTCTGAGCTAAAAGACATAATATGGAAGGAGAGAAATGAGTAAGAAGGGAAAGGCCAAGCAAGTATCGGAGTACAGATCCAAACAGGACCGTATCCCCATGTGTATGTACGTTATTCAGTGCCTGAATTCTATTGCCTAACAATCTGGTGAATCTTATAGTACTACAATATTACATGCTGTCTGTGTATGCTGTTCCAGTGGTCTGTAAAATGAATGGGGCCTCATGAATATAAAAATTCATAATGCACTAAAAATATCATGAAGGCAGCATGAATGTAAAACTCCCTAATCCACTGAAGATTTTATGATAGCAAAGAGATTGCATTTCCCTTTATGACACAAAAGTTTTCCAAACTTCTGCAAGCTCTGTGGTATTTTATATCTTTAAACTATTTGGGTCTTCTACCTGGAACAGTTGCTAGAATAATATGAAATAATTTGAAAATCTTTGTCTTTAAGGATGAATACTGGCTGGTGTCTGATCTCAGTTGTACAAAATTCCAATGCTGTTATTCCTTTGTCCTTCAATGTAACTAATTTGTGCAGTGACAGCCCTGTCCACATTTCAGGAAAACAAAGTCTGATTTGACATTACTAGGCTGGTATTCAGTAAAGCAGTTGCAAATTTGTAACCTGGTATTATGGATCCATAACATCCATATTCAGTAAGATTATGTAGTTTAAGTATTAACTTACATAAATACAATTCCAGCCTATTTTAGGACGCAGCCACCAGATTGGGCAAAGTCCATTCAGCTGACAATCAGAGTTCAAGGAGGATGATATTTCTACCCCACTCTTTCCAACCAGTGATTTTGCTGCATTCAGAAGCAGGAACCCTGTCACAGGTCCTTGTTGCAGCCTTTCTCCCTGCACCTTAATTTCCAGCTAAATGAACCTCCTCTTTCTGGTTGTTGATTCTTAAAGTGGACTGGGAAGGATTCAAGCCAGAAGTTACTTAGGTATACCTCCTTAACCAAGTAGCTGATCTAGAGGCTTGTAATTAAGTAGCATTTGGGGAATAACGCCTTTGGGAAAAGGCTTATGGAAAACATTACATCGTTAACACCAAGAGAAAATGATTTGTATTTTTCCAAGCAATATAATTGATCAGGATACCAGATCCCAGTTCACTGATTTAGCACAGGGAAAAAAATGGCATGTGTTTTGAATTCTTGCCAGGCATAACGGCTGGCTTCTTGAATTTGCTCCTACAGGAGAAAGAAACTAAGAATCTTCTAATCAATTTCCATTTGCAAGTTATTAGGACTGGTGGCTTCCATGTCAGGTGGATGGTGAATTTGCACCAAATTTTAATCCGAAGGATTTATCGAAAGTGTTGATGGAGTGAATTTCTCCTTCATCTTTGATATCCTGTCTTCATGTAGGAAATAATTTAGAAATTAACTACTTAGAATGTACAAGAAATGGTTAGATCTTGGAACTGTTGAAGCATGTACTGTTATTCATGTACAGAAGAGAAATTATAGGAGTATCCCCTGTGGTGATAGTGAAGTCTATGCATGAGAACAGTTTGAGAGGAAGCTTTAGGGCTCTATTTTACATTTTGTTAAATCACAAGTATTACATCCAACATGCTGAAGGAGATGACAATAAACACATACAGACAGTGGCAACTAGTAACATCCATGTCAATAAAGTGGTGAATCCACTCTGAGTTTAGTCCAAATTTTAAAGTATCTGTCTAAGGGACTGAAGTTAATGGAGACAGGGATCAATACCTTGGATAGGTCTTTCTGGAACAATGGAAGGAGAAGGTTGCATGGATGAAAGTTGCTTTCCTGTTTCATTGCTTGGATCCTCTCTGATGCCTTAGTCATATCCATAAATGAAAGGACATTTAGTTAGAATCCAAGCTGATATGGATTCCCATTTTTTAAAAAAATAGGAAATACTTTAAAAGCATGGTTGAGAATAGATTTCAGTCTAGGGATGGGTGTATCAGGAGACATGGATGTTGAATTATGGGCTCATGGGAGTTATGGTCTTTCAGACTGCAAGTGTATCACAGTGTAGCTTGTCACTTCAGAATGAACCCTAAAATTTCTTCAACTATTCAATGTTGCAGGTTTATAACCATAATGAAGCTGTTCACTATGACTCAATGGAGTTTTTCCATGGAAAGAACTGCTTTCAGCAGCAGAAACCCAAGGTGTGTTATTTTATCTCCTGTTCCCCTGTCTCCATGAAATCTGCTCTGAAGGACTGGAAAACCTTCCAAAGGAGGATTTGAGGCAGCACAGAGGGCTGAAGGAATGAAGAAGAGGAAGTCTATCACATTAACACAATGCCACTTTCAGACTGGTTTTAGCCATTGTTTGGTAAGAAGGATCAGAAAACCACTCAATGTGAGATTAAACATTGTATACTTTTATTTTTAAAACTTTCTCATCCTTGCTGATAGAGACGAAACGACTATATAGTCTAGAAATAATAAAATAATAGGCTAGGATAATTTATTCACTTTGTACTTAACATCTGTCAAGTAAGGAGAGTGAACCACCTTGAACTAAGATGAGCGGAGAAAACCTCATTGGAAAAGAAGGTTAATTTGAGCACTAGTGACAGGTTAACAAAGCATCAGATATACATTTAGCATGATAAACACATGTTCAATATGTTTTCCTCCAAAGCAGGGGCTGAGATCCTGGTCAATGCTGACAGAGTCCAAAGTTCAGCTAGGATGTTTACACAAAAACATGAGATGCCAGAGTCATCTTGTGATTCACTTTAAGCCAATCCAGTTCCTGATTTAGAGTTTGAGAGTGGATCTGTGCCAATGCACTGAATGATCTTTAATCTGGTTTGTTGTGTTATGGACAAACAGGAACTGCTTACACAAGGGGTTATTGGTTACTTTCTAATGGAAGTATATAAAAAGTATAGCTGTTGACACACTATGTAGCTGCACCAGTTAACACCCCAGTAGGATTTTAGCCATTATCTCCAGTCATTTCTGGAGGGATAGGTTTGTTAACCTAATGCATCTGATACAACAGACCCTAGCCCACAAGTCTTACAATAACAAAAATGTGCTATCACTAAGACATCATCAGATGCTTGGATTTGTAGTAGTCTCTTTAATTGTTGTACTACTTCTGCGAAGTCTTACTTTTCCACCTTAGGGTCATGTGTGGACGGACCTGAATTTCTGAAGGCTATCCCAGTTGAGTGCAAGCTCTGATAGGTGTACCAGGCTGTAAAGGCTTCAGGTATAGCCCCAGATGCAGTGAAGATCTGCCATCTGAAAGATCAGTCTGGCAAATTACAGACAGGGTTATCCTCAGAAGCATAGCCAACAAGTGGTTGAATTGCCTATAGCTACTATGCATGAAACAATTATTTTCTGTTATCAATGGACAAACTGCTCACATCTGATAAAATCAGAGGGCTTCAGGTTATACAATTATTGGGTAAGAGATTGACGGGCACATGACTATATCTGTTCAGTTTGGTAGACTGTCTGAAGCAGCTTTAATGTTATGATGACACGTGAAACCATGATATCATGCCCAAAAGGCAGCAAAGCCCAAAAGTTCATTTGGCTCTGGAATTTACATAGAGAAATGTAGCAGGAGAGGGAGAATTGTATGACATTTGGCAAATGTATCTGGCTGTGCGTAGGCTGAGGTCCAAAGAGACACTTTGGCACAGAAAAGAGCTTTTCTTCCTTCTGCTTCCCTACATAAGCTCCATATCAGCGTTTGAACCCATTGGCTCACTGTCAGGTATCACAGGAAGCTACTATGTTCCAATTCTTACTGTGGGGCATATGCACAGCCTATACTTTTTTATTGAAAGCTTTCCACCCACATTCCTATAGTCCCTTGATGTTCTTTTGGATGTGTGTGTGTGTGTGTGTGTGTTTCCCTTCCAAACAACTTTATATGTGGGGCTCTTGCTTCTTTCTCTAGGATTTCTCTAGGAAAAAAAAAAGGTATGAAAATTGGTATAAACCACTGCACTTTACAACTGGTGGACTGACACAATGCATGCTGACTAGTTCTGGAAATGAGCATAAGCATGTGCAAGCCCACTGAGAGAACTGCCGTGCTGATAAACATCTCAGCTTGGTGGCACATACTAGCTTTACTTTTCTTTCTCTCTGTAAAAGAAATTGTGAGTCCAGTCACTGATTTCTCCCCACATGGCGGAAAAATCAGATAAAATCACATTTAAATAAGGTTTAGGATAATTCTAACACTAACAGAACCATGATATCTGCATTAGAAATCAAGCTATAGCATCCTCAACCATTTTTCTAAAACACTGTAATGATTTTCTCTTAATTAAAGAAGTGTTTAAATACACTTCTTAATTCTTTGGACAGGACTGCATAGCCTTTAGCTTTCTAGACATTCCAGACTGCAGTTCCCATCAGTCCTATCCTTCATAGCCAAGGATAAGGGATTCTGGGAGGCATAATCCAAATCATCTGATGAACCAAATATTCCCTACTCCTGACCTTGAGAATGATCCAAACCCTTTACACAAAGATACTTCTGACTGTAAAGTCGAAGGCTTTCACGGCCGGAATCCATAGGTTGTTGTGGGTTTTCCAGGCTTTGAGGCCGTGTTTTATTTGTATTTTGTCCTGACATTTCGCCTGCCTCTGTGCTTGGCATCTTCAGAGGATCCTCTGAAAATAAGGAGAAAATACTAATAGAACATGGGCTCAAAGCCCGGAAAACTCACAACAACCTATACTTCTGACTGTCACCCAGATCCAAAGATGCTCTTTCTTAAAATGAATGGGAAATATTTTCTATATTAGAGCTCCCTGTGCATGGAAGGGTATGCCCTAGATTTCATATCAAAGGAATTTGTTTGTTTGTTTGTTTGTTTAATATGCTAACTTTCTCTTAGAGTGGAAGCTAAAGAAGCTTCCAAAAAGTTAGAAACATTAAAAAGCATTTAAAAAATTAAAAACAATTAAAAATAAAATTATAAAAACTACATTTTTTTTTAAAAAAAATCTTGTTAAATTAAAAGCCCACCTGCTTAAATAATAAAAGTCTGCTCATCATAGAAACATAGAGTTGGAAGACACCAAAGGGGCCATCCAGTCCAACCCCCTGCCATGCAGAAACACACATCAAAACACTCCCGACAGATGGCCATCCAGCCTCTGCTTAAAAATCTCCAAAGAAAGAGACTCCACCACACTCCTAGGCAGCATATTGCTCTGATGAACAGTCTGACCATCAGGAAATTCTTCCTGAGATTCAGGTGGAATCTCTTTTCCTGTAGTTTGAATCCATTGCTCCTTGTCCTAAGCTCTGGAGCAGCAGAAAACAAGCCCACTCCCTCCTTGACATGACATCTCTCCAAATATTTAAACATGGCTATCATGTCCTCTTTTAACCTTCTCTTCTGCAGACTAAACATATCCGGCTGCCTAAGCCACTTTTCATAGGGCATGACTTCCAGATCCTTCACCATTTTGGATGCCCTCCTCTGGACATGTTCCAGCTTGTCAATATCCTTCTTGAAATGAGGTGCCCAGAACTGGACATAGTATTCCAGATGAGGTCTAACCAAAGCAGAATAGAGTGGTAACATTACCTCTCATACTTTAGGCACCATACCCCTATTGATGCAACCAAGAATCGTGTTGGCTTTCTTGGCTGCTGCATCACACTGCTGACTCACATTCAGCTTGTGGTCCATCAAGACTCCTAGATCCCTTTCACACTTACTGTTATCCAGTCACATGCCCCCCCCCATCCTATATTTGTGCATTCCATTTTTTTCTGCCTAGGTGTAGGACTTTACATTTCTCTCTGTTGAAACTCATTTCTTTAGCTTTGGCCCAAGAAATGAGTTTCAACAGAGAAAAATTTAAGGTGCTTAAATACTGTGCTTAAATGAGAATGTTTTTGCCTGCCAGCAAAAGGAAAGCAAGGAGGGGGACAGCCTAGCTTCCTGAGGGAGGGAGTTCCAGAGGATGGGAGCAATCAATAAGAAGGCTGTCTCCTGCATCCTCACCAGGCGAGCTTCGGATGGCAGTGATACTGAGAGAAAACCTTCCCCTGCAGATCTTAAAGCTCTGGCAAGTTTGTATAAGGAAATATGGTATTTCAAACAGTCTGAACCTAAGCCGCATAGGGCTTCATAGGCCATGACCAGCACTTTGAATTTTGCTGTCACTGTCAGATATTCCTCTCCTCCTAAGAAAGCAGTGATATATTGCAGCACACACCTCCCTCAGGATCTCAAGCTTCCCCATTTCAGCTTCAATTCACTCTTAAGGGCTGATTTTTTAGATCAGTGTGTATTTCACAAGATGGGTGGCTATGCTTCTGGCAATGTCTGAATATTCAACAACTTGTTCAGCAGAGCGCTTCAGCATGAATACCAACACCCACTTTCCTGGTATGGAATCTCTTGATTCTCCACTGTAGGAGACCATTTGTTTAGTTTCCAAGACTGAGTATTGGACTAAAACACAACTGTGAAAGATATGAAGTTCTGTATTTTGGCAAAAAAATAGGCTGTTGCTCCCGAGGTGTAGTAGTCCAACAATATCTGGATAAAAAGAGATTTCCCATACCTGATCCAGCTCTTAATTTCACTCACTGAAGAAGGGGTTGGAATAGATCAAGTGTGGATAACTCTCAGGGGTTAGGGATCCACATTGGTCCCCCAGGAGACCTTGGAGGGCTGTGCCTACTCCCCCACCCAATTGCTTCCTCTCAGCCTAAACTGGCCTGGCAGCCCAAAACATGGTGAAGTTATTGCCCTTGACAAAGTTCCCCATGACATTCTTGCAAAGAAGCCAGTAAAATGTGAGCTGGACAGTGCTACTGTTAGATGGATTTGCAAACTGGTTGACTGACTAAGCCCAAAGGGTCCTCATCAATGGCTTCTCTTCATCCTGGAGAGAAGTGAATAGTGGAGTGCTACAGGGTTCTACCTTGGGCTCAATGCTATTCAACATCTTCAAATGGAATGCACAAATATAGAATAGGGGACATGTGACTGGATAACTGTACATGTGAAAGGGATCTAAGAGTTAGGAGTGTGATGCAGTAGCAAAGAAAGCCAACATGATTCTTGGTTGCATCAAAAGGAGTATGGTGTCTAAAGTAAGGGAGTTAATGGTACCACTCTATTCTGCTTTGGTTAGACCTCATCTGGAATACTGTGTACAGTTCTGGACACCTCATTTCAAGAAGGATATTGGCAAGCTGGAACACATCCAGAGGAGGGTGACTAAGGTAATGAAGGGTCTGGAAGCCATGCCCTATGAAGAGTGGCTTAGGCAGCTGGATGTGCTCAGAAGAGAAGGTTAAGAGGGGACATGACAGCCATGTCTGAATATTTGAAGGGATGTCATGTCAAGGAGGGAGCGGGCTTGTTTTCTGCTGCTCCAGAGCCTAGGACAAGGAGCAATGGATTCAAACTACAGGAAAAGAGATTCCACCTGAATCTCAGGAAGAATTTCCTGATGGTCAGAGCTGTTCATCAGTGGAATATGCTGCCTTGGAGTGTGGTGGAGTCTCCTTCTTTTGAGGTTTTTAAGCAGAGGCTGGATGGCCATCTGTCAGGAGTGCTTTGTTGTGTGTTCCTGCATGGCAGGAGGCTGGACTGGATGACCTCTGTAGTTTCTTCCAACTCTATGATTGTATGATTCTATGTTCCTTAGAGGACATTTGGGAGTATTTTTGGATCCTACAGAGCCCTGGGGGCTAGAAAAACAGTCCTGGAGGGGTACTTTGGGGTCATAGGCTGCACTTTCTCCACTCCTCCATTGGCTGTGATAGATGATGTCTCTGAGGTCGATGAGCAACTGATTGTGCCAGGAACAGAGCCAGTGACTGACCAAACCAGCTTGCAAACATCCTCATCAGTTGAAAGACAAGTGGAGGCAGAGCTGCCCCAGCCAGCTCCAGGGGGAGAGGGAACTAGCAGAGATCTGGAGAAATTACAATCACTTGGAAATTACTGTGCTCCTCAGAAATTACTGTGCCCCTCAGCCCCCAATCACAGAAGAGACTGAAATGGACAGCTCAGAGGGAAGCTGTGTTGGCTAGATTAAGGAAACAATGACCACACTATTTGCATTGGCTATTTAAGTCTATCATCATGGCTTGATGTTTGCTTGTAGCAAATTACTATGCAAGTCTCTCAACCCTTGTGCTCTGAGTCCCTCGACCCCTCTGGATGGACTTTCGGCTTCCTGAACTTTTTGGATTAGACCTTGACTTGGCTTGGCTCAGAGTTTCAATTAGTTGTTTGTGTTGGACACTCTCTTCTGCCTCCTCTTCCTTCTAGGGCAAGTACCTTCACCTCCCTTCTTTGCTGGCAGAGAGGCACAGGCAGGGAGTTGGACTCTGACACTGACTAAATGCTTTAAAGACCTCTTTCAATTTCTGTGATTCCATGATTTTTTTTAGAAAAAAATACTTGCAGGATTCTATCAGTTTACTACAGTGAGCAGAATATGAAAGTTTCTTTCTCAATAGGAAAAACATCCAAAAACAGTATAAGAGAACTGGTAGAGCTCAAGCGCATGACTGAAAATGATCCCTCCAAGACAAGGCACGTCTTGCCAAGACATTACAGGATGTCTCATGCCCACTTGTCTCTTGTGCATGCATGATGAGGTTTCTGGCTACTTCAAACTCTGACTTTCAGTGCCTATGTACACCACATACTATTACTTTTCAGCATCTTGAATGACAGAGTCATTCTTGTTGCACCAACACTGTTTTGGATTGCTGCCTTTTCCAGCACACTCTTGGGTACAATTAAAGGATGCCCAAATGTTTTCCTCCAGAGTATTTGGTGATGTTGAAGAGCTGAGTCTTTGTTCTCTGTATCCTATTCTGTCAGGATTTGTGTACAGTGCAAAAACAACTTCAGTTGATGCTTTGCAGTTCAGGCGAATTTCTCTAGTGGTGCCAGGCAAGCCAATCCATACTATGACCACAAACTACATTTTTTAAAAAAAGCAAAGCACTGATATAGCACATCCTTCCTTTCCCCCATTAACTGATGTGCTTGATTCATTCACACAAGATATTAATTTGCCACTCTGATAAGCCCTGACTGCCTCCAAATGCAAATATTCAGAACATTGCCCAAGACCTGACCTTTCTACTATTCCAGCTGCATCAGGGGAAACAGTGGCCGGGGTCATTGACCAGGGTCAGGGCTGTTCCTAATATTAGTCAGGGTGAGGTGACCACTTGAGGTCACAGACCAACTGAGGCCACCTAAGAGCAGCTCAAGATTACTAATTTAACTTATTATTGTACTTCAATTGCCAGGAATAAGAAGATGTGCTTGTGGGATTTTCTGCCTCAAGTTCCAGAATAACCTTTTGGACAGCTTTGAGAACAATATTCTGCCTCTGGAAACAAAAATGTCTTGGGCTTACCCAGAGCACATCTGTGTCAATACAAAAAGATTTAGGAAAAGTTGTCTTGATTTTGGCTATCCCAGTATACGATCATCTTAATGAAGCTGATCTCTACGAACCCTCATGTGTTGATTAGATTGAGGCAATACTGAACGTATCACTGCTCTTCTCCTTTTGGAGAGATATTTGAGTGTTGACAATATGTATGAGCTGGGCACCAGAACTGGCTCAACTTTGCCATTAGCACAATGTCCTTCAGTCATACACCTCCAGATGTGTTGAATGGTCATAGACCTCACCCTGGTCATGATGGATGTTGCTGTCTAACATATCTGTGGGGCACCAGGATGGAGAAACCTGAATTATCTATTGAGGCAAATGTATTGTGCAGCAGTTTTGGAGTGCCACAAAGCAACAGCAGGTCATTACCTGTTGGTTAGTCACTTTATTTGTTGTTAATATGTTTTTTCCTTCCAGGAAGAGGGAGAGGTAGTAATAAGAGTTCTGCTTCTTGTACTAAAATAATTTGGCTGGCTTTACTGATTATGCACCATTATTGTTGGGAGGAATGTTATATATGTTCCTCTACCATTGACAGCAAAATGGCTTGGGCTGTTGGATGTGTTTGGACGAAGCTGATGTGCTACTGGTAGGAATGTCTATAATCAAGGCACTGTAAAAAGGTAGGAATTGCTACAATCAGCAATCACATTTCTCTGGTTTTCCTATTAATTTGTGTGCATTTGTCCATATGCAAGGAAGGTTGGAATAGTATATTAAAAGTTTTCCTACTACATTTTGAGGAAACAAAATTATCATTCCTGAAGAAAAAAAAGAAAAGAATTGCACATGATTTCCAACCCAAAACAGGGTTTTTGCCTAACAAAAACACATTTCCCAGTTTATTCTTTTCTTTGTATTAACAGCAAACCTGGCTCCATCATTAGATAGAGTAAGGCAATCACCAGGTGGTAGAATCTGACTGTCAGAAAGAGGTAGTTGAAAGAGAAAGTTGTATGCTAAATAGCCTGCCCTGCATACCCTGAACTAGCCTGCTGCCTTCAGCTGAGGATACTGTCCAATAATGAGTGTAGAAGAAACAAGATTCCACTTGGCTTTTTGTACATGGAATAGAAAAAGGTGCCATATTGTTCACCACCTTGCACAGCAGTCTTGATTGCCATCCCCGGCTGCAAGGCTGTTCAGGGAGAAAGGAGAAAAGGGGGAAGCAGATCAGTCTCTAAACTGTGTTATTAAATTAAATATTTCATCGGGCCTTTCTCCTAATATGGGACCCAATGTGTCTAACTTTTATCTGGATCTGGGCTACCTCTAATTATGCAGTAGTGTCTGTTCTATAAGCATTATCAAAAAGGCATAGTCTCATAGAACAGGAGCTAGCCATCCTGAAGCTTTTTCAGGGGCTATTGAAAGCAGTTAGGTCACATAGACTATCAGATGACAGGATAATTTGGGGAACACTTTTAACAAGAGGAGAATGTTGCTGTATGTAATAGTTTACAGGTAGCTATGGTTGTGGGAGAGGCAGAAAAGGATGATACAGAAATGAAAAAGCCATTTTCCTGATAAAGTCAGTATGAAAAGAAACCTATATAGTGTGAGGCTTTCCCTTCACAAGGAGCAAAGTGTCTTTGACACAATTTCAATGTGGCTTTAAAAAACAACTCCTTAGCAGTGAGGGGCCAACCAAAGCTGACTGGTGGCTTCAATGTCAGTGGGGTAGTGAGTCTGCTCTAGGTTTAAAGGAGTTAAAGGAGTGCTGAAGCTATTTTGATGCTAGAATTCAGCACTTTTCACAGCTCCTTTTTAGTTTAGTTTAAAATTTGACCACTGACAGGTAGCCACTAGTGCCACTACCTACTTTCACTTACATCACAAATGTTCAGTTAGTTGGTTTGCAAGGACTCATTCACACTAGCTTTTTCTACTTGAAAGCTCATTTTATAACACTATTTGTCAAGGTTTTTTAGCTCCCTCAACTACCTTCTGGCCTTCCTTGTTCATCACTAAGCACATGGAACTGTCACACAGCTTGTAGAGCGACTGTATGTCCTACTTGATAGAAAATGTCTTCTGTTTGAAGGTTCAGCAGCATAGGAAGCTGATTTACACAGACTCAGATAATTTATCCTCTACGCTACTCTTGACAACTCTGACTGGCAAAGACTTTCCAGGGTTTCAAATAACTAGTTACTTCTAAATGACTCATGTCCATCAAATGAAGATATAACTAATGTTATAGCTTAAGAAAGAGGAATAACACTTTATTCTTTCTGTTGTGAAACCGTAACTTTTACTTATCTTTATAACTGCAGCTGTGTGTAGCCTCACTAAATCATGGAGAAGGAATATCTGGGGAAGAACTGAGGCTGTGAGAGACATTTGTCCAAGGCAAATCTGCGAGTATGTAGATAAATTGAAACTTCAACAAGGAACTTCCAACACATTGTCCATGTTCACACACAATAAACTATACAATCAATAGTGCAGGCACATTCTCTGTGGCCGCACATGAACATTTGTTCTTGGAAAACACAGAAGAGACTTACGTTGTGACTAATATTACATTACTGTTTTGGAAACTAAAATATAGTTCCTTTCTTAGTTACTGAAAACTTTTCTATGATTTGATTTAGTATGCATGATATTCAGTTTCTTCTTTGTATCACCCAGTTTTATAGGTTAAAGTCTGTTCTTATTTAAAATGATCTTAAGGACATTTGTTCTTCCTTTTTATGGATATAACACTGTTTTGAATATCTTTCAGTGAATACCATGTAAGAGGCCTCTTTTAAAAAAAGTATTCTTAAAGCCATACTAACTTCTCATGATCAGAATACAGAGATTTGCCAATGTGCAATGAAAACTCTTTTGAGATGAAGCTCAGGTCTAGCAGTTTATTTTTACATAATGTTTTCATGTAAGTCAGTCAAATATATATATATATATATATATATATATATATATATATATTTCTAGCAGCCATATTGTCTTGGTCTAGTTTCCAATGAGTTACTAACATTCAGATTTTGTTAGTTAAGGTTCTACAGCATTTGAAAATAGGAGTGGATGGTCCAACCATCAATGAGTTATCAAGGAGTTCAGGTCGTTGTTGTATTCTAGATATCTGCTGGAAGCAAAGTTATCAACATGCACACAATATCGTATTACAAGAAAGCTTCACACGCTACATCTTTTCTCCCCAGAAATAATTTCAAGGAAGGAATATTTATGGCTATTTGTGTGAAGTCCAGATGCACCAGCTGCCTGATCCTTATACTTGTAGAGGATTAAATCCTCATGCCACACTTTATGGGAATGGCAAATGATTCACAGTCACTTGAAGAATCCATGACTGGCGTGGGATTCTAATTAGAGATTAGAAATATTATTTGAAAAACCCAATGTGTTGCTGTTTCTTTAACAAGAAAAAAACATTACTAATTATACTGGTGGGCTAGTTTTTAACTTTTTAAAAAAATCACTGAAAAACATAAAAATGCCCCCCAATATAGCATTTTGAAGTAATAGGTAATTATTATTTGCTACACCAAAACAGCAATGATAGTAGGTTTTTTTTTAATTGCTATTTTTCAAAGCAACACCACTGCTTCTTTGTTACCCCTGGAAGTAAAGAGTTATGTCTAGGCTCTAATTTTAATATAACCCATCTCTGTCAGCCATCATCCATGAGACAGAGTAAATATATGCTGTTTCGCAGAATTTTTGCTGTGGGTTTTGTTAAAAAAAACAAAAACTTAACAATACATTTGTCATGTCTCCCATCTTTTGTGCAGTAAACAAGATGTGTGCCAATTCTGAAAGAAAATTATTAGCTTTAATCTCTGCACAAAGTTAAAAACATTTGATGTGTCAGATATCTCATTTTCTCTGAGAAGCTTCTCAGAAGTTAGCATGTGATTGACCTAGATGTAGGAATAATTTTAAGAATATGGAATGTAAACTAAAGGTAGCCTGTTCTTTTCAAGACCAATTTTCAAGTCATTCCACACCCAAAGGCCTAAATCCAGTGCCCAGTCCCAGCTAGAACAGACTGCAGAATCAGTGGGAATTAGATAAGTCAATGCTTACATAAATTCTATAGATTCAATAGATCTGCTCTAGTTGGTATAAACAATTGGATTTAGGCCAGAGAGCAATTCACAGTGCAATTCTAAACATTTCTCTCTGGAAGTGAATACCCAGTGAGTTCAATAGAACTTTTTTCTTGGGTCATTTCCTCACTACACTGTTATAGTGCTATTATTCTACTTTCAACATTCTGTTGAATTTTGGGGTTTCTAGTTTACTGAGGCCTAAGAGTTCTCTGGCTGAGAATTCTAAATGCCAGGACTCCATAAGATGTCGGAAGTGGAATAATAGCACTATAACAGCATAATGTGGAAATGACCTTGATGTGTACAATCAAGACTACAGCCATAAACAATTCAACCCATCTAAACCAAGCATACACTTTTTAAAAAGTTGTTGTAATATTCAATTATGGATAGCATGGACACCTTAAAATGCTTTTCCTGCTGAACATCTGGTTACTAATTAAGCTACTGCTATTTTTTTCTTCTTCCTCTCTGTTGGGACTCACTGGTACAAGAGAATGATCTATCACTTTTCTATAGAACATAGTGGCCTAAATTGGTGTGGTAGGGGAAGAGACTGTATCATCTCCCCCACCACTGAGATGGGAAAGCCCCTTCCACAGCACAGTGACCCCTGCAATGTGTGTAAAGGCTTTAACTTCATCTCTATTCCAGTAATACCACTGAATATATTTTTGGATGGAAAGAGATTAAAGCTTTTCCTCACATCCTAGGTGTCTGCAGAAAGGTTTGGTGTATAGTGCGTGTGTGCAGGAATGCATGCAGATACTCAGTGTTTTGGCTCTTCATGTAGGCATGTGACCCCCTGCCCATGTGGCACTCAAGCCAAGAGAAGTTGTTGACTACTCATGTATGCACACCTTGCTGATGAATCAAATAGGTGCACTGACTAGGTAATATGCTTGTTAGAAAGAATCTTCATATCTTTTTAACTTTCCTAGGAGCTCTGCTTATGAGCAACACTGAGCTGTCTTGTATTAAAAACATACTGGTCTTCCAATTGGAGACAGTGTCTTATTTCTCAGGGAAAACATTACTATTGAGGTAATGATCCAGAATTATGACCTATCATATGAAGTATGTGTCAATCAGGTTATACAGCCACTACATTAGACTGTGAGACTTTTATATATAAATCCTCTAGTATAAGATTGTTCAAACACCACCAAATAAGCACACATTGTTCAAGACCCCATTGTCTACTCATCCTCATATTATCCCTGGATCTAGACAGCCTCAAAGTGCTGATCAGAGCTGCTAAAGTTATAGGCTTTTAAGAAGCACTAGTATATAATTTGTATAGCAAGATAGGAGTTAATGACAAGCAAGTGGTCTGTGACTCAGCCATTGCTATTTATATTTAAAGCTAATTCACAGGCTTTGTTTTATTCTGTCAAATTGATGAGACAGAGCAGAACTATTCAGCAGCATTACCGAAAGAGCTTGCTCTCTGCCAGGCTGCCACTGAGTGGTGAGTACTTGGCTTGCTGAAGCCTATAAGCCATTAAATATGTGCAAAGAATCAACGAGTGGCTCCAAGGCTAAGAAAAGAAATAACGTGCAAGGTGCTGAAACAAATTTTCAACATTTCTTTACAAAGTTAAGCTACCAGAGAACATGAGATGCAAGTTTGTTTGTGTTTCCTGACAGAGTTCAGAGAAATTGTGAAAGTCCAGTTCTTTCTTTGACTTGAGTGAGAATTGGGCTACTGTACTATATCAAATTCCTTTCACATAACTGAAACTGCTTTATGATAATAGATTCATCTTTGCTTCTCATACCTTACCCTGAACAGAGTACTTGGAAGCAATGAAATATCCAAGTATGCTACACATGCATGCTTACTTGCTTGTTTTTATTGATTATTTTTGCTGGGAATTTGTGTCTCCTTAAATATTCTTTGAAGAATAGTTCTAGAGTTGCGAACCTCCACCCCCCTTACCTGGGATAGCCACAGTTCAAATACAAATTTACTTTGGAGAAGACATGACTAACTTCTGATGTCATGGCTAATAAAGATTAGATCTTCTTTTGTATTTTGTATCTTCTTTGTATTGTTCACTTTTTGAAAAAAAGAGAGAATTACTTCCTTGGACTTTACATTCAGAATGTGGTTTCTCTTGATGAGTAAGGCACATAGGCAGGTTGTATGAGAAAATAGGACAGAAATAGTTGCAGCTACCAACCTATGGTTTGCATTGACTTCCAGCTCCTATGAAGAAATGATTCACTTTGAAGAACAACTTTCATTTGAGTATTTATTCTTGGCAGCAGCAACTTGGAGCCAGAAGATATAACGGCTGGGATGCCATGCTCTTCTTGCTCTAATTCTGTAGCAGTTGGCACTTTCTCTTCATATCTTGTTGCATTTTCCCTCTCACCCCCCCTACTCTTCTAGTCCAAAGCAATTGGTACTTGCAAGCAGGGAACAATCACTCTCTCTTAAATGTGCCAGACGGATGCTGTTCAAATACAAAACCAGTGGAACAGAACACATTTGCCTGTTCTGACTTCCTACCAGATTAGTTACTAGGGAAAGAACATGAAGTTGTCATCTTCCTAGGAAATCAATCTTTTGGTTTGCTTATGCCTGATTTTTTTAAAAAATAGGCACAGTTGTCAGAAAGTAGAGAGCATGAAGTACAACTCCAGAGTAAGAGCTGCAACTTAATTTTGTCCTGTGCCTCCCTCTCACTCATTTACTGCTAACTTAATTCTGCCACTCCAGTCTGGCTAGGATCAACATTAATCAATGGAAAAATATTTCTTTAATTTCTACTGACCACAGCTATGTATTTAATAGGCGTTCTCTAACTCTGAAACTTAAACAACACTACATATGCAAGGCACTTTGTAAATTGCGGACTGTACATCTTGCTTCTCCCTGTTCCATTAGCCGACACACGTTACAAACATAATTCACATAACTGGATGCATTCCACATGTGCATGTGCAAATACAGACAAAAGGACATCACAACTCAGCCTCATCCACACCATGTGCAAAGCAGGCAAGCAGCTTACCCAAAGAGATGCTCTTTTCAAATAACAGTCCATAGACAGCCTGTTCCTGAGATGCTCTTCATTCAGTTCCAGGTAACACAGGAGTTTCCCCTTTGCTTGGTTGCAAACATCATGCCCACTGCTTGCATAGTATCCCAAAAAAACACCTCCTGCTCCATTCCCTATCCATTGAACTCCTAGGGAGCAGTCACATTTTATTTATATACATGGTCCTCTTTTTTTCCCCCTCTCTCCCCAAAACGAACCGGCCAGCTGGAATGATTCAAACCTCTCTGTTCAGCACACTGTTAAAATGCAGCTTCCTCTTCGGACATCACAATTGCACTGGGGAGCAGCCAGGGAAGAGCAGAAAAGAAGAGGCTATGGGAACTACTTAATCACCCGACTACCAGCTGCTCCTGCTTGCTGCTTCTGTTGCTTCGACTCTTGCCTAGCTGTACTCTCTTCTCTCCCTTCCCTTCCTCCCTCCGCATGTCTATAGAACTATAAAGGCAGCTTTGGAGGATTATGATTGGCAGAAGCAGCCAATTCCTTCAGCTAATCATCCTCAAGGTTTTCAAGGACTAGAAGCGGTTGTGATGTCATCCAGACTGTGCAGTGTGGGGTTACACACGAAACACATTCCAGCAGCAGGGGTAGCTAATTCCGAGATCAGCTGCATTCTTCTCACACCCGGGTGATTGATTAGCTGCTCCTGAAGGATTTGCATAATCTGTCATTGTACAGTTTGGACCCTGCTCTTTTATCACCTGGCTGCATTGGATCCAAGAGTGGAAAATGCCACTCATGACTTTTGACATCTAGCACCGAAGAAGCTGGGAAAAGAGGAAATCGGAGAGAAATGAAAAGTTTGGAGACATTTTCTTGTCATCAAAAAAGACAGACACAAAGCATGGGGAGAAATAGAGCAGGACAGTCAGACTTGTCCAAAACTGATAAGGTCTCATCCTTCCACTACAGAATTCAGAAGAGTATGAGGACTATTTTAATCCAGAATTGTTGCAATAGCTGTGGGTTTAAAAACTAGGCATGCATATTTGTATGTGTGTTTCTCCTTGTCCATGCATCCCCCACCACTCTGTAAACCAACATTCTGAACCCAGAAATCCTGACTTCTGTGACTCTGATAAACCGTGGACTAAGCAGAATTAATGTTTGAATAATATATTCCATTGCTCCTAGGCTACAAGTCTACCTACTCTTACTAAAAGTAAGCACCATTGAAATCAGCAAGACTTACTTTTGCGTAGGGTTCTGCTGTCACTGGCAGACAGTGCTATATGCGGTACATAAATACCAAATGTGTCCCATTAGAAATTAATATCAACTTATTGTCATCCTGTCTTTTAGCTTTGGAGATTTTATGAAACACTGCTTAAACACATTCAAGCCTCCCTTCTGAATCTTAAGGGCTAGGGATATATATATATATATATATATGTATGTATGTATGTATGTATATGTATATGTATATGTATATGTATATGTATGTAAAAATGGGATGAAAAGAAAAAAAAAGAAAAGCAAAGGTTCCTGATACTGAATTCCTGGTTTCAACAGCACTATGTTTGCCATGAAGCTGCTCACAACATCCTACTCATATGCTGCACCCATCAACTATATGATCTGATGCTCAGCTATCTCATCCTATTGTTATGATCCCATGATACCATCAAATCCCTTGCATGGGAGTAGCAGCAGTCTTAGATGGTACTATGTGAATGGAGAAGTGCTATGGTCTGTTGAAGTAACCACATCCCCATAGAAATAATGCAATAACTTACCAAAAAACTATTATATTCTGCCTGACTTGTCAAGGAAGTTGCTTTAGCTGTCACAGTACATGAGACTTGAAAATGGCAGCTTAGGATGGTTTAGTTACTGATCTGATTTATTTATTATTACATTTATATCTTACCTTTCCACTACATAAGTGTTCAAGGAGTCTAATAAAATTGAAATTAAAAATTAAACTGAATCACAAAAACATTTAAATTGTCACTAGAAGATTAAGACCATAAAAATTAGTAATTGAGAACCCCTGAAATAAAAGGCAACACTGAAACGATTTGTTCATACCATTCCTAAAAACAGTTAACCAATCTCAACTCTAGGGGTAAGAAGAGAGAAACACAAAATAGCAATTTAATGGTCAGTTATAGACTTTGAGGGCTACAATGGGTCATTTTAGGCTGTCTTTTTCAGTGTTCTATATCACAACAACAGGACAAAATAGTTGAGAATTGACTCATATAGTTGATAGCTATAGCATATGAGTGGGGTGCTATGAGCACATTCATGGCAAACATAGCGCATGAAGTTACAGAAATAGAACAGTTTTGTTGCACCATTATTATCATTACAAGAGGTATAAACATCAATCTGCTCATGCACTGAGATCTTCTTTGCAGTGTCTGCCACTTTGTCTAAGGTGAGATGGAGGGCGAACAACTAGGCACAGGGCTTTCTCAGTGGTAGCAACCTGCTTTTGAATTCTTTTCTGGATGATGAATAAGCTAATGCATTTTCAGCATCAGCACCAGTCCTTTCAACTGAGACAGACAGACAGACAGATGTGCTTCATTCTGCTGTTTTGTTGATTGCTATCATTCTGTTATGCATTTGATATTTGTGCATTGCTCTTGTTTCCTTTAATTGTGAATATGCAAATGATGTAAAAATTAATTAGATGAGAAGTAGACATTGCAAGTTCTTATCTCAGTCAGGGACAGCCAGTGGCTTCCATGTCTATCTGCTGCGTTTTATTCCAGAATTTAAAAGGGCCTATACATGTCACTGATCCTATTTTAGAGATAGGCTTCAACACTTCAGATAGCTCCTTTAAAGTCTGAATAAAACCGAAAGGGGATTCATCATACCCCTGGCAAATAAGCCTTTGGCTACTCCCCTCCCAATTTGGGGAATGGAATCTAGCAAAGATCAGGAGAATGTCTGGTGGGCAGTGATAGATGACATGGTGGTTTGCGTGACATTTATATGCTTTTCAATGTTTCACTAGAAAATTGCTACAACCTTTGAGCCAAACCCAGCCAAAACTCCCCCTCCCCTCACTTGGGAAACATATTGCCTGGAAACCTGTTACTGATATTTACATATGCAGATATGGGCTACACATATGTACATCTCTTTTAAGGTGGAGCAGAGGAGGTTATTCTTTAATCTTTTGCATTCCATCCAAAAACCTCCTCCACAGGCAGTTGTCAAGCCCCAGTGAAGGTGAACTACTCCTGCTGCTTACTGGTAAGGATGAGAAGGAACTGAGATCAGCTCAGAGGAGGAAGAAGTGGCTACACTCAGCTCTGAAGGAAAGGGAAATGAAGGAGCACTTCATCTGGGGGCACATCCTCATTTCTTATCTCTTTGCAGTGGATATCCTCCATATCTTTCTCCTCTGAACTTCGTCTTCCCTTTCCTACCAGTAGCAGCAGCAGCAGCAGTAACACATCCCTTTGTGGCTTGCCAACTGCTGAAACACAGGAGGGCAGGAACTCTATGGGCAGACCACTGCACTCCATTCGCATGATGTCAGCTAGCATTTTTCTGTGCTAGTTTAGTAAGCTCCACAGAATTTAGTGGGACTTGGGGCCCTTTCACACTTCAGAACCTACAGTATTATGATTCCACTTTAACTCTTATGGAATGATAGGGCTATTTTGGTTAGGCACTGGATCTCTCTGGCTGAGAATGTAAAAATACAGGTTCAGCTTGGTGAAGAGAAGACTGACGGGTGACATGAACACACTCTTTAAATACCTCGGGACTGCCACAAAGGGGGGGGGTGCAGGCTTGCTGTTTGCTGCCTCAGAGGGTTAAACTCCTGGGGATGCTTTAGCTGGAAATTCTGCATTGATATCATACCATAGGACCCCTTGCAGGTCTATGATTTTATGATTCCATAGGTATCACCATGGCAGTTATGATGGAATCCTACAGCAATAATTGTGTAGTGCACAAGGGGCCGTGAATTCCAAATAAGTTGGAACAAAGTTTCATTTTAGGCTCCCCTCCAGTTCTGAATATTAGGTGGCCAGATCATATTGGATATTGTGTGTGATTTGATGATAGTAAGTCTTTGGAATATAATTAGGAAATATAGAAAGGTTTCTCTTTCCCCAACCTCCTAAGGCAACACCAGAATTTCCAGTATTAAATTCAACCCTACATTCAGAATTCAGTATCCAATCTCAGTATTACAGTTTCTAGCAGTCTGATACTACTCTAACTATCATGGTTCTGTCCTGTAAGATTTATGGTTTAGTTTGGTATTTAAAATTCTCTGCTGAAGAATTCTAGTTCTGTAGTTCAGGGGAGTGCTCTAGAGCTTTCTAAAAGAGAATTCTAAGCACCTCATTAAAATATAAATCCTGGGAATCTACAGGATAGAGTTAAGGCCCTTAAAAGAATGCTGAACTGCTATAATTGTATGGTGTAGATATATTATGAACCTGGCAGAACTAGACATCCTTAAGTCACCTAGGTCTAGTTTTGATATAATGGGGTAGGAGTCTGCATTTCTTCTCATGAATTCATACTTGTGAAAACATAAGGTGGAAGCAGGTTATCTACCATATATCTTATCCAAGGATAATCTCAAGTCCATTTAAAAGTCTGTTTCCATCCACAGAATTGCCTTTGAACATCTTTGTCAGGGACAGTTCTTTCTTGTGGATAAATCAATTCACAAAAACAGGATCACTTCAGGGACTCAGTAATAAAACTATCACAGGCAACTGGCAACCTAATTCAAAGGAGCTTCATAATAAAGACAATGGGTTTGTAGTTGTGAGCCTCCCATTTTCAAGTCTTGTTTTCAAGCCTTCAGACAGGCCATCAGCTTTCCATATAGACCAGCAGGGGGTTAATCTCTACCACCACTCTTTTCTCTATGAAAGGCAGGATTGAGGAAGAGATCCATATAATCCATTTTATTTTATTGTTCTCAAGCCTTCTTTGGCAAACACTTCAGTGTGGGTTGAAAACTTGCAATGAGGAACAACTGAAATGGGCCTGGAAAATACAAACATCTTTGCTTTTTTAAAAAGAAAAGTGGGAAAAGGAGAGAGGGGTAGATGAGAGACTGTCTAGACAACATTATACTTATCATGGAGTGTATGAGAAGAAAATAAACACAAATATTCTAAATAAAACATTTCTTTTTACAATGCAAAATTCATTTAAAACTCTCTCAGCCTATGCTGAATCTTGCCTCAGTCTCTCTTTACACAAATCCTCTTTCTTGTCTATTGAAAATGTTTTACACCTCCATGGATAGATCAACATTTTCCATTCCCCCCACCGTTCGCTTGCCCGCCCATCCGCCCACCCAACAGCTAGGTTCCTCAGACCTGGCAGATTCTTCTGCCCTTTTTGCCAAGCTTTCCTAGACACACACCATGCTATTCCTTTGTATTTAATGGGACATCAATAGAATGCAATAGCACAGATGCTCCTGGTGAGGGATTTCAGCCAAGTGGTTAAGCTTGTCCTCTGAAATTTGTTTTAATTTAGATGCTAAAATCAATGTGCTTAGTCTGTCCCAAAGCTTTGTTCTTTAACAGAACAGCCTGCCATGAAGAAGAATCCAACAGAAAGCAGCTTGTCTAGTGTTTTTCACTACTTCATATCATTCAGTACCTTGCAAGTGTCTTGAATGAGGGACAAACTATCCTAACACAGTTTTGGGAAAATCCAGGGAAAATATGAAAATGCAGGAGTGTTTTTATATTTCAGAGGAATTAATTGGCAAAATCACCTCTAAGTATTCGTTACCTAAGAAATTCATGAGGTCGCCATAAATCAACAGGATGCTTGAAGAACATACACCCACACACACACTTACTTCTAGATTCAGTGTTGCTGCTGGAGCCCCAGGTAGGCTTCAGTGGCACAGACAGAGTACCTTTACCAGCTTGATTAATTCAGTAACTGTGTTTTGCCCTAAACAGGAATAGCTTGGGCAAAGTGATCCATGCTCTGGTAACTTCCCAAATAGATTACTGGAGCATGTTATACATGGAGTGGTCCTTGACATTGATATAGATGGGGCAATTTGATCATAATCAGCTGCTAGAATTCTGACTGCATTAACTAGGTGGAGCTATATTGCAGCAGTTCTTAAAGGAAACTGCTTTGACTGTCCATTCATTCCCAGGCCCAAGTTAAAGTACTGGTGCTCACCTTCAGAGGCCTAAATGGTTTGAGATCAATTGCTTCCTCTCATATCGTTCTGTCTGTGTTCAATAATGTCTGTGCTCTAAGATCTTCAAATACTGGCAACCTACAGTCTGTACAGGGAGACAGTGGCAGCCAGTGGGTTCCAAGTCAAGAATGTGATGAATCTGCTGTGGGTTTTATTTCAGACATTAAAGGAATTATCTAAGGGGCTGAATGCTCTTCCCAACATTTCAGACTGAAGCATCCCCCTGACTTGCAACTCAGAGTATAGGCCATCCCATCTTTAGATGAAGACCTTTGCAAAGCACCATGAATAAAAGAGCGGGTAACAAACGAATGAATGAAATATCCATGAAGGTGAAAGTCTTCCTTGTGGTGTTGCCCAGCCTCCCCAAGAATGTTTGACTATCACTGATATTTTTTACCATCAGCTCAGCAACCTTCTTATTTGTCCATCAGCAACCTTCTTATTTGCCCATGCATTTTCTCTGCTTGTCTTTCTGCCTTTGTCACTCAGTTTTATGCATGATCGTATGTCATTATTGAATTATATTTATACTGTTGCACACTTCCATCAAATCATTTAGAATGAGAAAGAGGTTTTTTTTTTTTTTTAAATAAGCATTCCTTGCCAATCATTCAATAGTGGGAAGACAGAATTAGACTTCTATACTTGGATACTTAGTAACTGTAATTTCAGGATCCTGCTGTTCTCCTGATACTTCACTGGTTTCCTTCCTTCTAATTTTTCTTCCAATACAATATAATACAGCTGGGGTCTTTTTATGTTACAAAGTTACAACACTGTGATTCTACTTTAAATGATGTCTCTGAATCGTATGGAATCTTGTGGTTTGTAGTTTGGTAAGGCACTAGAACTTTATGGCTGAGAATTTTAAATATATCTCTCTAAAACACAGATCCCAGGATTCCACAGGATAGAGCCATGACAGTTAAAGTGGAATCAAAATGCCATATTTGTATACTGTCAAAGGGCCTTTGGTTCCATAACTCTGGTGGTTAGCACTTGGAATAATTTATATGTTCACTACAGTGAGGACTAAATGTCTAAGTAAGCATGGTCCAGATATGATGATCAAAATGGTTTGTGACTCTAGATTTCCTTAAACTCCACAGGCCATGTTTTTCTGGCCATAAAAAGAAGATGAATTATTTTTTCTGAAAATACCAAACAACTTTACGTTTTAAATGGATCGTACAGCTCTCACAGTGCTTAACACCCCAATCCTCATTTCTAAACACTTTTTGCTTTATTCTCCAACGAACAATACACATGCTTTTTTTTTTTGGCTGTCTGTACATCACCCAAAAGATCCAAGGGGTAGATACTTGGCTCCTAGACTTGCCACAGTTGCTTACATACCAAATGGCACTAACAGTGGCAGTAAAACTATGAGCATGGTCATCTGACTGTCTAAAACTGAAAATGGAAAAAGTTATCCCATCGGTATGCAAAACCGGTTTCAGTTCTCTTAGTGACGCTTAGCTGGAGAAATCTACACCTTTCAATATCAAAAGCAGGAACATTATGATTACTACTAATTTACAGGTTAGAATGAATGTCATATATACTCAGTGTCTTGAATGAAATGTTAAAACAAGTGTGGGAACTGTGGGGGCTGCATGAAAGTCTTTGGGGGGTCAAGTGTGGCCTTTAAAACCCCATAAACCTCAAGCATCCCCTAACTTTTTTCTGGACAAAGTACCCCATTAAGATTTGTGCAAATTCACTAAACAGTGTTATAGAGTCATAGAATCATAGAGTTGGAAGAGACCACAGGGACTATCCAATCCAACCCCATGCCATGAAGGAACCCACATCAAAGCACTCCTGACAGATGACTATCCAACCTCTGCTTAAGAACCTCCAAAGAAGGAGACTCCACCACACTCTGAGGCAGCATATCCCACTGCCAAACATCTCTGTTGTATGGGGCCAGCCCAAGACAGCAAAAATAATTGCCTCCCATTGACTGGGAGTGATGTGGCACCATAGGCAGCCACCTAAAATGGTGGCTGCAAGATAGCAGCACAGTCCTCCAGAGTTCTAGAGCAGCTGAAAGGTGCACAGTGCAGTCCCCTGAGTCCCAAAGCCTACCTGCTTCCAGACTAAAGTACCATCTTTCTGTGCACTTGTAAAAACAGTAGAGTATAAAATGGGGCCCAATGTGTATATTATAGAATCCAATGACCTATTCATTCAACAATTAAGTCTGTTTTACATATTGGGGACTGGGGTATGAGATGGTATTGTGTGAAGCGGGCAGTCATTTCAGACAGCCTTTGGATGAGGTATGATGAGGGACAAAATAAGACATAATTTTTTGATCATCTCTTAGGTCAATTATAACCAATGGCAAGTAGGTAATTTTGTAATTTTGTGCCAGTGACAGAGAAGTAGGGATTTTGCTGGACTGAAAAGGAATGTGTTAGACTGAACAATCTCAGCAAAAGCAATATTTTCTTTCTAGAACTTGTTGGAAAAAAATACTTGAAAATACAAGGTATTGCCAAAAATAAAGTGTGAACAAAACAATGTGCTTATTTGAATATACGGAGAGGCGGGATACAAATAAATAAATAATAATAATAGTAATGTAAATAGATAAATATCCACCATTAAATATTTTCTAATGGAAACTGAACTTAAAAATATAAACTCCCCCTCCCCCACACAAAAAAAAACCCTATGGAGAAAGCACACTTTGATGAACTGATAAAATATATATAAATTTTGATAAGTTGAGTAAGTAAATGCAGAAATGAGAGAGATGTGTTTTTAAAAATTAGATTGAGAAGAAAACTCAGTGTTTTACTACCCAATACAATATAAGGGCGGGAAGAAAATGCAGGTGGGATTCAAAGAAACTCAGTTAAATCAAACTCAGATATTTTCACATCTCTGCAATGCTGGTCTTGGATAGTGCAGAATGCAGAGTAAGATATGCACATGCAGTCACTGTTATGACATATCCAAAACTGAAAGGCACCATTGAGGCCTGGCACTACTAGAGCATGAGGATGTCACTTCAGGAAGATGATGGTCATAAGCAAGGAACATTGGTGAGGCATCCTGGTGGTATCAGTCTCCCTCCCCATGACATTTATATTTTATGACCGAAAATGGGTGTAGCCCCACCTCAAATATGGAAATGAAAGTGTATAGATTGACAGGGGATCTCACTGCTGCCATAAATTTTCACTCATAATCTTCTGTTAGAATCTTTGAAAATGACTTGTATCAGTGGACACAGGAAAAACCATCCAGATATAGACTGTCCTAAAATAGACTATAACACTGAACTCCTCAGAGTGGTATGACATAGTAGATGGAATTAATATGCAGTTTTAAACATTTATGTACATATAGCTGCAATAGTTACAATATAGCCTATTTATGGTGTTTTCCTTTAGCATGCAACAAGTTCTTCTATGGTTTGATGTCAGAGAATGAAAACTACCCCACCCCAAATTAACAGGCATTGTTGTGGCTAATTTGCTCAAGCTATTTCAATGATAGAAGTCATATAAATGCATTCTCCACATTGGCATTTTATTTTAGAGGAAAAAATAACTTTTAGGAAAAGGGAAAAAAAGCAACATTTCTGTCAAAGTAGGCAGGGGTAGAGACAGTAATGGCAAGTCTAGCTTTTGAATCCACAGAAGCATGTATGTTTAGATCATCTTATGTCAGCTATACTATACATTCTGGAAAGCTGAGTTCTTCAGTTAGTGAAAGTGTAATCTATACACATTATAGGTTGTCAATTAGCTTGTCATTAATGTGTTTTGTTCCCATTAGCGGGGAAGTTATAGCTAGAACCCTGGGAACGGCAACGCTCTTCACTTATCTGCATCAGACAGCAATTCGTCTTTTAATTAGCTCTTTTGTATTCTATAGATTATTTTCAGTGAATTTCCAGAAACAATGTCAGGCACTGTTTTCACACAATAAAGAGCATTTTGACCGAACTGTGGTGTTTTAAAAATATACTTCAGTTTATTACCTGCATCTGCCACTGAGATCTGGAGAACAATATATTCCTCTCTTTACTGATAAATACAAAGCAATAAATCTTCTCCAATCTGGCATCCTCCAGATGTCTTGGACTACAGATTCCAACATCTCCAGTCACTATGTTCATAACTATGCTCACTGGGAATAATGGGAGTTGCAGTCCAACAGTTATGGAAGATATTAGATTAAGGAGCTCATCATTATAGGGTTTCATTTTCTTCTTCCAAAGTATTGTAAACAGGAATTTATTTGGTATTAAAATATGTTTTGAATTAAAAATAAATTAAAACTTCAGGCCATGAAGGATAGAAGTAGATCTCATACCACTGGTCTCACACTGATCTTTTAAAATAAGAACAAAGAACTGCAATATTTTTTTTTTCATTTTCTGAGGTACAGATATTATATGAGATGATGTACAATAAAACTGACAGTTCAGAGTAGCATGGCTTGTGAAACACGTACAGGTTGCTTATGAGTACTTTTAGAGACTTGTGTAACCTTAAATCCTTTTGTCATGAACGTGTTAAATGCATGTGGTTTTTAAAATGATTGTATATGTTTTTAATGTTTTTAATTGTTTTTAAATATTTGATGTTTTAATTTGTTGTCGGAAGACACTTTGGATCCCATATGGGGGAAAGGTGGCATACAAATATAATAAATAGACAAATAAATAAATAAATAATATCTTGATATATTCACAGGAGCTCTTGGCAACATACAATATTCTATACATAGCAGTATGAATCCATCAAGCCAAAACTCATATGCTAGTCTGGCTGATTGTACGCAGAAACAAACACAAGGCCTGCAGGCCAAATCCAACCTGCCAGGCCATCTCATGTGGCCCTTGCACCACTCCTGCAGCTGTGGCACTCCCCCTGCCTGGCAAGCCCAATCCTCACATTGCAGGACCCCTGCTGCCGGTATTTTGAAGAGGGGCACAGCAGCCAGCACTCAGGATCTATTTCTACTTCTGACTGCTCCTCTGTCCAAGTCTCACTGTCAGAGCATTGCCACAGATTACCATGGCAATGCTCCACACAGCTCGTGAGAGTTGGACAGAGGAGCAGTCAGAAGTACAAGTAGATTGCGAGTTCTGGCTCCTGGGCCAGAACTAGTCTAGCTTCAGAATACGAGCAGCTAGGGTCCTGCAATGTGGGGATCAGATTTACCAGGTACAGAGAAGGGCAGGGGGACAGAAAGAGCCACAGGGGAGGGGGAGCAGAAAGAGGCCCAGAGCTCTGGGCAAGAGAAAGAGGCACAGAGCTGGTCTGGGGGCAGAAATTGGTACAGAGAGGGTCTCAAGTGGGACCAAAAAGCTAAACAAAGTTAATGAAACAAACAGTGCTTGGTAATATTTGTCTGATGATTTAAAAAAAACTTTCTATTTACAAAACTTATTTTTCAATAAATTGTACAATAGTTGTACACTTGAATATCTGCTTGCCATTATTTTTCCTAGACTTCTAGTTTCAGAGCTACTTATTACTAAACCCAGTAATAATTGAATGCAGAGGCAATTATTTAATATGATTAAAGAGTAGATATATTTATATAGTCTTACAGATACAACTGGCCCTTTGAGGGCAACCATAATAGTGATGTGGCCCAAGATGAAATTGAGGTTGACACCCCTCTTTTACAGGGAATTGTGAACTATTGCTTCAACCAAATAATTAGGAAGCAGGAATCTATGGGCCTTTCCACTGGAGGCTCTCATCCCAGCATGAGGATGGGAGAGGAGCAAGACTACAATGACACTTCAGCCCTTTTCGCACGTTACCCATTTGCATGGCTTGAGGGGAGCGTCTCGCGCAAAAAGCCTCAGCAGGAATTCTGCCGCTTCCCTGCTGCTTGAGTTCTGCAGCATCTCCTGGTTGCATGAGTGTGACACAAGCGCCCTGCCCCTTCCTACCGCAGCGCAACCTGGGAATTGTAGGCTAGTGCTGTGGCAGGAAGCACGACTGGCCCGGCTCCTGACGCACCGGACAGCAGGTAAGTGCATGCGGGCCCCGGGAGCATTGCGTGACTGCGCACCATTTTTGGCTTAAAGCCAAAAATAAAAAGGTGCGCATCCGCTCTGTGTCTGGCATCGTACAGACCACAGCTCCCATTTACGCAATGCTCAAGGGACCCTCTCGCAAAAGAAACTGCGTGAGAAAAGGGCCTTCCTCAAGACAACATCACAGTCCCATCCTTCTCCCATGACCAACTGGGGTAATCATGAAGTAAGTCATTGATGGATTTTCCCTGTGAATGACCCTCACATGCCCCGTGAATGTGATGGTCCAGCACTTAGCTGCCCTGTGGAAGACCTGGATGTGCAATGGAGGCATTTCCTGCCCCAGCATAGCAGGGGAAAACCTCCACCACTACCCTCTAAGCCTACACTACTTTTCTTTGGAGGAGGGAAGATAGTAGTTCCCTGCAATCAAAATGAAAGATTTCATTGGTAGAAAATTTGGTGCAGCTGCCACAACAAGCATTCCTTTTGTAGTTCAGAAGACATATATGTTAGACAGGTAAAGCATTAAAAACATTGACTAGCCTGTGGCCTTAGGATTAGTAAGAGAAGAAAATTACAGATCTCTTTCATCTAAAGACAACAAAGTAAAAGAGCCTTATAAAAACTGTTTAATTTGAAAACTTTTCAAAAGCAGATTCCTCCTCAGATATAATACAAATGTTTCTAGAGCACAAATCTTTAGAAAGGAAAATTTTCATTCTTCAGCAAGGATACTGCCTCCTACTACAGGAATACTTCATAATTCTCTTTCTTTCTTTCTTTCTTTCTTTCTTTCTTTCTTTCTTTCTTTCTTTTTTCTTTTTCAAAGAAATTGTAGGACATTGTTTTCCCTTTTAATTTATGTCACTGCTATCCTTTGTATTTTCTATAGCATGTGTGGCCAACATTGATATGTCTGGGGAATGATTTCCACAGTGTGCTCAACACTGCACAGAATCCATGGTGGGCCAAAACATTGCACACTGTTTTGATTTATCAGAAAACATTCTTTGAAAAAAGGGAAGTGCAGCTTTCTGAACCACCTTTTTAAAAATGCTTTTTCAGTAGAATAAGGCACAGGGGCTGTGACAGAAGATAAAACTCCTAGGTCAGATGGCAAATCAGAGGACAACTGTGACTAGCGCTGTGGCTAATGACACAACTGGACTCAAGATGAAAGGACACTCAGCTCTTGATGTGCTCAGAAGTGAAAGGAAAGCTACACAATATATATTATAGGAACATGGAATGTGAGTAGCATGAAGCTAGACACTGTAAAACAAGAAATGGAACATATAAACATTGCAGTACCTGAGGTGAACAAGCTGAAGTGGACAGGCAAGGGACATTTTGAGTTAGATAATTACATAGTGTTTTACTCAGGAAATGAAAACCAAAGAAGAAACAGGGTGGCATTTATAATGAGGAGAGATGTAGCAAAAGCAAAGGATCTAATACTAAGTCTGACTGCAATATATCAATGAGATCCCAGGGAAAATCAATCAATAAAACCATAATCCAAGTTTATGCCCCAGCTACAGAAACAACAACAAGAAGAAACAGAAAAGATTCTGTTCTGGAGTCCAGGAGGAAATCAACCACAGACAAAAATGAGACTTCTTGCTAATCCTAAGTGACCAGAATACAAAAACAGGAAACAGAGCAGAATCAAAGATTGTGGGAAAATTTGGCCTAGGATCAAGAAATGAAGCAGAAGATTGATCGAATGAATTTTGCAAGGCCAATAGCTTCTCCATCCCCAAAACATTCTTCAAGCAGCCAAAGGTGTGACCATATATGTGGACATCCCCTGATGGTCATTATAAAAATCAAATAGACTACATAATTCGAAGCACAAGATAAAGAATCTCCATTCTCTCTGTGGTGGGCGGGACACAACAATGAACTGATTGTGGCACAGACCATGAAGTACCAATATCAAAAATTAGACTAAAGGTAAAGAAGAACACTAAACCAAACATCATGCCAAAATGCAACCTGAAGAACATCCCTGTAGAGTTTAAAGATAATGTAAAACTAGATTTGCACTGTTAAAGACTAAATGACTGGGAACCAGAAGAACTCTGGACTGAAGCCAGGGAAGCCAAGGAATAAAAGAAGACACAATCGGCAGCCAAAAAGAAAAAAGAAACCTCAGTGAATGAGAGATTAAACACTTATATCAGTTAAGAAGAGATGAGAAGAAAAAGTAAAGGGTGACAGAAATAGAACCTGAATACATCTGTTCAGTGACTTGTGAGCAGGGTGCAGAGAAAAAGAAGGTGAGAACAAGAAAAGTAAGAACAAGAGACCTCTTTCACAAGGTCTGAGAAATCAAACAAACTTAAACCAAGAGTGGAGATGCTCTACAATCTACAGGGGAACACATTATATGAATAAATGGAAGTAAAAAGATGATGGAAATAATACACTAAGTAAATATATAAAATTGATGAAAGGATGACAGATTATTTAAGAAAGAATCATATGAAGTTGAATCACCAATCTTAGAAAGTAAAGTGGAAGCTGCTCATGGGGCACTTGGGAGAAATAAATGACAAGGAACAGATGGCATACCAATAGAGCTGCTTCATGTTACAGATACTGAATCTACTCTACTTCTGATTAAAATCTGTCAACAAATATGAAACTGCTCAATATTCATTCCAGTCCACAAGAAAGAGGATACCATGGATTCCAATAACCACAGAACCATTGCACTAATTTGCCATGCAAGCAAAGTGAAGCTTAAAATTCTGCAACAATGACTTTAACTGTGCATGGTGCAAGAAATGCCAGATATCCAAGCTGGGTTCAAGAAAGGAAGAGACATATTGCGAATATAGGAGCACATCAAAGAACTTCAGAATAAAAAACAGCCTTTGCTTTATAGAAAAGTCTTTGATTTTGTAGATCATGAAAAACTTTGGAACAGTCTTAAAGAAATGGGCGTGCCACAGCATTTGAGTGCCTTGTACTCAGAACAAGAGGTTACTGTCAGGACAGAATCATATATCATGTGTAAAGCAGAATGAGAATCTGAGAAAGGAGATAATGAAAATCGGTGGAAGGAAAATCAACAGTTCAAGATTTGCAGATGACATCGTACTACTAGCAGAATATAGCAAATACTTGGAACTATTACCTAAGAAAGTGAAGGAAGAAAGTGCAAAGGCAGGTTTATAGCTGAACAGTAAGGGGAAAAATGACCTCAGATGATTTACATAACCTTAAATGAGAAGATGAAGACATCAAAATAGTTCAAGATTTCCCATACTTTGTCACTAGTCAAAATGGAGACTGGAGTTGAGAAATTAGAAAAAGATTAGAACTTGGAAAGGGTAGCTATGGAGGAGCTGGACAAGATCCTGAAGTGTAAAAAGACGACTGAACTGAGACTGTTGTACTTTGAATGCATCATGAGAAGACATGACTCACTAGAAAAGACAATATTGCTTGGTAATGTAGAAGGCAGTAGGAAAAGAAGAAAACCATGTTACAGATGGATAGACTCAGTCAACGAAGCCATAGCCCTGAGTCTGCAAGATCTGAGCAGGGCTGTTGATGATAGGGTGACCTGGAGGTCTCTCATTTATAGGGTCACAATAAATCAAAGTAAACTTTGCAACAGTTAACAGCAACAAGTTGTGCGCCCTGTTCTTAAGGAAAACCATGTTTTCATGTGAAAATGCATGATTTTTTAACTGCCACATTTTGACATATATGATGGGTCCAAGGACAAAAAAATATGTATGGGGGACAGGGTACATATGGCTGAAGGTTGTATGTTGCCTACACTTGCCTTACAGCAATATTCCCCACACCACCCCATAGCAACACCTTCTCTTACTTATGCATTAGGTTATCAGTCACTCTTGTTGCAGTGACTATTCAGATGGTTCTCTACCCCTCCCATTCATTCTTTGTAAATACTTTATATTGCTGGCTCTTAATCATAAGGCTTCTTTTGACATTGGACACTGAAACTATAAAAGAGTCTATAGCCTAACTAAAGTCGAGACTATAATAGACCTTTTTTTCCCTGGGTCTACTAAAAATGTCATTGTATATTTCACATTAATTTTTCAGGATTCACTTACATTCTGTGCTTTGCTATGATGAAAGTCTTTTGTTGATGTATCCTCTTCTGACAAAAGTCAATATCAACTCCCTCTTGCTTTAAAAAGGAGTGAGATCTAGAAACCACAAAATGGTTCTTTAATGCTGTGTAACATTAATGTATGTGATTACTCCCTCTCCCAGTTCCTTCTCTTAATATAATTTATTAATTATTGAAAATATATGGATGACATATTCCTTTTAACCTAGATTTTGAGGTTTTCTCTTTTTATAGATGTGCTCTATAGTGCTGATGTTATCATTTCAAAATTATAATTATTTATTTAATTCCGTGAGGTGCAATGATGTTTCACAAAGAATAGCTAGGGGACTTTACGTGGGTTTCTGTCAAAAATGAATGGTGTTAAGCTTCTATAAGTACAGATTTTTTAAAAATACTCTCAACAAAAGTGCTTATCACACAACAAATACACATAAAATGGATGCATGGTAGTGGGGAGAGAAGTGTAAGGATCCATATAGGAGACATAGTGCAACCTGCAGCTCAATGCAGAAAATCCAAGGTGCTTCAGCAGCATCTAAAGATGGCTTACAGGCTTAAATATATCCCACCTTAGAACCATGGCTTAAATTTGGCAAGGCAGTTATATATTTATAATTTAGAATTATGGATGCATAACTACTCAGTATTATGTGCCATAAATGATACAGTCTTACTGTAAAACTACATAAATGCCCCATCCACTTTATCAGCTAACAGCCAGATTGAACAAAAGAAGTATGTTGAGCTGCTGATTGGGGTACAAGAAAGATGATGTTTCCAATCCCCTTTCACCAGCATGTAAGGTTGTGACAAGGATGTGTGACAGAGGTCCTTCTTCTGATTGTCACAACATCACTTGCTGGTGGGAGGGGGTTGGAAATGTCATCCTACTTGCATCCTGATCAGCATCTGAACAATTCTCCTTGGTTTAATCAGGATGCTGGATATTAAGGTGAAAAATTGGAGGCAGGGAGGCCATGAGATGTTACTTAGTCATGCATTCATAATTAAGTAGCCAATGTTGAATATCCATTCCAAGGCCAGAATAGAACTGTTCATGCAACATGAATGTGCATAGGCCTCCTCTCTGCATCTTGCAGTTTTAAAGTTTTGCTAAGAAAATGCACACTTATAAGATCTGTTCCAAACTTTTGCAAGAGTATGAAAAGTAGCCTTTCATGAAATAGTGATCTCCAGATGATTTGAACTACAGTTTCTGTACTTGAGCATTAGTCATGATGGTCTGGGCTAATGTGCATTCAAATGCAAAACACTGGGGGGACATCTCAGATAGGAATTTGTAGGAAGAGCCAACAAGAGTTGTGAGGAAAGAACTGGTGAATGAAACAGATGAAAAAAATAACAGAATCAGGTTCATCTTGAGACAAGATGAAGAAAAACCTAGAACAGATTTTTGAAGGGCGCATTTTCCCACCTTGAACCCATTTCTGTATATGCCATTTAAAAATAAATTGGTGAGGGCCTGTAATACACATACACAAACAGAGAGAGAGAAAGATATCTCCAAGGTAAGTACTAACTACACGTGTAGAAGAACTGGCAGATACCGTGCTGATATGCTAGGGACCCTTTCCTTTGTGTAGCACAAAATAGCTGACATCAGCAAGGATCCAGTGAGGGGGACCCAATGGGTACTTCCAAAAACTAGAATCATTACTAGAAGGCTCATTTTCTTGCCACCAACTTGGTTTGAAGGACCATTGCCTGTATTAAGATGAACCCTTGTCTTGATCTATACAGAGACACAGAAAAGTCAGAGCAATCAAGAAGCATCATCTCAAATTTTCTTTCCTTGAGCATGTGAAAAAAACTCCTTTTTTCTATCAATAATTATTAGTATTGTCAACCTGGAGTTGTAGTACTGTACAAGGCCACTACTAATGTTTAGTTTGATTACATTAAAAGTTATGGAGGTATTCAGAAAAAAAATGGCTCAGTATTTACATCTTTGACCCAGTAGGCAGATCAAATCTAATTTCTAGGTCTTTTTCTTTCTCTTGCAGACAGCTTCAAGGATTTTCTTCTGACTCTGAATTGACATAGCTCACATTTTCCATCCTGGCAGTAAAGTGGAGTATAAATCCAATAAATAAGTAAATAAGTAAGTAAGTAAGTAAGTAAATCTGTAAGTAAGTAAATCTGTACATTCCTGAATCTCATGGGTACCTATCTTTGGCTACTTATTTAAGCTAGTATGGGGACTTATTTTGGCAATATGGCTGCCTCGATCCACTGGGAGAGGCGGAGATAGAAATAAATTTTATTATTATTATTATTATCTAATTTGAAGTAAGCTTTTTTATTTTTTTATTTTTGAAAAAAAATCTATTTGTCTTGTCTGTTCAAGTTTGTCTTAAAGGTATGGTATGGGAAACTGGTGAGAACACATCTTAATCCTCCACTTTGAAAAAGCTTTAAATTATTTTTGTTCACCAATATTCTTAAGAAATCATTTTAAACTGAAATGGTGATAAACAAATAAACTATAATAATTATGACAATCATTTTCAATACAATCATCACCATGAACACCATCAAAATTCAAATTCTCTCTCTCTCTCGCTCTCTCTCTTTTTTTTGGAATCACAAATGTTAGGCCCTTTCCACAACTTACCTTTTCCTGTCAGCATCTGGTGGGGATTCTTTGCTGGGAGGGGTGTGTGACAGAACCGTTTCCCTCTGTATCAGCTGCCTCTGTGATGAAGGAAGCGTGATGGCCCTACCTCTTCCACCATGCAGCAGGGTATTTTTCCAGGCTGTGCTGGGGCAGGAAGTGCAGCCATTGCACTTCCTGTGCTTTTGTATGACAGGTAAGTCAGTGATGGCAGTGTGATCATGGGGCATTGACAGGGAAAACCCATCAATTATTTTCTCCATGATTGCAGTGCCTGAGGACATGAGAAGGGTATGAACATGATGATGTCATGAAGAATTGTTGTTGTGAGTCCTGTCCCTATGGCAGGTTGGGAGGGTGGTAAGGAAACTTAGTTACACTCACTTGGAAGCAGGTTCCACTGTAACCAATGAACCCAAATTCATATCCATAGAATTAGAATTCAAAATGGCAATAAAATGAAAAAAATTGCAAATCATGGCTATGGGTTAAGGTTAAAGAGAAAGTAGCGGCCAGCAATGACAACTTACTGATACCATTTTACTAAAGTGGTGATGGGGAGACAAGGAAGAGAAACAGAAGAGTATAACATCATTAATTGGTATGTCCGTCAGTTGCACATGTCAATCAAAAGAGCTTTGTTAAGCAAAAGCAATGAGAGATAGAGAGAGAGATTATATCACTGTAGTGCATTGTTCCATAAGTGGGTAAAGCAGTGTGGCAATGCTTTAGATGTATCCTTTGAAGAGCCCACAGTCACAAGCACACGCAAAAGAACAAACGCTCTAAAGAGTCAAAGCCTAGTTTGGCTCACAACATGCCTAGAGGCACATAGATTCTAATAAACAGAAATCAAAAGCAGCATTTGGCAAACCAATCCTCACATCAGACAAGATTGTTCTGCAAACCAAGTCATGGCACGCAGACACAAATGTGGCAATTTCTCTGCTTCTTGATGGTTAGGAACCAGATAGCTCTATATCGTGACCTCTTGGTTTAAGAGCTTAAATTATTCTTTCCATTCCCCGTCCCCCACTCCCAATCTTATTCAAACATGCAGAAGGGCTTATAAAGTGCCTTAATTAGCCAGACAGCATTACCAAAGGGAGGCTTCTACAACATATCCATAGAGGGGGATCTTTCAATACCCCAAGCAACTTCTGGATAAAAAGGGAAACTACAGAAGACATTGCTTTCAAAGGTGAAACTACAAAAGCATTTATCTTTTCCTCTCCTTTTTCTTTTCCAGTCCAGATATCAAGTTCCCAACACATTTTATTGATCATTTCCACCACCCTGGCATTTACAGGGATGGATTTTAGAAGGCAGTCTAATTTGAAAACTTTCTAAATAAATCCTAAATACAATCTTGTCCTCAGAACCCCTCTTGCTCATTATTTCATACCCATTAAAGCTAATATCACTTTGAAATCTCAGTCTGTCCTGGGTGTTATTACTTATGTTAAGAATCCCAGCATGATTTGTGTTCTGTCTGTTTTGATCCTATAAGGAGAAACATAATGCATCTTATTGATAAGCTTCTCTTATCTTAATCTTAATATTGCACTAAGCTTCCTTCAAATAGTCTCTGTTCTTTACAGTACCTGGGTTGCATTAATTTACCTAAGTAACACCTGCATTTTCATCCTATAGTTTTCTCACACATGAGGCTATGAAAGTTTCTCCACACCCAAGCTACACAGGGATTGGTAGATATTTTTCATACCATTTCCCCAAATGCATGCATTTTTAAAAATATCTTTCCCAGTGATGCTTCCATAAATTGACATTTTTAACTATTGGTGTTTGGACAACAAGCCTCACATATATACCACTTGTGAAGGTAAGATGTTCTTTGTCTCACAACAGACTTGGAGAAGTAGGAAATACATATTTTCATGGGGAAGCTTGACTCCACAAAATTCTCCCCGTGCCTTTCTCTTCTGTGAATTATCATCATTCTGAGACACTGTATTGAAGCACGTTCTATGGGATGCTCTCCTTCTCACCCTCAAATGCATACACAGTAACAAACTCATTTTGATCTAGAGGCTCTGTAGAATAGGACATGATATGCCTTGCAAAAAAAGGTGCAAAATGGTCCAAGGATCACCTACCATCCTCAATTTCTTGGGGGGAAATGAACAAATGCAATCGGTACATTTCCTGGGGAATAAAAACTCTCCTGCTAGCCTGACACTCACACATGCAAGCAACTTTTTGAATTCAGTATGAACAGCAGAAGGTCTCAGCACTGATGTGTTTGTTCACGGAGAGCCATCAATCATCATCAGCATGCTTTACTTCCAGCTAATGCCACCAAATTCCACCCAGCATAAGAACAAAGCCAGAGAATTCTTGCGTGACATGATTGTGACAGCCAGCCATTCATATCACCCTGAACATTTGAAACTTCTGAATGCCCACATTCTTTGGGGAACTCTGACATAAGCCACTTATTTCAAGGGCTGACTTAATTTCTCCCTTGGGCAATAATGGGCACCATGACCTAAATCTATTTATGTTCAGAAAAAAGTAGTGGGGGGACAAGAAAACCTCTAGAGCATTCAGTACATAAAAAGAAACAAGAGATTCATAAACAGCAATCCATGCATAAATGTACAAAAGATACTGGAGATAGAAGGATATTGCTATTGAAGTTCCATGTTCAGATGACACTTATATCTGATCAAGAGAAATAACAATTTTTTTTTCATGGTGAGTAAAGACTATATTCTCAGCATGTATGAATTTTATTCCAAGACTTATAAAAATCTACTTCTTTACAAAGTAGTTTGCTGCTGACGGAGACTTGGACCATCACATAGTGGTATGCATGAAAAATAGCAGATTATCCAATCACATTTTGATGCCAGCTATAACACACTTCCATGTCAATGAAGGATATGAGAAAAAGAGAGACTTTCCATTTTTAAAAGTCACTCCACTACTCATTCTGGTACTTCCAGTATTTTCAACTCCCTATGAAGAATAAATATTTTTTTAAATTTATAAAATATCAGCTAAAGTACAAAAATGTGATTACGCCAGCAAGGACGGACATTGATGTGGAATTGCTCAATTATGAGAAACATTTTATTGTTTGTTTAGCCTGATCCAGTTGCAGAAACTTTTCTGTACACCAATATGCAGTTCACCATCTCTAGATCTCCATTCACTCTGTTGGAAGAAGCAATTTTGCGAGTTATCACTTTGCACATGTGGAACTCTTCTCTTTTTAGAGTTGGCACATATGCAGCATTTGACAAAAGAGAATTGCATTTTTTACACATGTTTTATTGTTCATGGTGATCATGCAAATCATGCTCATTTGGGGTTATTATAAAATGACTAGATATTATAACTCCTTTCCTTCAAATGTTCCTCAAATTCTACATATGAAGAGTAGCCTTTGGTTTATACTCTCAGCTATATGTCCCCACTGCAATCAAGCAGTACTACACATAGTGCCATATACAAACAGTCATTCCTCCCAGTAGTTGACTTTCTCTTTGATTTTTTTCCTCAAATGCAAGCACACTGGAGCAGAGGATTACTTGTGTTTCTTCTGTAAGATGCTATATACAGTGATAGCATAACCACCACCGTCACCATTGAACTGTGATTTCAGAAAACAAATGTGAGTGACCAAATTCCAGGAGGGCCCTATGAATTGCAAGATGCATTGCTTGTAATTTGATAGCTTTGGTGGGGAACTTAGAAAGAAACAGGATTAAAACAAGAACATCAATTGGCATATTTTCCAAATAGGTGTTAAAGAGCAACTTGAAAAAGACAATGACACAAATGACAAAGAGCTGAACATCACAAACAGATTGCTTGTGACTGATCTAGAAAATATCCAGTGCTCCCATAGAGGGCAATATTGCATAAAATATTGGCTTCTACAAATGAACTAAGGATGAGCCAATTTGTCTTTTAATATACTTTAAAGAAAATTGCTGTGACAATAAATTTGATGCTGCATTTCCCTTCAGTAAAGCTATGACTAATACATACAATCATGCACACAATAACCACATAACAGAGCCTCATTAAAGGTGAAGGAAATTAATTTTGTAGACTAGTCACCAGTAGAGTACAGAGAATAAACAGTCATATTTTAACTTCAGTTTTTCACCAGATGAATAAAATCACAATAAGAACAAGGATCGTGTCCCCTTAGGAAAGATGGTTGCTCAGACTGATAAGCAAAAGAGCATTTTGTGAAACATCTGTAGCCTGTACCATGAAACTCTTTTTCTGTTTTAGTATACACACGATCACAAAATTTTTAGACAGAGATCCCACAACAGATTGTAAAGACAATAAAGACAAATATCTATAGGGTTCTATATATCTGTCACGTTCACATTCTTTTAATTGTCCAAGGACCACAAAGTAGCATTACTTTATTGTTAAAACAAGTATGTAACATAGATTAGGAACCTTTTCCACACCTTCTTCATTTAGCCTACTGAATACTGAATACTATCCCTAAGTATACTTTCCTTGATTGGTTAAAATTGCTGTTCTTATTATGCCTATTCTTGTCTTTTGGGGAGACCCTGGTAATCCTGGGATTTGAACTGCAGAGAGTATTCAGCCAGAGCAGTTTGGTGCCTCATCAAACTACAAACCTCAGGAATTCATATCCTGGAACCATGGCCGTTAAAACAAAATTATAGTGTTATAACTGAGTGGTGTGAATGGGCCCCTACTCTTTCTTCGTCTCCACCCTAGTACTCATTTTACCTGTGCCAGTTCTGTTGGGCTTACAAGTCCTTTTGACCCCCCCTCCATTGCTGTTTTGCTTTTTTCTTCCCTTACTGTTTTCCTCTGTTTCTGATCTTTAGGCCTTTCCGCACTACACTGATTTAGTGCTATTACTTACTTTCAACATCCTATGGATTCCCGGGGTTTGCAGTTTAGGGAGGGGCATTTAGAATTCTCGGCCAGAAAGCTCTTTGGCTTCAGTAAACTGCTAACCCCAGAATTTCACAGGATGTTGAAAGTGGAATAACAGCAATGTAGTATGGAAAGACCCTTAGTATACTAATTCATTTTCTTATGGGAAGAATAAAACGTATGCTTTTCTTTGTTCTGAAACATATGATTTGGGATTCTCCTGAACTTCTCTTGGATTCAGCCTTGGTTGAATAAAATATTTTTTATTATTATTTTGAATCTCTCTCTGGTGTGTAACTTTTGGTTGTATTGTGCTCTAGGGAAACCTGTGCATTGTCACTAACACTATGGTCCTTTCTATAGCTTGCCTTTGTCCTGGTGGTGTCTGGTGATGATGGTGGCAGCAGCTTTCCTGGGAGTGTTCCCCTCCACACCAGCTGCCTCTGGGAAGGAGGAAGCATGATGGTGCTGCCTCTTCCTTCCACAGTACAACCAGCTACTGTCCTAGGTTGCGCTGGGACAGGAAGCACAGCCATTGCACCTCCAGGGTTTCCACAGACAAGGTGAGTGTAGACGCACAGTAGGAGGGCAGCGCGATTGCCAGTTGTTGATAAGGAAAACCCGTCAATGATCTGTGGTGTGATTGTGCCGCCTGTGGACAGGAGAAGGATGGGACTGCAAAGACGTCATGTGTAAGTGTCATCCTGACTCCATCCTTCTCCCATCCCCATGGCAGTTTGGGTGCGCTGAGTGGAAAGGGCCTAGGAATCCTCCACAGTTCCCAGACAATGACATTTTAGTGTAGTAAGTGTCAGAACGTAGCCAGAAAATCCTTTGCTGCCCCCTGTCATTCCCTAGCTACTATATGGCTGTGGTTGGTGGCTGGTTGGGTGGAGGATTAAGAAAACAGTTGCTGCAGCAGCCCTTTTCTGTGTTGCATCAGTGGGTAAGGGTATGAGAGAAGTCCTTCTCAGTTGTTGCACTCCACTTTTGGACTGCCTTCTCTTTGCAGGCCAAACTGGCACCATTGTTTCTTTTCCATAGCAGGACATGTTGTTGTTGTTGTTGCTGTTGTTGTTGTTGTTGTTGTTGTTGTTGTTGTTCTTGCTACTACTACTACTACTACTACTACTACTACTACGGCTAAAGCCTTTGAGTCCTAATTTATTTTTAAGAATCTACATAACTTTTGAACTATTTTAGCCTTTTCACACTGTTTTAACTTATGGAACTGTTTAGTATATTTTTACATCGTTTAAATTGCTCATTGATTTTAATTTGGAATTGCTTAAATTATGTTATTTTATCTGTTTGCCATCTTGAGATCCCATGGTAAGGAGGAGGATAAAACTATTTTAAGAAATAAACAAATGGGGGAAAGACTTTCTCTGTACAGCGAGAACACCCTCAGAAATGTCATATTTTGGAAGACATTTTCACAAGGAGGAGAAAATGGAATAAATTACTCACTGTCCCTGGCAGGAACAAATTTTAGGCAGAATCATATCCCTAGTCATGAAAAAGTTGATCACCACACAAGCTTACTGTAGACTTCACACTCAAAAGGATTCCTTTCAAAGCTGTTTTACAAATGAATAGTTCTGTTTTCTTTCCATGCAATAAAGGGCTCCATCTCCACAGACCTTTGCTTTACCAGTTTTTGATATCTTTTCTCCTCACAGAGCTCCTGTGTTGTTAAGAACTAGATGGGTGCAGATATTCAACAACTGCAGTTTTCCCAGGAGTGGAAATTCACAAAGTTTGAAATCCTTCTTGAAGCATCAAAAGTTATCCATTCATATTCCTAGTAAACATAGAAAGGCTATGGGGGGTAGGGTGGGGAACAAGTGCACAACTCCATTCTCTTCCATGGATTAAATTATCAAAGGTTATTTCCACACAAGACTGTTATAGTGCTATTATTCCACTATCAACATCCTGTGGAATTCTGGGGTATATAGCTTACTGAGGCCAAATTCTAAAGGCCCCTGTCCAAACTGCAAATAGCAGGATTCCATAGGTTGTTGAAAGCGGAACAACAGCACTATAACTGTCTAGTGAGGAAATGGCCATAATGACTGAATAGGGTTCTATCATACTTCTACCACAGAGAAAAGATCAGGCTTTTTTAAAAAAAGAAAGAAAGAAAGAAAGAAAGAAAGAAAGAAAGAAAGAAAGAAAGAAAGAAAGAAAGAAAGACAGAACAAGACAAGCTGCTGTAGTGTCACATCAGCTTCGGAAAGCCAGTGGTAGGATTTCGAAGGCCATTGAACTTCATTTCAAATAAGGCATGGGTGGCACCCTGTCTGTTGGCATTTCTCTGAACTGGAAAGACATTTCTGTTCCAGGAGGCTTTCAGCTCGCCCAGTGAAAATATTTTAATCTGGCTTTCCTATTTTTATTCTACTGCTCCATTTACTTGTCAGTTACTTATAATAACTGCCTCACAACTTGGAAAATTACTTTTAAAAAGTGGTTCACAGTAGCATTATACTTGCTAATGGATTGATATATAAGACATAACAGATTATGTTGCTTGTTAGTTTTAATTATCTCTTAAATTATTTTTAAAAATACACTTAAAAAGGCATGACCTAAAATTTTTCAAAATGATTCCTAAAACTAATATATTTGAAGTAAAGAATAAATGTTGCTTTTTACACTTGTTAATTTTTTTTAAAATGGCTACACCAGTTTGTAGCACATCATTTTCAAGATCTAAAATCAATTTAAAAAAACGCTACTTGTATCTTTTTATCTCTATTATATTTAATTGTGATTTCAGTTTGTCTATTATATATAATTGTGTGTCAGTGTATTTTCATGCTTGTTCCATGTTCTTGAGCATCAAGTATGGAAAAGAACAACATAAACATTTATAATAAACTGGCATATATATCCGGCATTGCCTGGGATTTTATTTTCTCATAGGTAATACTTGATAGAAAGATTTGAGGTCCTGTGTCTCTAATTCTACAAACTGCCTTGTCCTGTACCTGTACCTTTTCCCCATATTTCCCAATCCAATCTGTATTCAGAGTTATTAATATAGACAGGCTGGGTTCCTGAGGGAATACACTGCCCTCCTCTTTCTTGCTGCTATGCCTCGTCTCCATACCAACTGGTCTATTCTCTGGCTGAGAATTCTAAAGGCCTCTCCCTAAACTGAAGACCCCAGGATTCCATAGAATATTCTGAGGCAGCCAATCATATGAGGTCTTCACCTGACACAGACAAAAAACGTACAAACTTTGACTTTTATATAGTAGATAATAGGTTGGATCTATATTTAATCATACTTAAGACTACAGCTCTTGAAATTAATGAGACTTAAATTATTCTTGACCCAAGTTAGATCTCACTCATTTCATTGGTCTTCTCTAAATCCAGATCCATCTCAACAAATCAGTTATAAGGTAGACAATTTAGGATCATCAGTATTGTATAATAAGCATGGTGAAGTGCATACTGAGGAATTGGACAGTGATCTTTGCTATATCACTGTTTTCATCTCTGGAAGGTAGGAGCAAATGCTATTGTGACTGGTTCAGCACCTACATGACCCAGCAGAGGGCTGTGCTACTGTATTTCTACTCCCCTTCCCTCCAGTGTAACCTATATTTTCCATGCCACAAAATACCTCCATGGCATTCTCATGTGTACTTGTTGGAGACCTGGGAGAAATTATGTCTTCTAATTTCTCCTGGTTACAGAACTGCACCTGGGAAAGGTTCTGATCATATGAAGAAGAAGAAAAAACCTATGTCAGGAGCAGGCAAAGTGTAGCCCTGCAGATAATATTGAATTCCAGTCCTCAACATTTATCAACATTGCCAATACTGACTAAGGCTTCTGGGAGCTAAGGTTCAGTAATATTGGGAGAGTCACACAATTTGCATCCCTTGGACAGTAGGTTGTGCCCTGCTATATTACTTGCAAAGAAACTAAGGCTATTTCTGCACTACACTGTTATAGTGCTATTATTCCACTTTCATCATCCTATGGATTCCTGGGACTTGAAGTTTGGAGAGGGGCATTTAGAATTCTCAGCCAGAGAGCTCTTTGACCTCAGTAAACTACAACCCTGAGAATTCCAGATGCTGGAAGTGGAATAATAGCATTATAACAGTGTAGGGTAGAAATGGCTTAAGAAAAGAGATCTTTACTTCTATAAAGAACCTCTGACAGGAGTCTTTCTGACTAGGAAATCAACAGTGTGTGTATGTGTGTGTGTGTGCCAGTCAACTCAACACTTACGTAATGGGATAAGATAAGGCTCTAGAGAAGAGGTTCACACATGGCTCATGTGAATGAGTGTGTAAAAGGGATTTTTATACCCATGTGCACTCTCTCTCTCTCTCTCATTCTCTCTTTCACACACACACACAAACACACACGTGCACACACACACTAAGCTCCCTAGCATTCTTATGATGAAAAGCAGTATTATAGTGGTAATAGCCTGCATTGAAGATATTAAGGACAGCATGCAGGAACTGCCACTTGATGCTCCATAAGCTAGCAAGCAGACAGTGTACCCATTGTTGTTGCTGTGTGTCTTCAAGTCACTTCCAACTTATGGCAACTCCAAGGCAAACCCATCATAGGATTTTTGGGGGGCTGAGAGTGTGTGACATGCCAAGAATCACCCAGTGGGTTTCCACGGCTTAGTGGGAAATCGAACCCTGGTTTCCAGAGTCATAGCCTAATTCTCAAACCATACTTCTATAGCACTGTGATACCACTTCAAATATTATGGCTCCATCCTATGGTATCCTAACATTTGTAGTTTCATTAGATTCTCAGAATTCATCTGAACTACAGCAGTAGAGCTCTTTAGGAGAGAATTCTAAGTAATTGCCAAACTATTTAGCTCACCAAACTGCAAATAGCAGCGTTTCTTAAGATGGAGGTATTGCAGATAAAGTGATAAGAAACTGGTACAGCTGCTAAGTATAGAGACACTCAAAGTTTGCTGTCCTTAAACAACCACTGAATATCCTGTGTGGCATTAATTATTTATTAATTACGACAAAACTTAATCTGCTAAGATTTCAATGGGTCTAATACAATTAAGGCCCTTTTCACACCTTATCTTCTTCCGGTGCTGGGGTACGGGGATTGCGCTAGCAGCCTCTGGTAAGAGGCTCTTGCATCTCTGCTGCTTTAGCTCCCCATGAAGTGCCTGCTTGCATGAGACCCCCGCCTCTTCCTTCTGCAGCACAGCTTGGAACTTTCCCAGGCTGTGCTGGGGCAGGAAGCACGACCAGTGCAGCTCCGGAGGCTCCACACGCCAAATAAGTGCGCACAGGGCCCAGGAGCAATGTACGATCGTGCACCATTTTCAACTTCCAGCCCAAAATGAAAAGGTGTGTGCTCAGCGCCCGCTGGCCCCTGGAGCATTCCACGATTGCGAGTGTGTCATGCAGATCACTCCTCACAATCGTGTGACTCTCCAGGCACCCTTTTGTATGGAAAATGCTGTGCGGAAAGGACATAACTTTCCAGATTTCTGAGAACTGGTACACGGATTTATGTTTAAATCAAAGACACTAAAGAAGGAGGTTTGTCACGTGCACAGTGGTTGTGATTTAATGCAAAACAAAAGCAAAACCCCTAAAAAGTTGGGTTGGGTAGAAATAAAAGTGAAAACAGTGTAACATGTGTCTTGTGACAATGTTTAACCATTTACCTAGTTCACTTTAAATCAGACATATTATTTAGCTGATACTATACCTTTTTGCTTTGTATTAAGAACATCCTGAACACCAGGTAATAGAAATATACATCCAGTGTAATGGGTTAGGTTTCATAAATGCATATTTTACAATTTTGTATCAACAGAGAGAGAGAGAGAGAGGAAAGAGAGATAGATTGTCCCTTGCTGTTAACTGAGGGGAAAATGTAAAGATGAGGAAACTTTCACCCCAAAGGAATTAAATTTCACTATCATATTAGAGGACAGATCGTAAGAAAAATTCCCCGGAAATAGTCTTATTGCTTGTAACTCAGCCACAGATCTTCTAAAATTCATGCTTCAAAACTCCAGTTAATTAATAATGATGGTGAAGCAGGAAGATTGACTGGAGTCCTGTCAAAAGCACCCTGGGCCTCCTAACAAAAGCAGTGAAGTATATAATAATCAGGAAGCATGACAGTTGATGCTATAATATAAAAATAAGCATATTTTCACTATTCTGATGCATTAATTATTGAATGTGCACTCCTGCTAAGTTGTTGTTGGTTGTGTTATTTCCATAATCAAACAATTGTTGGCAAATATTAATTGCTTGCAATGTAGTTGTTTGGTAAACTCATCAATCTGTCTTGAATTCTGAAGCCATTTTCTATGATGATTGTCCCCAATTTCAAGAAAAGCCAGATAGTAGTGAGAAAAAGGGAATTTCTAGTCATGGTACATTGCTCATGAACTGAGCAATGTGAAGCATACATTTTTTAAAATTTGTTTTTACCAACGAGGTGCTTTGCTATGTGTGTGTCTCGCTTCGAGATTTGATGCTTTTCCTATTCTATATGGTAAACCTCACTTCACAAAGAACACTACTTTGAGTATCACTCCGTCTAATACATCAGAGTGGTTTGGAATTTTAAATGTTTTGGATATAGGTCACATTGGACTATGAAGACAAGATATGACCCTAGGATCTTTCTGAAGAAGCCCACTCATTTATTAAAAATAATTTCCTGATATAGGAAATGAATGAGAAAGGATTAATGTGATCAGCTGATCGTGTTTTTTTTTTAATTAAAACCTAATTCATTGTGTTTCTGTAACAAGGGGCAAATTTATTAAGTATATGTCAAATTGCCATTAAAATTAGTTAAATGTCTGCACCAAGAACATTAGAAAATGAGCCTGGAGAATGTCATCCAAGGTTTTATTTCCCACTCTTGTTTTGAGATTGGCAAGGAAGGAAATTTCCAAATAATTTTTTGAAAGCCCCATTTTTCATCATCACCTTGACAAAATTCCTTTTTTCCTCCCTCTGCCCTTTCTCATTGACATTGTGGGTTAGCCCACCAAATACTAAATGGTAATTTCCTAAATCACTGCCTTTACTTTGGCTCCAGCCACTGGAGATCTGTAACATGAGACCAACTCAGGTTATTTCGGTACAATACTGTTATAGTGCTATTATTCCACTTTCAACATCCTATAGAATCTTGAATTTTGCAGTTTAGTGAGAGGCATTTAGAATTCTCAGCTAGAGGGCTCTTTGGCCTCAATAAACTACAAACCCCAGAACTCCACAGGATGTTGAAAGTAGAATAATAGCACTATAACAGTAAGGAGCAGAAATGACCTTAATCTTGACATCATGGGTTATCGTGTTGCATACTAAATAAGCACTTGCTTTCATTAATGCTTATAGAGACTTTTTGTTTTTAAAACTTTCCAGGCAACTTGTTATATCAATAAATTGTTCTCATAAAATCTTTCTAGTTTTTGATTTGTGCTGTAAGGTAATGGCAAGATTTCTTGACATAGCATTAGGGATAGATAAAGTATGTGCAAAAAAGCCAGGTATGAATTTTGCATGCTAACTCAGATAATAGCATCAACTATGGGTGGTATCTCGCCTCTGAACGAATGTCTTGAAGCAGTAATGGACTGGATGAGGAAAAACAGACTGAAGCTGAATCCAGATAAGACCGAGGTACTCGCTGTTAAGGGCCCTGGTCCAGATATGGAGATCTGCCAACCAATTCTAGACGGGGTCACACTTCCCCTGAAAGACTGTGTCCACAGTTTGGGGGTGCTCCTGGACTCAGCACTCCAGATGACAGCTCAAATACATGCGGCGGCCAGGAGTGCCTGTTATCAGCTTCGGCTGATACGCCGGCTGCGCCCCTTCCTGGAGCTGGAACACCTAAAAACAGTGGTGCATGCGCTGGTAACTTCACGACTTGACTTCTGCAATGCGCTCTACATAGGGCTACCCATGTGCTTAGTCCAGAAACTTCAATTATTTCAGAATATGGCAGCCAGGTTGGTTACCGGTAGACCTAAAACTGACCACATAACACCAATTCTGAAGTCTTTACATTGGCTGCCTATTAGTTTCCGGGCACAGTACAAGGTGTTGGTTTTTACCTTTAAAGCCCTTTATGGCTTGGGGCCAGCCTACCTGCGGGATCGCCTTCTCCCATATAATCCGCCCCGCACACTAAGGTCCTCTGGGAGGAATCTACTGCAGCCAGTCAGAACTAGGTTGGCTGCAGTTATCCAGAGGACCTTCTCTTCCATCGCTCCCAAGTTATGGAATGGCCTGCCGGAGGAGACCCGGCATATTACCAGTCTTGACTGCTTTAAAAAAGCAGTAAAGACTGTTCTCTTCCGACAGGCCTTCCCAGACTAGTACTTCCACCGCCTCCCACCAACTGTCTTGCTGTTCTTTTAATAGTCAGTTGATTGTTGTTAATTGTTAATTGTTGTGTGTTTTAGGGGGTTGGTTCTAGGTGGATTGGTGGGTGGGAAGGATTGGGTATGTTTTTTAATGTTTTTTGATGTAATTAATGTATTATTGCTGTTTGCCACCTCGATCCATGGGGAGAGGTGGGATAGAAATAATAATAATAATAATAATAATAATAATAATAATAATAATAATAATAATAATAATAATAAAAAAAAAAAAACACTTCCTTTAAGAAAAAAAGTCAGAAAATAATTTCATCCTTACTAGCCCTGATGGATGTAGACATTGACATTTACACAGGTGACCAACATACATAGCTACATACATTATTACTATTGCATGATGTGTAATAACATGGCTGTTATTACTATTGCAAAATGGCAGGTGAACTTTGGAAACTACATTTTTACCTGAAGGTATCATGCATTGCTTGGTGAAGTTGCTTGTTCTTGTTGCGAGTATTCCAATCATTTCCAATTTAGGGCAACCCTAAGTCAAACCTATCACATGGTTTTCTAGGCAAGATTTGTTCAGAAGGGGTTTGTCTTAGCCTTCCTCTAAGGCTGAGAGTGTGTGATTTGCCCAAGATCATCCAGTAGGTTTTCACTGTTGAGCAGGTTTTCAAACCCTGGTCTCTACAGATATAATCCAACACTCAAACCACTATACCATGCTGGGTCTCAGCCAGGTTGCTAGCTAGCAGGGTGCAAAGACATGGCCTTTGAATGGCCAGTGGTACCTGGTTTAGGCTGATGACACAACTAGACTAAATCTAATTTTGTTCTAGACCATTTGGCATCCTTTTAGCAATTCTGTCATTTGTTGCCACTTTTCAACATCTGTACCATCATCAGTCTCCCAGATTTGAGTATGTTGTTAATGGATTTGGAAATATGTTTTCTACCTGAAGGGTAGGATCAATGTGCTTTATGTAAATAAATAAAAATCAGAATATAAGAGATATTTATTCAGAGATTTAAAAAAGGACATTACAAAGATTTGTGTAAAAAAATATTAATTTTTCAACTAATTATGCTGGTGAACTTTATTTGTATCTTCCCTTTTATCACAGTCTTCAGAATTCAGTGTGACTTTGGCATTTATCATTTTGCTCCACCAAAATAAGATGGTAGGAAAGATTAGCCATTAGCCATCTTTAAGTATCTAAGCAAAGCAACAGCAGGATGGGGAGAAATTATTGGGTACTTAAAGCGTGTAATGGCTTGCAGGTAAGAGAGAAAAAATTCACATTAAGCATTAGTAAAAAAGAAACGAAAAAGGGGGGAAAAGAACCTTAATCTTAAGGTCAAATGGGCAATGGAATAATTTAACCAGGAAAGTAAATGAGACATCGTTACACACTGAGGTGATGAAGTGAAAATTAGAAATAAAAAGAGGGGAAATACTGTAAAGAAAGTACTAGAAGATATTCTTCAGGGAGCCATCTTGCAGTGTATAAACATTGGAAATCTAGCATATCCTTTAAGTCTAGTATTTTAACCTCTGTGGTTGTTAAGAGGCTAGGTAGATAGATTTAACTAGATGAATCACAAGATCCATATGTTGGCCTTGTATTTTTTTTTTTTAAGGTCACTAATGCATTACAGAGAAAATATTATATCTTGCTTGAAACACTAAAACTAACTGCTATTTAAGCAAAGGCATTTGTGTGATCGTTCTCCCATATCACCTACTACTGCCCACTGTCCAGAAGCAAATTAAGCACTCTATAATGATTATGCTTGTAATAGGCAACTGTTGTAATCTACAATATATACTGCTCAAAGACTTGTAGCAATCATAAAGATTACTTTCTGTACTGTCAGGTTTCTGTACTGTGGAATTACAAGGATTTATTGCATAGACCCAAAAAGGGAGGGAAGAAAGCTGTCTACTGATAAGCTCACATATCAAAAATATGCAAAAAAGTTCCTCCTGCTTTTGGCTAGAAATGCAGCTGCATTCATCTCCTGCATTCTAATTTGGCCAAAGATATAACAAGGCAAAGAATGTAAAGAGTCTCCTCCTGCAATATTCTAGTACTGTACATATTCACTTGGGATAGAAAATAAAATAAAATTATTCAACATGCACATTAAGCCAAGGCCCAATTAGCAATGGTTTAGTTGGTGCATTTATTCCAGGCTCCCCACTGGCTAAGAGCCCTCTGTCCACTTCTTCCTTGATTACATCCTGCATCTCTTAATGCTTTTGTTATCTATTTTGTTGTTACTTGACTAACTGGTAAAAATCATACTGTGCAACAGTTCTTTTTGTCCTGGACTCTTTAAGAGGCTCTGTTGCAGGGGCAAGCAAGCTGGGATCTATTAGGAGAGATAAGGAGAACCAACACTATGCTCCTTGGAGAAATGGCTGAAAGAATGCTCAGAGAGCTCACATATGGAGACAGAGACATGGGGTGACATTCTTTTGTGTATCTGTTTGTGCATTTGCATGCATGTGACTTAGTAGGATGTGGGGCTTGGGTAATGGTTTATGTATCTGTGTGTCAGAGAAAAAGTAATCGTGTGAGAGGAAGAGAAAGGGTGTGTTTTGACTTTCTGTGTGAGAGGGAAGAGTTTGTGCATTTCTGTGTGTGAATGAATGTTAAAGAGAGAAATGAGGAAATGTGTTTTCTTGCTTATCTCTGTGTGTGAGACATAGGGAACAGTGTATGCGTATTTGTGTGGGGGGTATGTATGTGTTTGTGTATTGGTTCTTGCACGGGGAAAATTGGAGTCTGCATCCACAAGAGCAGCATTTAATTTAAATCTATGGTATAATAATCAATATATCTACTCAGAAGTAAACCCCAGTGAGATTAGTGGGACTTTTTCCCATGGAAATAGGTTACAATCCCAAGGACAACTGAGAGTTCCTAAAAACACTCTTGGTAATTCATCCATTTTTATGACAGTCATCCCTACCCTCACTCCAACCCCCAAATATACATTTTAACTATTCTCATTCCATTTATCTTCCAGAACGGAAGGTGTTGTACATTATTTTTTTACTGTCCCTGCTTTTATTATAACACCAATCTTTTGAAGTAAGCTGAGCCAAGAGTTGGCTCATGGTGACGATATGAAATTTATGTGGAAAGTAGGATTTGAATTTGATAATATCATTGTCATGCCCTGCCTTGGAGACCCTGGTTGTGAGGAAGAGGATTTGGTGACAGTCATCATCTGAATCTATTGTTGTTGTTGTTGTTGTTGTTGTTGTGTCCCTTTAAGTCATTTCTGACTTATGGCCACCCTAAGGTGAACCTATCACAGGGTTTTCTGGGGCCAAGAGAATATGACATGCCTGTGATTACCCAGTGGGTTTCCATGGCCAGGGAACTCAATTGTACTTTCAAAGGTCAGAATGCAATGCTAAAAGCCTTACACCACACTGGCTTTATCTATAGTAGGGATGGTAATCTATAGAATCTATAACATGAATGGTAATTCTTAATTTTCCTATCCTGATAGGTATCGGGAGAAATCCATCTGTTTTTCTTCCTGTGCTTTCAGGAGGTGTGGGAATTTTTTTCCCCAAGACTACAGGAAGCTGCACAGCTTTCTCTCGAAAATATGCAGCTTTCATTGAAAAGTGCAATTTTTTGATCAGACATGTACTATATACTGTTTTTCTACAACTTTCCCTTCCTTCTTGCCACCAGGTTGGGAATTTCCTTCCTCACCTCAACCTCCTCAGCCCATTTAACAGCTGGAACATCTTTTCACACCTGACGAGTTCTATGCAACTTTGGTTCTGGAGGGGAAGAAGAGAGGGAGAGTTGCAGAAAAACAGTACCTAATATATGTCAGCTGGAAAAGCTGAGCATTCTTCAGTGAAAGATGTTCAGTTTTGGGCTGGGAAAAAAAAAAAAAAACAAGTCCCAGCAAAGCTGTATGAGCTTTGCATTTTTTTCCCCCTTCCTGCACCCATTCCCAAAGGGGTCAGGAACTCCAATTTTGACCACAATCAGGAAGCTGGTGAATTTCCATCCCATCCCATCCCATCCCATCCCTAATGTATAGACTCCTAGAACTTTAGTAGTGGAATGTATCTCAAAGGTAATCTATGTAATCCAACCTCCTATCAGTGCAGGTATCCAAAGCTTTGATGTGGCTCAAAAGAGGTAGCTCTGAAGACATGACCTCCCTGCTCCAATAAAGACATCCCAAAGCTCTTGAGTTGACTGACCCTCCCCTCCCCTTGGTTGGCAACATTATTTGTGCATTGCTGTTTTCCCTTCTGAAATCTTGTAAAGTATGAAAAAAATGTGATTAGATCAGAGTGATACTCTAACGGAATTTGCAAGGGTGAAAATGGGTTCTACCATCTTGGAAGCTAGGCAGTATCAACTGTGGTTATGAATACCAGGTGCTATAGGCTACATTTCAGAGGAAAGAACTGGCAAAACTACCTCTGAGTATTCCTTGCCTAAGAAAACCATATGAAATTTACGACTTTGCCTAAGCTGATATTGAAAGCATGTAGTACTTGCTCCAGGGCTTTAACACAGCCTTCAATCCAGCCTTTAATGAAGCTGCTTTATACAATGATGGCATAATGGTCCATACAGGCTAGCACCAGAACTTGGAAAAACTACTGTTTGGACTAGAATCCATTGGAATACACTATTTATTTTGCTGAGGGATTCTGGGAGTTGTAGTCCAAACAGTGAAATTTCCAAGCTCTGGTCAGTATTGTCAAAAGGAGAGGTAAAGAAGACATGGAAATGTTCTTATCCTTGTTGAAAAAGGATGGCCTGACCTATCAAGACAGTTTGGCAGTGGTGATGAGGAGGTCAACAGTGGTATTTTTATTGCAGTCATTTATTGCATTTTGGTACTTTGTAAAAAAAAAATCATTTGTGTGAAAAACATTGGTCTGCGCAATAAATAGTTTTGCATAGTTAACAGTGCTATTTGTACAATATCAATGTTTTCTATACAAAACCCCTTTTATTTATAGACAATGGCCAAGATCCTAGATTCTAACTACTTAATTAAAGCAGTGTCCCCTGGCCCAGTCCCTTCCCCCATCCTGTTTTATTGGGCAGCAGCTGTTGTGAACAACAGAAGTCTGTTTCCTTATGATTCGGATCACAGCATACTGATCATAGAATCAATTAAAGCATACCTGACAGGTGACTGTCCAGCCTCTATTTAATCTCCAAAGAAATAGATTCTACCACACTCTGAGGCAGCATATTCCACTGTTGTACTATTGTCAAGTCAGGTGTAATCCATCCCATATTTATACATTTCATTTTTTTCTGCCTAAGTGTAGTACTTTATAATTCCTTCCTGTCGAAAATCATTTTATTAGTTCTCACCCTCTCCTTTCAGTGATGTCTGGAACAAAAATCAGAAGCAGGATCCTTGTCATAATTCTTCCTTGCTCTGGAGATTGCTGGCAAGAGTGGGGTGGAAACATCAAAATGTTGCATCCTGAATGATAGAACAAACCTTTGTTGCTTGCAGTACCTGCTGCCTTGTAGGGCAGAACTGGAGGACTTTTATAATCATGGTAGTAGTACCACTTTTGTGAATACACAGGGTTTGTGAGTATGAATCAGATAGTGATGCATAACTCTAATTTATGCATCTGTAACTGCAATAGTGAATTCCAGACAACAGTGAATTCTAGCCAACAATCTTTACAACCTGTTTCAGCATTAATTTGCCTGTTTTTAAAAATATACAAAAAAATCACTTTTAAACATATATTTGCCTCTTTGATTTCTAGTTTGTAATGGTACATGTTTTGCATTAGTTTTGTTCTTTTTAAGTATGTGTATAACACCCTAGGATCACTTGGTAGTTTGTATACTTCAATAATAAAGAAATGCAATATGATAATTGCTTTTTTAGATTTTTTCCAAGCAGAGAATCATACTGAAACTTTGGGAAAGTGAAAAAACGGAACATTTGGTAAGCAAACTGGAATCTGGTCATTTTGTATCAAAACTCATGACGATCGAATTCCTCAAACATCCCTAGTCCCACTGAGTCTTATTTCATTGTAAAACAATCCCTCTTTGAAAAAGGCTAGATGTTCCTCTGAAGTCATTGATACAATAGTGTGGAAAGCATGCCAAAGGCTTAATTTTTAAAGGCACTAATTGCATTTGATGCTACCATCATACATTAAGTGGCAACTGTCACATCTATACGTTATCAGTGTGCAGAGCCTTAGGTGTGAAGTGTGCTCTTTATTCTGTCTCTCTCACTCTTGGTCTCACACATGCTGTGAAGTGCGTGCTACAACAGCTGCAAGCTACCTCTCCAGGCCTGCTAGAAAGAATCTAACCCTTTAAAAATAGTTGGGGAGGTTGAAAAGCTCTCCCTGAATGTCAGTCACATTCAACAGCTGCCAGGCATGGATTATGTTAGCTTAAGGCAGAGCTCAGCTTATATCAGTTTGTTCCCCCTCTTCTAATCACACTGACTTTGGTGGGAAGGGGTCTGAATCCAGACTGAGAGGAGTACCCAAAAAAGCATGTTGCTTTAGCCACCAAAATCCTAAGATTTCTGATCTGGGAACAAATGGATTACTACTCTGATGCGATTTATTGAGTGAAAGCAAAAGAACACACATCTAGGTGTGCACTGCTTCAGACAGTGAATTTGCTCCTGAGTTTAGTCTAAACTTTAAAGGAGCTTTCTCAAGTGTTGAACGCTTTCCCTAAAATAATGTCAGATCATTTAAAATCTGAGATGAATAAACACAGAATATGTTGGATTTCACATGTTATTATTAGTGATTTACTTAAATGAAAGACAGAACTTCCAAGCTTCTTCCCAAATCCTTCCCATGCTTACACTTCGCTTTCACTATAGGAAATACTGCTGTAATTTTCCTCCTGGATATGAACAAGTGCTTCTCTTGGTACTTCTTCCTATTCAACATTTCCAAATTCTGGCATTTCCTTTCTGTTCTCAAGGTATAATTTCTAAATTAATTTAACTAAATGGATACAATATATCAAAGACAGAAAAGAAATGCATTTCATTCTAGTGTTTGTACACATTGTCCCAGTATTTCCTGAGCCTCTGGCACACTTTGCATGTTAAAATCACACTTTCAGAATTTGGTGGTACTATTTCTAAAGCACAAAATATAGTCAAAAGGATATACAAATGACATATATCAAGGGGAAATTCACACAAAGGCACATTGTGTTAGGGAAAATACTTACAAAAATGTGCAAATCCTGTCTTGATCCCCACCATCAATTGACATTGTAGTAATTGTTAGTTATCTACCTTGTTTTTGTTGTAAGGATTTTAGGGATGGAGAGTAATGCTTATAGGATCTTATGTTTCATGTACCCAAATAGCTTGGCTAGCATGGATTTAGTGTAGTTTGGCTTGGTTGCTGGATGAGGCTCCCCTTTAGGCCCCAAAATGCGTGGTATCATGCTAGAAATCTAATACTGTGCTGCTAAACAAATAAATCTATCCAAATAGATAGACAGAATGAGAAGTTATTAAATTCAATTGTTTTTGTATGCCTTCAAGCCATTCCTACTTATGGTGATCTAAAGGTGAACCTATCATAGTTTTTTCTAGGCTAAATTTCTTCAAAGGGTGTTTGTCACTGTTTTCCTTGGAGGCTAAGAAAATGTGACTCAATGTCACTCAGTGTGTCTCTCAGCAGGTTTCCATGATTGAACCTTGGTCTACCAGAGTCCTAGTCCAATGCTCAAATCACTATCGCATGCTGATTTTCTCAAACTCAACTACTGAAGCACAAAGATGTGTCTTACCTCAGTGGTTCTTAACCTGGGGACCCATGGAGGTCTATGGAGCTCACACAGGGCTTTTGCAAAGCCTTGCTGTTAGACACCACTACCAGTGGCAGCAACAGGGATGTGTCAGTGGGAGGTGCAGGTACTCAAACTGTGCACATCTAGACTTCTTCCTCATTTGCAAATGAGGTGTGTGTGCATGCCCAGACTATGATCCTGGATACCAAGGTTTGAATCCCCACTCGGCCATGGAAACCCACCGAGTAACCTCAGGCAAGTCATTCTTTCAGCCTCAGATAAAGACAAAACCAACAAATCTTGCCAAGAAATTCCCCCCAATAGGTTTGCCTTAGAATTGCCATAAGTCAATTTTCAAAGGTGGGGTTGAAGACATGACAGCTAGAAAGAATCCCTCCCCCCATCAGTGGCACTTTGCTGTTGTGAGCCTTCAAATCACTTCTGACTTTTGGCAATCCTAAAGTGAACCTCTCACAGAGTATTTTGGGCAAGATTTGTTCAGAAGGGATTTGCCTTTGGCTTCTTCTGAGGCTGAGAGAATGTGACTTGCCCAAGGTCACCCAGTATCCAAGCAAGGATTTGAATCCTAGTCTCCAGAAGTCTTAAATAAATAATAAATATTGGACTATTTAAATAAATATATTGGAATATTTTCATCTAAAAAAGTACCTGCTCAGATTTTCAGTCTGAATAATATAAGAATGTGATTCCACACCTTGGACAATTTCTTTAAAATTATGTCTCAGGCTAAATTCACAATCCAGCTGACATGGAAGCCATCAGACACTATTACTGGAAGAAAAAAAAATCCTCTTTGTAGTTAAATAGCAGATTTCTACTAAGAAAGGCACTCTTGTTTTTTGAACAGTTCTGCATGCTCCCAAAGATATAGGCTCATTATGTCCTGAAAGTGTAGTATACTTACACCACAAACCATTGTGGCAAGCCATGTCCAAACGGTGTTGCCCCATTTTAGCATTAAACATTCTTCCTCAAAACACCAGCAGAGAAACATTAGCTGTGGGACTCTATGAGATGCTATATTGATTTTTTTTTCTCCTTTCAGCTTCAAAGCCTATTTCACACTGTATGGTAGAGAAGCAGATGTTTGGGATTTGCTAAATAGTTACGCATTAAACTACCTTGGCCTCTGAGTTTCATTGTGATTTTCAAACAAAGCTAAATTTCTTAGCCTGAATTCTACCCTTTAAGACATCCATGCAAAAGTAATTTAAACTCAATTTATTTAAAAAATAAATAAATCTGGAACCATAGGGAACCTCATAAAACCTGAAGTTCAAGAACCTAACCTTTTACAAAGCATGCAGGAATATGAAATGGTAATGATAATTGGACCAAGGGGGAAAAGAAAGCCAGAAAGACCAAAGTGGCATATTTTACCTGAGTTATTCCAGCTGAGCTTTTGAAAATAATTGAAAATAATTATGCTTTTCTATCCCATTTTTCTCTAGACCCACACACCCGCTATGTTATAATAATACAGCTCCACAATGACTTCAGATCTGTAATTAAAACACATTCACAGCAAGCTTACTCAATATGCAGGAACAGATGAGATGGACATGCAGCAAGTTTAGACATTTAGAAGATGGATTCCCTTCCCCAGCTTTGGCTGGAATTCTGTTTTTAAGACCCAGCCAGGGCGAGGAGAGATCAATTAATTGTTGGATGATGAGTCAACACATATGTAACACTCAGGCCATTTCTGCATTACACTGTTACAATGCTATTATTTCACTTTCAACATCCTGTGGAATTCTGGGGTTTGTAGTTTACTAAGGCCAAAGAGCTTTCTGGCTGAGAGTTTTAAATGCCTCTCCCTAAACTTCAAACCTCAGGATTCCATAGGATGTTGAAAGTGGAATAATAGCACTTTAACAGTGTAGTGTGGAAATGGCCTCAGTGCTAAAGCAGGTATACTCTTGTCAGGACTGACAAAAGGATTTAGGTCTTTACCTTTAAATAACATTCATGGGAAAATAAGCTGTTGTTGTTGTTGTTGCTATTGTGTTCCTTCAAGTCATTTCTAACTTATGGTGATCCTGTCATGGGGTTTTCTGGGGGCTGAGAGTGTGTGGTGCACCCAAAGTCATCCAATGGGTTTCCATGGTCAACCAGGGAATTGGGTTGTAGTCCAGTGCTCAAGCCATATAGTCTTGGCCCCCTGAAAAGGCCATATCACAATTACTGTGCAATAGGAATATTTCCAGTAGGAAGAATGCAAGATGCAAAAGTTAGGTAAAATAAGATCTTGATCCTTTTGAACCATTCAAACAGATTTGCCCTGAGGGCCCTGTAATGAGAGAATTCATGTGACAGAATGTTCTCCTCAAGCCAAGAAATAGGGACTGGAATTTTTGTATGCATAATCACTGTAGGTATGTTGCTATGCAGTGAATCTCAGCCTAACCACTTCCAATCTGCATTTGTTCATCCTCAGTGATGTATTTTAAGTCTTTTACTCCAAGTCTCAAGTCAAGTCTCTAGTCCCTACATTCAAGTCCCAAGTGAAGTCTTAGGTCTGGTAGTTAAATTTAACAGGGAAAAAAAAAGAGGCAGTAGTGGGATGTGATGGGGGGCTAGGGTTAAGTTGAAAGTAGGCAGGATTGGAAAGTACCATTAGCCATTGAAGAACAAACAGCCCTTTTCTGAAGAAAACTGCTCCCCCCTCTGCCATGGCTGGGAGCAATGTCCTGCTTTTCCTGTTTACTCGCAAGTAATCAGGACTAGAAGGAAGCTCTCAGCCATGGAAGAACAGGCAGTTGTACCACCAACCCTTTCCTCTTCCCCCACCCTACTGCATCCCTGTCATCTGCCCCCCAAATTATTGTCTCCCTGAGTGAGGTTCTCCAGGACTTCCCCCATGCTGAAACCACTCTACGTCCACACACAAGCTGAAAAACCATGTTTTCTCCTCTTCAATTTTCCTATGCTTTTGCATTTCTATAAATGGCTTCTCAAAACAAACAAACAAAACAAAACAAACAGAAAACAAGGGAGAGATGGGGATAAGAAACATACACAACTCTACTTGAGTCATCAACATAATGTTCCCTGATGGCTGATTAGAGAAAAGCTGGAGGAGATGGGATTACCAAGGGCAGCAAGTTGGTCGCTAAAAATAGGTGAGTCACAAGTCGAGTTGAGTCTATCCATCATTATTGCCAAGTTGAGTCACTGAAGTGACTTGAGTCTGATTCGAGTTTGAGTCAATTGACTCGAGTCTACATCACTGTTGATCAGCAGCTACTGCGATGGATAGCAGTCTGTTTTCCTGTCTCTCTGCCTGCTGTTTCTACCCTCCCCATGAACATTCTGTGGTGCAGCAGAATTGGAGTCCCTGTAACAAGTCCCCTGTGCACTGGGGATTGCTAGTGCAAGGGGAGTGGGAAGGCGAGTCATTTGCTTTCTAACTGACAGGAGAACAGCCCTGTAAATCACAGAAACTGCTATCTTGGAAGTAGGATTGGGGGGCTTTCATGGTCTATGTAGCCCATAGGGGCTATATAGGGATCATGAATGCTTAACAGTCACAAGTGTATAATTCTAGGATATACATTTGTAACTACCATAGAAGATTCTAGACAGGGTGAGTCATCCATGTATACTTTCCATATCTCAAAACTTGAGGGATAAGTTTGAGGCACAGTTTTTCACTGTAAAGGTGCCTCCAATTTCTTGTTGTTGTTGATGATGTTGTATACCTTCGAGTCATTTCCAACTTATGGCAACCCTAAGGTGGACCAGGGATTTCTTGGCAAGATTTCTTTAGAGGCGCTTTGCTTTTGTCTCCCTCTGAGGTTGAGCATGTGTGACTTGCTCAGGGGTTTGAACCCTGGTCTCCAGAGTTATAGCCCAACACTCAAACAATTATACTGCACTGACTCTCTATGATACTTCCTCTCCATACTAAAATTTCACATTGAACAAATGTTCAAAGAAAGCAACATCCAAAGTCAATGTTTCCATCCATGACTTTGTAAAAAACAACAACAGGAGGAAAGCAGAATGCATAAATACCCATTTTGTCCCAGGGACCACCCAAATCTGCCTTGATTACTACCTTGGATGGCTGAGTGGAGCATCACCTGGAGAGAACATCAGGGCAGGGCCACTTTTTATGTCCTCCTATAATTCAGACCCCACATTCTTAAATTGTGATGTTATGTTTCACCTTTTTCCTGAACAGGACCCAGAACTAGACTCACTGATTGCATTCTCACAACAAACATTGCATACAATTAACACTGAATTTGACAACACTGAATTTGAGTTTTGAATTTTGTGGTTTGGTAGAATTAGCAGAGCTAGGAACATGGAAATCCTTCTCAGACTTTAATGTTGTGTAGTCAACAATCCTAGACAAAAAAAAATCCCAAATTATCTGAGTGTCACTTGATCAAGATGGACCTGCAATACAATATTTTTCTGTCTTCATATGGTTCTTTGGGGGGGGGGTTGGGGGGAGGTTGCCCCCCAAACTTTAAACAATTTGGCTACCCATGTCAGTTTCCCAGGCAATATGCTTGCCCACAAAGATTGGTCTTTTTAATATTAATTGTTTCTGTTTCCTTGGTCACCACTTGAAAAAGGCTGACATTTTGACTATTATATGTTGTTGGAGTGATAAAGTCATTCTTTCATTCTCATATACATGAGGAAAAGAACAGAAAAATATTTCTCTTTTCCTGTGATACAGAGAGATATTTTCTGCTTGTATTGACAAGGGCTTTCATATTTTTGAGACTGCTTTTTGTACCAATTGTGCAAAAGTACCATAGCTGCTGCCTTGTTGCATAGACTTTTAAAAATCAGAAGCATCACATGGGTTGCTTGTGTATTCTTGATAAATCAGCCCAGCACATTCAGTTTTCTTATGTAAAGTTTCTTTCAAGACAGTAATTTTGCACAAAAAAATATTTTGTGCAAATCGCAGAAACTGTGATGGAAATCCTCACACTAGCCATGACAAACCAATGAGGGATCAACAATTTGCCACCCAACCCACGAAATAACGAGACCACAGACAGAGCTTGGGTTGAACTAGGGCAATTTATTAATATGCCTACTTAACAGGGGTTGAACTTCAACTCAAATTTTAACTTGAACATGAACTTGATTTAAAGACCTGAGGGGGAAAAACAGGGGGGGGTATACAGCATCCTCGGACTAGGGTCAAGATGCCGCTCCCGACCATCTCCCCTAGCCCGTTGGGTGAAGTACCGGGCCCCAAAGCCAATCGCTGAAGTTGCATGATGGCTTTTGGCCAGCCCTTGTCTGGAAGGCAAGCCCCGAGTACCACCCCCAGCTGCACAGCAAGTGGGGTGATCCCAGGGCCCTCCCCAAGGATATGATTTATCCTACACCCCACAAGGGGGGGTGCCATAGGTACACGCGAACCTAAAGCCCCCCCTTCCGGCCATGGACAAGGGCAAGCGTCTGCTTAGTCCTTTCCCCCCCAGCCCGTCAGAATCAAGTCCAACCCCTTTTGAAGGTCCTGTAGAAAAATCCGATTGCCCTCCGGTGATAAATGTATTCCGTCACGCCAATATAGCTCTGGTTTGTTAAAGACAATGTTATCGTGAGGAATGTAAGTACCCAAGCCCTGTCTCAAAGCGCAGCGAATCTCCCTATTCGCCAACTGCCGTGCTCTTTCATACGGCGGGGATCAGCACCCCCACCCCATGTCCTTCTCTGTATCAATGCGGACCATGCCATTCGAGTGTGAGGCCACGCCTCCTGAATGAGCCGCATGTCATGAATGGCCTGTATCACCAAGGCCTTTCCCTTCAGCAAACCAAGGTCATTACCGCCCAGGTGTATGACCAGCACATCCGGGGGAGGATCACCGCACTCCCTAAACAACAAAGGTAGCAAGCCATGCCACCACAAACCTCTCTTTCCAGACCAGCATATGGAAGCCCGCTGACCCATTCCTAGGTTAGGGCCCACTGGATCATTGCGAGCCTGCCGCTCGGCCCAAAAGATGAAGCTGTGGTCGCAGATTAACACTCTCTTCCTTACCGCCGCAGCGGGCCGATCTGGAAAGAAATCAAAATGTTAATGCGTGTCGATTGGCCTGACATAGCGTTGGAACGCCGAGGACTTCCACCTGCCAATCCTCTTAATATCATCAGTTTTCATCCCCGAGAGCGCCGCTGTAGAGGCTGCACCAATACGAAAGGAGTGCGTGCCAAACTTAACTCCATGCAAACCCAACCTTAACAGGGCCTTTTTAGTTACTGTCCAAAATTGATATCTGGTGAGAGGAGTTGTGTCCACATGACAAAAGAGGGGGCCCGCGTGTGTTCCCCTGTGGCCCGTATAGTCTCTGAGCGCCTTCACAGGACATATTGCGGCATCATTGGATTCCCTCAAGGTCACCCCAGTGCCCCTCCTGGCCTGGTCTGTCTTAGAACTCCTCAGGATCAAAGTGACGTGTCGTTCTCCCCATGAAAGGTCCCGGAATTCAAGGGCCCTGCCCGACCTGTCAGTTCTACTTTGCACGACCAATTCGCTCACTCGGAACGCTCCAAAAAAGGCAATGAGAGCCGCAGCATGGAACAAAAGCGCTTCATACGGCGAAACGCACACGCCATTCCATATCCCGCCCAGGCCCCTAAGGATGTCTGGGGAAAGCGGCTGCCGGCCGTCACGGACTGTTCCTAACTGTCTGACGCAACCCTCAATGAACTTGCGAATTCTAAAATCGCCAGTGTAGTCTGCCAAGCCCCGAGCCTTAGACCAAAAGGCCAGGGCCGACATTTTTGATCTAACATAGTGAGGGGAGAGACTTGCATGTTTAAGGGAGACACAAAACTGTAACAAGTGGTCTACTGGGATAGGCCAGGTTTCCTGCAGCCCGTTGGCCTTCCGGAAACTAGCGAATTTGCTAGCCGCTCTACTATAGCTCTTACGGGTGCTGGGCGCGATAGACATACCTATCATTGCTGTTACCTCCCTCCTCCAAGGGTCCACAGTTCCGTGGGCATCGGCTCTGGTTGAAGCGCAGCGTTGGGAGCCAGTTCCCTGAAGCGGTCCATCTGCATGCGGGAAAGACAGTCAGCCAAGGGATTGTCCACACCCGCCACATGCACAACCTTAAAAAGAATGTTAAAGCGTAAGCATTGCAGGGTGAACGCCCGCACTAATCTCATGACCCGCTGTGACTTCGAGGAAAGTTTATTGATAACCCTAACTGTGGCCTGGTTATCGCACCAGAAATGAACTGCGTTGTTAGCTAGTTCATGTGGCCAGAGGTGAACAGCCACCAATATCGGGAAAAATTCCAAAAATGTGAGATCCGACATGATCCCCTCGTCCCCCCAATACTGAGGCCATCTCTGGGCACACCACTTACCTCTGAAGTAGACGCCAAAACCTATGGAACCCGCTGCATCAGAAGATACTTGAAGGGCGTCTTTTACCCTGAGCTCATCCAACCAAAATGAAATACCATTGAAATCCATAAAAAAACACTTGCCAGACTTCAAGATCCATCTTCATCTCCCTAGTAATCCTAATGCGATGGTGAGGCTTGGTGACGCCTTTGGTGGCATCACAAAGTCGCCTAAGAAAAGCCCTGCCTGGTGCTATAACCCTGCAAGCCAAATTAAGATGCCCCAGGATCTCCTGAAATTCCTTCAGGGTCGCCTTACGTCTGCTCAAAGGACGCCACCCTTAACCGAAGGTCTTGAACCTTAGCTAACGGTAATTTACTCATCTGATTGATGGTATCCATTTCAATCCCTAGGAACGTGAGCCTTTGTGCAGGGCCTTCCGTTTTTTCGTGTGCCAGCGGCACTCCCAGATCTTCCATCAATGTTGTGAACTCTGACAGTAAAAAGGAGCATTGGCCCGACCCCCCACATCCCACAAACAAAAAATCATCCAGATAATGAACTACCCCTTTCATGCCTGATTTCTTCTTGACAGTCCATTCCAAGAAGGTGCTGAAAGACTCGAAAGCAGAACACGAGACAGAACATCCCATTGGGAGAGATCTGTCTAAGTAATATTTACCCTCAAAGGCAAAGCCCAGGAGCTCAAAATCGGATGGATGAACAGGCAGAAGGCGAAAGGCTGACTTAATGTCTATCTTTGCCATCTCAGCTCCTACACCTTGCCTGCATACGACCCTCACTGCCGTATCAAAGGAGGTGTACCTTACCGAGCATAGCTCCTCTGGGATGGCGTCATTAAGAGATTCTCCCTTGGGATATGATAAATGGTGTATAAACCTAAACTCGCCCTGTGCCTTTTTGGGAACTATGCCCAGCGGAGAAATCCTGACATTAGGTGTGGGAGGATGGTCAAAGGGGCCCAACACTCGGCCTTCAGCTACCTCCTTACCTATGTTTAGTCGTACTATGTCTTCATTACCTATAACGGACTTAAGATTCTTAGCCATGTAAAACTTGCGGGGTACTGAACTGGGAATTCTAAAACCTACTGTAAAACCGTTACTCAAATATTGTGCCGCCGCCCAGTCCGGATAGAGCCGAAGCCATGCCAGTAGCCGCTCCAGCTTAATTGGACTGGGCCCCTTTTTGAAAAGGCTGTTGATTCCCTGGAGCACGCTTACCTGCGCCCTCTTTGGAGCCAGGCCCCCCAGTTCTACCCTTGCTACAGTTGCGGGCCGAATGTGGGCCCCAGCAGATACCACAAAGGTGTTTGTATCTGCACGGACGTCGCGCACAGGACCCCTGTGTGCCAAATTCCCAACAGATCTGTACTGGATGTTGTTCCTGGGTACCTTGGGCACGCGAAGGACCCCCAGTCTTATTAAACTGCACCAAGTGGCCTGAGTGGGCCCGTTCCCCGAGACGGGGCGGCCAGGCCCCATAGACTGCATCCACATTTCCATGTCGATGCAGTCCCATCGCAAGCTTGTTTCCGTGACCGCTCTCATCGTAAACCTCTCATCATAATAAAGCCAGCCCAACCCCGAATACTCCGCCTGGGCCCTCATTATTGTATTTAGATATGCCACTAGGTCATGACCCCGTGACGGCTGGGCCTTAATGACTACATCCATGTAAATCAAGTATCCTGCCATCCAATTAGACCAGTTCCTATCGACCCGTCTCTTCTTCAGCTTCTTTTTCTCGCCTGCATCCAAGTCTTCCTTCTCTTTTTTGTCTAATTCCCTATATAGGAGGGAAAAGACATCTATATATTCTCCCTTCTGTATTTTCTCGATGGTGGCCGTGGTGAGGTGATCTCCCAAACCCCTATCCTGCCCCCCGGCCTGCTGTGTGGCCGCCCTCTCCTTATTGGGGTCTCCTTGCCCCACATCTCCCCTGTGGGAGATTCCCTGACATTCCTTGCAAGCTCTACCCATCCCAGCCGCTTGCGTGGGGGAGGCTACCTGTTTTTCAGGGGGGCAGGTGGAAGAGGAAGCCAGCGGTTCAGGGGGAGAAGCTGGCAGGGCCCAAACCATGTCTGCTGGCGGTGTGTTCACTACCCATGGCCCTACTACACCTGCTGTGCTATGTTCCTGCTCGGCGTCTCCACCCGCAGTCTGTCCTACCGCCTCCATCTCCTCTGCGGGCCCTGTCGCCGAACAGCCAGGTTGTGCCGTAGAAGTTCGGTCGTTCTCCCTCTCACCCATCCGCTTTTCAATGGCATCTAGACGGACTAAAGGCGGTCAAAATCATGAGATTTCAGAGTAACTGTTTCAGCCCTCTCCATGTTACCTTGGTCCCCTTCCTGACACTCACTCCCCATAGCATCCAGCTCATGCGCTGGGACAGCCCTTGACCGTGTTTCCATTACAGATTTGGCTGTCTTTTGCTTCTTGGCAGGGGAAGCCCCTTTACCTAAGGCTGTCCCCTTTGCAGGTGCAGGGTTCTTGCCTGTATAACGGCCTCTAGAGGCCGCTGCATGCCTCCTGGAAGCCATGCTGCAACAACTACCAGTCACAAGGTTCTGCCAATTACTCTCTCTCCTGCTAAAGCCCTGCAATTGGAGGGGGGGCTGGCTATTACGGGTTGATAGACACAGTGTAGGCCTCAGGGCCTTATGTACCAGACGCAGGCCAGGTGCAACCGTAACTTACTGGGCCCAGGTGTAGGCCACCACCCCGCTCCCAGTGGGCCCTGGTCCTGCTCCCTGCCCCAGGTGGGCCCTAACTCAGCCTCTGCCATTGCTGTTAGTATGCCCTGTGAGTAGGCCCGAACCCAGCCTCGGCCCCTGCTGTTAGTAGGCCCTGTAAGTAGGCTCGAACCCAGCCTCAGCCACTGTTGTTAGTAGGCCCTGTAAGTAGGCCCGAACCCAGCCTCGGCCTCTGCTATTAGTAGGCCCTGGTAAGTAGGCCCGAATCCCAGCCTCAGCCACTGCTATTAGTAGGCCCTGTAAATAGGCCCTAACTCAGCCTCAGCCGCTGCTGTTTGTAGGCCCTGTAAGTAGGCCCGAACCCAGCCCCAGCCACTGTTGTTGGTGGGCCCTGTAAGTAGGCCCGAACCCAGCCCCAGCCACTGTTGTTGGTGGACCCTGTAAGTAGGCCCGAATCCCAGCCTCACTGTAAGGTGGCTGAGGCCCTACCCGAGCGGCCGCGGATGCGACCGCCATTTCCTCCACTCCTCCTGGCTGTAGAAGGCCCGGCCAGGCCTCGAGGAACCGGCCTGCGCCTCCGGACGGGCCGCCGCTGCTGCGGAGGTTAAAACGCTCTGCCGCCGCCAGGGGCCGAACGCTCTAATGCAGCCGCCGCCGAATCTGCCGCCACCGCCGCAAGTAACGCTTCGCCGCCAAGGCCGCCACCACCACCGAAAAATGGGTGCTTCGCCGCCGCCGCCGAGGCCGCCGCCGCCGCCGAGATCAGGAGGCAAAGGAGGAAGGACGCGCAGGCCTCTAAAGCCACGTGGCGCTGCCGCTCGGAAAAGCGGCCTCCTCCTTGCCCGGATCTGCAAGAATGGCCGCTGGGGAGGCGGCGCAGGGCCAAACTCCTGCGCCCGCCCCTCCTTGTCCACAGCGACCAATCACATGTGGCCACGCTTCGAGGGAGGGCGGCAAAGGCCGTCCCCCCCCCGCCATCGCGAGCTAGGCGGCGGGGAACGAATTCTTGATAGTTTCTCCTGGCACATGATGGCAATCTGTCTCTTAGAGAATCGGTAACTTGGGGAGAAATACTTACATCTTGGCATTCTTTACATTTTAAGAAATGTAAAAACCATAGTCCCAGCCAAACCTATTACAGGGACTGCCTCAGCAAGAGTTCTCTTTATCATTTGCTTGGGGTGAAATGATGCTAAATCAAATAATTTTCTACAAAATAGTCAGTGCTTACAGGTATGTCCTCTAAACTGAAGTCTGCTGGAAGGAATTACATTAAAATACATTTAATCTAAGACTCTACAGAGACATTTAGCAATGGAATTTGAAGAATCTGGTAGAAGAAGGTTTGAACATTTTATGATGCTGTTCATTTAAATTCCCCACAGATGCCTATACAAGTCAACCATATCTTACACATTACAATATTCTTGGATGTACTGGAAGCTTCATTTACATGAAGATTCTCTTGAATTACAGCCTCCAAAAATATCTGCAAATTTTTCTTGTGCTGTAGTTCTGTTTCTATGCAACATGGAACCACAGTGAGTCTACAGCCACTTCATATTGCAATGTTTAAATTTAACAAGTTGGTATGATTTGACTGTAATATTGTTTGGGAGTGCTAGCAATAACATATTAACACAGCAAAAGAAGTTTAAAATCATGTCCTTTGTCAAAATGTCAACTGTAAGCTCCATGGAACATTACAGAAGTAGATATCTCCCAGATAAGAACAATGTCTCATCTTTTTCAACATCCTGCTTCCCACAATAATCATCCAGGTGTATCTCTGAATGCCAGTGTTTCATATAACAGCAGTAGTCTTCTCCTCCTGTTATTCTCCAGCAATGGGCAAATTAGAGCCACATTGCTTCTGAGCCTGGTTTGATTGATTGTTTGATTTCTTTCTTTCTTTCAAAAAATATTATGTCAGCTGATACAGGAGCAGCGAGCAACATATAGGATATATGCACCTCCCTTGGTCACTTTTGTGGCCTTTACTACTTCCTAACTCATACTAGGGTTGCTAAATTCAGAATGACACTCTGGCAGCTTCCTGCACAAGCAAATGCCACTGTAATGTCTGATTTAAATCAAATGAACTTAATGACAAATTTTAAGAGAAAATATTCCCCACAATCCTCCAGGTTCTTGAGTGCTATATTCATTACACTCCAATCACTTTGTGGCTGAACAGTCAATATGGCACGTCAAAGAAAGTTTCCCTTGAAGATGGATGAGGCTTATCAAAGTTGTCCTGATGCCCTGAGTAAACTTAGGAAAAATCAGGGTGCAAAGTAGAGATGTTTCCAATATCTTTGCCAGCAGAGAGTATCATGGTTATAGGCCAGTCCACATGACTTCATCGTTTTCTATGTCAGCCTTCCTCATGTCATGTGATGACCTGCTAAAACTAATGTGTTCAAGTTGTGATATGTTAGAGTGGTTTAATCCTTGAAGTATTTTGCACATAAGTTATAGTGAGCCATGAAAAGCTGGCCAATATCATCCTAGGGTCTGTCTGAAGAACCAAACATTGCACAAAAATGGTCATCTGAAAAGTGTCTAGTGGGTCAGAGGTATAACACTTATTGAGAAAGGATTAATGTGTTTTGATAGTCTTCAATAAACTAAAAAACAAACAAAAAACACCAACAACATTGTAACCTGATTGCATTTATGTTATAAGGGGAATTTAAAAACTTTTACTGTTGTTAAATTGCTGTGTCAGTGACATGTAAAATAATGATATTTATTATTGATATGTAAATTCATGTCAAAATGCCAATTAAATTTCAATTAAATGCTTACACTAAAAACTTTACTAGAATGAAGCTGAAAAATCTCTTCTGTTTTTTGTACCACTGTCCCTGATCCTGATTTGAACTTGAGAAACATCTGCATGGATTTTTGAACAACTTATTTGTCATCCACCCCATCAAAAATCCTTTCCTTCCTTTATAAGAAAAGGAGAAAAGGAAAGGAAGGAAAGGATCTCATCTCTGTTCCCTCAGTCTTTCTTCAGCTTACTGATTTCTATGAGCAGAAAGACAGAGGTTAAAAGTTTTTTAAATTCAGTTTCCAATAGAAAAGGAGTCTGTAGATGTTATCCAATATATAACACAATAGGAACATCTGGATGCAAAGACCATTCCCTTCAGAGCTTCACTTACTACCTGTTGGTTTAGAGTCTTCAGTTCTTGGACTAAACCATCATAATCTAATCGGAAACTAAAAATAAGTGGTTTGAATCTTGTGATCTAAGTATTCACTTGCCTAGTTCAGAAAGATTAACAACAACAACAACAAAAAAGTCACTTTGCAAGAGTCTGGGAGAGCTAGGCTGTAAGCAATGAATCAACTGAAAAATGCAAAAATTGTTGGCTGCTTTCATTTATATAACTTAATGAAGGACTAAGGTTAATGCTGAAGTTCCAGTCACTTTACATAGCTGCCCTTTTCATTAATCTCCAGATTAATTAACAACTTATTTAATTTTAACTAGTTAATTTTAACTCTGGGGCAGACACTATGGTGATGGAAAAATATGTTTTATTTGCTTCCATCAGCGTAAAAAAAAAAAGTAAGCTCCAATGTGAATTCTAACACCTGTTTCATCACATTTGGTTCAAATGTTTCCTTATCTGTGTTGTCCCATTGTTTCAACAGGAGTTCATGGAGACCTTCATAAGTCCAGATATATTTTACTTGCTGCTATCAAGAGCCAGTATGGTATAGTCATCTGAGCATTGGACTATGACTCTGGAGACCAGGGTTTGAATTCTTTCTTGGCCATGGAAACCCACTGGGTCACCTTGGGCAGGTCATACTCTCTCAGCCTCAGAGGAAGGCAAATGCAAATCTCATCTGAACAAATCCTGCCAAGAAAACCTAGTGGCTTAGGGGCACCATATGTTGAAAATGATTTGAAGGTGCACAGCTATATCTATCTATCATCCATCTATCTATCTATCTATTTAAAAATCACTCATATAAAGCCTTCCAGCACTTTAGAGTGCCTGCATGATGGCTGACAACATTAAAAAAGACAGCTCAGACAAATAAACCTATAAACCAAGAAAAATTAAGCAAGCCAATAAAATCAGGGTACAAAACAAATAAGATTCAAATACATCTGGCCCTCCACATTTGCAAGTTAAGCATTTGAGGATTTGATTATTTGGAGATTACTTGAGGGAAAAGGATGGAATGGGAGGAGGGTGCATGCACAGGTTCACTTCCATGCTCTATGGGTGGTGGGGGAAAGGGGATGGGACAAGAGGAGGGAGGGCACATTCACTCACTAGTGCAGGTAGGAGAGAAGAAGGGAGATGAGGCAGGAGGAGGGCATGCATACACATTTGCTTACTCTCTCGCTCAGGAGGAAGGAGGAAAGGGATGGGATCAGCAGCCGAGTTGGAGTCCCTGGGGAGATGGGGGGGGCTGGACCACAGTGCATGGGGGAGGGGTTGCAGTGCATGGGGGCATGGCCATAGTCTGTGGGGATGTAGTCACAGTGTGTGTGGGTATGGCCACGGCACGTGGGGATGTATTTATGAGACTGGACATCCCAAAAACATTGCCACGTGGGGTGAACCATCCCCACCGCCCTCTCCGTCCCTATGTGACTGGATGGGATGAGTGTCCTATTTCCCCACCACTACCACATGAGTGATTGCATGAACACACAGCCAGACCCAGCCACCTCACCAGTAGGGGTACTTTTTGTGTGTGTGTTAAATATGGTTTGAGGAGCTTACTATATTTACAATTTTTCCACTTATGCAGGGGTCCTGTACCCTAACCCCCACAAAAGTGGAGGGCTGACCCAAAGACCCAGTGAATCAGCATAACTTAATCATCTGCTTTAAACACCATTAATGAGATTTTGAGAGGGGACATCCACAATCAAGATGCTCCCACCACAAACAAGTTTCTTTACTATATCTCAGCCACCATGCCACTTCCTGGGTCTCTCTCTATGTGTATGTGTGTTAATTTGTACATGTGTGTGTTTATGTTAAAAAACAATTCAGTGGAAACCAAAGAATGGTGAAGTCATTTCAATCCAAGATGCATAAATACAAGTGCCTGCAAAGCCTCCATATTCTTGACTGTTTATTCAGTTACAATGACTTTCTATGTCTTTGAGTATCATCCTTTAATAAAAAAACAAAAAACCCAAAATCCATAGAGCTTAAAGCTTTTGCACATGCATACAACAAACTCGCACTGACCTAGTTAGTGACTGCTTTTAAAACACATGGCATGTACCTGTTATGGCATGGGATTAGAAAGGGGCTGAAACTGAAAGTACAAAAGAGCTCAGGAGTGGAGCCAAATCCTGAAACAAACAGTGGGTTTGCTGAAATATGCATCAGAAGAAGGCTCAGTGCAATTTTGTTCCAAATGCCAAAATTAAAAATTAAAGCCTACAAGAAATCAAGTAGTAGCTGGGCCTCTGCCTGGACATGTCAAAGAATGTTGTCCAGGGTATATAAGAATATGATAAGAAAAGTTATACTGGATTAGACCAAAGGCCTGTGTAAATCTAGAATTCCGTTTCTCAGAGTGGCCAGCCAGATGCCCCAGCAACTCAAACTCCCAGAGGCTTCCTCCTTTTTAGCTAGTAGGCATTCACAGCCCTGTCAGCCATGAACTTTTCTAATTCCCTATGAAAACTGTCTCTGAGACATTGACCATTTCTACACTACACTATTATAGTGCTGTTGTTCCACTTTCACCATCCTGTGGAATGCTGGCATTTGTAGTTCACAGAGGCCAAAGAGCTTTCTGGATAAGAATTCTAAGTGCCCTTCCCTAAACCCCTAAACTGTAAACCCCAGGATTCCATAGGATGTTGAAAGTGGAATAATAGCATTATAACAGTGTACTGTGGAAATCGCCATTGTTCTTCACATTATCATCTTACAATGATTTCCCAGAAATTGGGAAAAAAGTTACTTTTTTCAACTGCAATTCCCAGAACCTAAATTCCAAGTTCTGCAAACTTCATAGTTTTAACTGTCACTTATATGAAACAGTTTTTCACTTCATATGTCCTCAGTCTCCTGCCATTCATTTCCAGTGGAAAGCTCCTTGTTCTAGTATTAAATCTTTGTTTTGTCTGTTCTCTCAATACTTTTCATGCTGGTTTTGAGATATTGATGAGATGCCCCACCATTGACTTCTAAACCAAAATTCCAGAATATATGCACATCTGTCTTTCTTCTCTACACCACCCAGGACTCTACTCCTTTGAACCTTTTTATTGGCACATTGTCCCCATGACAATGGAGGTCACTGCTGTCAAAGTGTGCCTATAGCTGCCTGCCTTTGCAAGCCTTGGGCCTTACCTTTGCAAATGAATTTAATAGAATTGAGTTGCTAGCTTGGAAAAATAAGTGATGAATGATCTCTAGCCTATTGGTTATATGCATTTTGTGGGGCATCTTCAGCTAATCAGCAAGCTTTTCTGCTCCTATCTCCAATCAATGATCAGAGATAAGAATGTTTTAAAATATTTGTATGAAATTAGCTGATCCTTGCAGTCAGGAAATCTGTTGATTGGAATGCAGCTATAAGTAGGAAAGCTTTTGCATTGAGACTTACTGTGGAGTAACACACACACACACACGATTGAAAAACTTCAGATATTTTTGTTTTAGCACCATTTACTCTGTCCTTTGCGTTGTCTCATGTCTGAGCAGTACATATTGTTGGGATGTAGCACATAATATGCTTTTCAAATTGGAATTAAGCTCTTGGGCCAAAAATATTTCCCCACGCCTCTTTGCAATGAAAAGAAAATTAAACCACTGAAGGAGTTTCACAGATCATACAGTGTTGCATACACACAAATACAATATGAATGTATTTAAATTATAGTCCTATGCATGTTTGCTTAGAAGTAAATGTCACTGTTTCCAGGAACATTTACTTTCAGGTAAGTGTGCATATGTGATTACATCTTTATTATACTTGAAATAAACATTGCAGAAGCACGACAATTTGCTAACACTTCAAAAGAATCAGCCTGTGCTGGATGCTAAAAATTACATCAAACTGTAAATCTGTCAAATATGGGTTCTGATTGGAGACAGGGAAGGCAAGGCAAGTATGACAAAGGCAAGTTCAGCCAGGGATCTGGTGGAAATGATGCAAATAAGAATATTTATCTCTTAGAGATTCTGAGAGGAATAGTGCAGCAGGAACAGATGCTTTGCTTAAGCCTTAAATATCTTTACCATCCCTGCCTGTGCCTTGAGACAAATTATGTGGCTTTGAGAAAGGAAGAGACAGTGGAAGGAAAAATTAGTATTTGGATTGCAACTCCAACAGCCTGAGAAATTCTGTGAAGTACAGTCCAAAAAAGTAGTTTTTCCAAGCTCTGACAAGGTGAGAAGACCTCCACTCAGTTCTGATCTCACTGTTGTTCATAAGTAAATCCCAAAAGCGATGCATTCAGCTGCATAATGATAATGGTATGATGTCAATTGAAGAACTATGGCTCGGTCTTGTGGAATCCTGGGACATGTACTTTGGTGAGAATTATGGGAAGGGTGTTGACAAGCTGGAATGTGTCCAAAAGAGGGAAATGCAGTAGCTAAAAAAAAAAAAATCAATCCAATTCTGGGCTGAGTCAATAGGAATATTGTGTCTATGTAAAGGAAAATGACAGCATCACTCTATTCTGCCTTGGTCAGACTGCACCTGGAACACTGTATCCAGTTCTGGGCACCACAGTTTGGGAAGGATATTGACAAGCTGAAGCATGTCCAGAGGAGAGCGACCAAAATGGTAGAAGGCCTGCAAACTATGACATATGAGAAGCGACTTAGGGAACTGGGTATGTTTAGCCCGGAGAAGAGAAGGTTAAAAGGTGATATGATAGTTATATTTGAATATTTGAAGGGATGTCATATGGAGGATGGAATAAGCCTATTTTCTGCTGCTCCAGAGACCAGGACATGGAGCAATGGATTCAAAGTTCAGGAAAAGGGATTCCATCTAAATATTACGAAGAATGTCTTGTTACCGTACCCTACCACCCCTCCTACCAGAGATGCAATTTTCATAAATAGTACTTATTAATGACCAGAGAACACAATCAGGGTCACACTGACCAGAGAATGAGTTCAGGGTTACACTGGCCAGAGACATATTTGGGTCATGAAAATTAGGATTATGCAGAAAACCCAACACTGATGGGGTGTTAATCCCTTCACTGCTTTAGGCTCTTGGCATTTTTGAATACAACAAAAGATGAACTATTCAGATTGGTGAGCAATCAGAGGCCACTCCTCTGTCTTACTCTATGGAGAACTTCCCTATACACCCTACCTGACCAAACATTAAGAGATTGTCATGGGTCCCATCAATGTTTTGTCACTCTGGAATTAAGCAATCAACCCATTCCAGACCTCTTTGCCAATCCCATAGGAAAGCCATTACAGCTTTGCCAACACAACCCTTTAGGATGTGAAATATGGTATAAAAACCCTAGCTTCAACCTCACACATTTGTAGTACTTAGTATGTAGTACCCCAGACAGCTGTTCCTTCATGCTACCCCTAGATGCTGTCTGAGTACCTCTGCTGTGACCCCTTCTTCAGGACTGTTAACTATCACCCTTCCCATCCAGTCTCTTTCTATCCAACCTTTCTTTTCTCATTTTTCAATAGGCTTGTATGGTTCTTGATAGTACTTGATTTTGCAAATGTTTGTCAATTCAAATAAAACACTTTGCTAACTTTAAGTGGAGTTCTTTCTACAGTTAGTATTGGTATACATAGATGAAAAGATCCTCCCATTGCCCTCCTTTCACAGGCCTCTTTTGAGCTAATTCCGTCAAAATTCTAAGGAGACTCTGGCATTGTGGGTGGACCTCAACATGCCCCAGCTGTCTCTGTGGAGTGTGGTAGAGTCTCCTTCTTTGGATGCATTTAAACAGAGGGTGGATGGTCATCTGCCAGGAATGCTTCTATTGCATATTCCTGCATGGCAGGGGGAATTGGACTCAATGGCCCTTGTGATTTCTTCTAGTTTTATTATTTGACATGCCCTGCTTTCAGAGCATAGACTCTGACTTAGAGTCTGAAACAGAGGGTATGCCAAGGCCTGCTGTACAGAGAGAGGTTACAGTGCTGGAAACAGATGAGAGGCAGTGCCAGCTCTGACAGAGAGTCCTGCCTCTTCAGATATAGAGGAACACTTACCTCAACCCAGCTTCACAGTGCATAGGCAGGAAAGAAAGAGTCAACATCGCTTTCTCAGGATTTATAACCGACAACAATCAATCAAGTCTCAGCTGCGCTAGGTTCAGGACCTATTTCTCTGACATCCTTCCCCTCCAGGAGTTGTCAGAGCTTATTCTGTCCTATCTCAGTTCTGGCACAGCTGATAAATCAAGCAAAACAAACTGCATATCTCCCAGCTTGTTACTTACTTTCAGGCATTAAGCATGGGGTCATAAATAAAGTCCAACATAAACAAAGTCCAGCAGGGTTTTACAGCAAAGGAGTGTCCAAGGGCAATCCAAGCATTCATCAAGGCATCCAGCAAGGTAGCAGGTCCGATAAGCTCAGATAAGCTATTCTATGATTCTATGAGATGCCTAAAATGATTTCCTAAAGAGTTCTGATGCTGTAATTCAATGCATCAGCACAATCTAGAACAGAAATATAAGTACTTTTGAACAAACTCAAAGTCCAGGATTCCACTGGGTGAAGCAATGGTGGTTAACATGATATCAAGCTGCTATAACCATGTTTCAATCTTCCAGGTTATAACGTACGTCAGATTGATAGCAACTATGATATACTCAGCATCTCAGGGACAGGCAATATTGATAGGTATGCATTGGCTGCATTGCTGGCTTTTTGCCGTAATAACAAACTTGTACTTGCATTGGCTGCTGTTGAATACTAATTGCTACTGCATGTACACTGTCAGATCCTGCCAAATACAACATTTTCAAATGCTAAATACAGATACTGATCATCAAATATTTAGCAAATTTTCACTCTCCTAGAGAATATTCACTATCAAAATTCACAGGGCAATTTTGGGAAGAATGCTTTGAGGACAAATTCGCACAGGTCTATATTTGGCTTAAGGAAATGAGTGACCTGTTATCTGAAACTGCCTGAGGGAGCCTGATGCAGTTGCTTAGAAACAGTTTAGTAACCACTGCTGGAAGATGTACCTGGCAACAGATAGGACTAAAGAAACAGCAGCTCTGCAGCAGCTGTGGATCTGACACAAATAATGTTTCCTTACCTATTGAATTTAATTGGCTGCAATAGTAGTATATGCAACAGGTGGTTGGGCTGATTGGATATGCTAAAATAATAGCTTGGAAAAGCAAGGCCTGGACCCAATACTTGCTTATTAGTGAGCTACTACAGTTAGTTGCTGAATGCAATATTTCCTCAAATGCTAGTTGAAGGAACAACACCATGCTTTATATAGGAAGTAAGTTCTTTATGTGGGACACCTGTAGTGAAGCTCTATTTCAGATAGCCTGGAGAAGAAATAAAATAAATAGTTTAAAGAAACGATGTCTTATCAATATTAAATATACAAAAGTTGTTCTGTTTAGAGTTCATGGAAGCACTGCTGCTATTTACTTATTAAAAGTGCTGAACCAAAGCTACATAATTTGATTTTTGTGAATGAACTTGAAGATATTGTTTTAAGTTTAGCAAATAATATATAACTGATTAAACGTAGGAATGAACACACAATCATATATATGAAGGCCAGAGTTTTGCACTATCACCTGGAATAAAGAGTTGAACCACTCGTCACTGTCTTGGAAAGTTATAGTCCAATATATTAAGGGGGAGAAGCTGTTCTACATGAAGGTGTTTCTGCCTTGAGTCACCAGACAGAGCCCTGCCTGTATCTAACTCTTCTGGTCAGGACCTCTTTGTCCCACCAGTCCTTTTCCAAGCTCAAAATCTGCGGGTTAGTGAGCCAGGCCAGGCAGATATGCCAGTGAATTTTCTTGTACCCCTTTTTATCTTGAATTTCAAAGTCCTAAGGAGGAAGTTAGAGAATCCCCTTTTACCATCTTAATACTTTTAGATGGTCACTAACATCCATGGTTTTTTCTTAGTCATATTTTCCTTCACTGTCCAAAAAACTCTTTACTTTGCCCTGTTTTCCTTTGTGTGACCTATTGATTTATTCTGTTTAAGGTACTATGCCCTTTCACAATTTCCTAAGCTATAAAACTGAACAGGAGAAGGTAAAAACAGAAAAGAACAGGGAGGAAAAAAACATTTTTTGATGTCTTCATTCCTGTACTGCAACAGAAATGTGAATAGATGAGTGCATTGTTAAGGGGTAGGCCTTGGACCTGTAAAGTCTTGTCACGAGTCCCAGGGTTCTACTGCGCTCAAAGGCTAGGCATATTGATCCTTCATGCCTGCTCATGGAAACAATTTCAGTTATGTTGGAACCTTTTATTAATACACCCATGTTGTTTCAGCACCATTCTTCTCAGAAGGCATTTTCTTATCAATTACTATACTCAGCTTGATATTTTTTTTTTTGCAGTTCCATTTTATCCTACTAGCTGTGAAAAACCATATTGTTTTGTTGATAGCATTGTATTGTTCTGTCAGACATGACAAGGATCTTGGTTGTTAGTAAGCAACATGAACTAGGTCACCAGGAACACTTGTGGGCGCATGAACTTGAGGAGTAAGCAGGCAAAGCAAGAAGGGACAAAAAAAAGATAAAGGATTCATAGCCAGGAGATCAGCACAAAATATGTTTGAGATAGTGCAAATCTGGACAAGATTATAATCACTAGATATTTGTTTTTGAGGTTGAAGAGTAGCCATAACCTTCTTGAATAAAATCATACCTGAATCACCAAATAGGGAATCCTTTCACTTTTGCATGTAAGAGAAAGGATTTTATAACAATACCCTTTGGGGTGGGATTTTTCAATTTTTTTTAATAATTAAAATGGTTTTTGAGACTTTTTTTTTAAAAAAAATAAGATCGTTTGTGTAAGAATGTCATACTTATTTTGCACAAAATAGTTGATTTCTTTGTACAAAAACACCGTTTTATATTCATTTTTAAGACATGCAAACATTTTTTTTTTAGGCCAACAATGATGTGATTTTTTTTCCCCAAAAAAGGGTTGTCAAATAGAAAAATCTTGCAGAAAATTCTTTCCTGGCTAGGGGGTGAATTTATATGCTCTCTGAATGTTATGCTCACCTTTAAATTTGCAATTCACAAAGGCCATTTCCGCACTGCACTGTTATAATGCTGCTATTCCACTTTCAACATCCTGTGGAATTCTGGGATTTGTAGTTTACTGAGGCCAAAGAGCTTTCTGACTGAGAGTTCTAAATGCCCCTACCTAAACTGCAAACACCAGGATTTCATAGGATGTTGAAACTGGAATAATAGCACTAGAACAGTGTAATGTGGAAATGGTCAAAACTCAATCAACCTTCAGTAACCATGGGTTACCACTTCAGTGGTCTGCACTTATTACCAACATCTTTTTATCAGCATTTTAAAATTAGTGCTTTATTTTTGTTCCAATAACAGCCACTTCTTTTGGGACTTGTATTTTGGGCTTGCAGTACCTCATTCCTTTTTTTTTTTAAAAAAACTCCTGCCATTCTGGTGATATTCTTCCTCATTAGCAAAATTCAACCTCCCAATTTTTTTTTCCTGCCTATGCTGTGGGCCAGAAAAAGGTACATTTTCTAGCTGATATCTAGTATGCAGCCTTCCATCCTAGAAGAATCATCATATAAATGCAACAGCTTCTCAACTCAATCTTCTTTCTCATTCATGTCAGATATCTGGAAGAAGGGAAGTTCTACTGAAGTCAATGGAGTGTACTTCTGAGTATACCATGATAGATTTCCCTGTTTTTCAGGAAAGAAGAGTTTTCCTTCCTGCTCCAAACTGGGAACTTTTTTTTCCAGTCCCCTGAAAATTGGCTGAAATTCCTTTGCTCATTTCTCCCTTGCCCTGTTCCACCAAGATTACAGACTGAGATAGCAATCTTTTCCAAAAGGTCACACTGAAGTCAGTGGGGTTTGCTTTTGAGACCCATGCTGGGTTTTGTCTCCAGAAGCACAGACAAATCAGAGTAAGTGGGACTTCTGAAAAAACTCATATTGGATTATATACTTTCAAATTTCAAAAAGCTAGGACTCGTGGAAATGGAAGGATTAAAAACTGAAATGGAGGAAAGAGGTCTTTATCTGAAGTAAAAAAGATTGCATCTGGCATCATGCAGGTTGCATGTCATTATGATTTGGGGTGGCAGGGTTGGGCACATCGTTTGTGACACACACCTACAGAGTCATCAAAGCACTCCCACTTTGAGAGAACCAGAAAAATTTAAAGATATGAAAAACTGATATTGTAGGAACAAGGGGGAACTGCTGAAATAACTTAATGAATATTGCTACCGTGGATTAAAATGAGACAGTGTGCTGCAATTTTTTAAAGGTCATTTCCACATGATGGGGCTGTGCTGCTGTGGGGCCAGGATGAAGCAGGTGCCTAGTTACGCTTCTCCCATGACATTGTCAACAGCTTGACACCACCTTGTCCTCAAGCGAATATGCGTATGGTACTCATAAAATGGAAAAAAAATCTTTTTTTAATTATATTTATTCCAAAACCGTTATTAAAATAATAAATAAAAAATATGTTTTGTGCCTGCCGTCACATGGCGCTCTTATCCTTCCTGGCCATGTGGAATTGCTGGAAGCATTCTGGCAATGCTTTCTTCTCCAGCTCAGCAATGGAAACTGTCTGACTGCATTGTGGCGGGAAGAAGTGGGGCTACCATGTTCCCTTCTGTAGGGAGCCAGTGAGGAGTGGAGGGAAGCCTTCCTGGCATGATCCCTTCCCAGCAGAGGCTGGGACTGTGACAAGACAACACGTGGGAGCATTGTCATGTGGAAATGGCATAAAAAAGAAAGCGCAGGAAAAATCATAATCAAGGAAAGTATATATCAATTGTGTTTGGATTCGGCAAGGGTCTCAAGATACTCTTTCTGTGGAGGTTGAGAAAAAGTGTATTTTTTATGTCTCTACATCAAGTAGGTCATTTGAAAAAGTTTAGGGGAAAAAAAGATTGTGCAGGGTGATGTCTAAATTGCATATACATATCTACACACATGTACCTTTCTGTATGTTCTTTCCTTCATTATTACTGTTTTTCACCTCTGAGAGGAAGCTGTCATTTCTGTCAAAATTAAAAATTCTTTTCTACATTTAGTCTGAATAACTTTTAAAACTGATTTGTTTCTTTGGGAAATTGCCTTTTGCATCAGACAGAAGTTTTATTCTCTCAACCTAGGTGGTTCATTTTCACCATAAAAGCCACTGTAAAAAAGTATTCATATGCATTCATTTAAACAATATCAGCAACAAGCAAATTTGCTAACTGAACGAGACACACAGCTACGGTCTGCTAAATGCTTAGTGAGAGATATTGAGATCACACCTGGACAAAAGAGGCACATAAATGTATAAGAGTCTTGATTTAATTCTGAGTAGCAGAAAACAATATCCAGAGGTGAGGAAACCTGCATTGTGTAAAAACAGTTGTATATTGCAAGCTGGGTGAATTCATACAGCAAGACAGATGTTGACAAACCTTAAGGACAAGACAAATTTAAGGGGTGTGTGAGAGTGCATGTTTGTGTGTCTGTAATTTGATGGAGAAACATGTGTCAGCTTACGAATAGGAATTCAGCTGTGCCAGACATTTCCAAGACAACTTTTTTTGAGAATAGCTGTAGAGATGTAGGTCTGGAAAGGTTAAAAGAGGGAAAGAAATGTTTGAATGTAGAACTCTTGGTATCTTTCAGGGTCACCTTCAGCCGTAGGTAGCTTATTGTTTCATTGTTTAGCAGTGAAACACAGTAGCAGCTGGAGCTTTCTTCTTTTAAAACCATTTTACCCCTTCCTTGCTTACTGTAAACAACTTTTGCTGCTGCATTCCTCTGGTGGCGGAGATCTTTCACCTTCAGAGGACCTCTCATCCCACAATGCAGTTCAGAAAAGATGTTGTACAGATTTTTTATTTGTTTTCTTCAGATACACTATGAGGTGAGAGGGCCTTTGAAGGATGAGGGCCTCACAAAACCTGCAACAAAAATTGTTTCATGAAAACAAACAAGCATTTAAAAAGTCTCTGATTAAACATGACCAAGAAAGTCATACTGCCTTTCCATTTTTTTGCTGTTCAAGAATAGGGCTGAGAAAATGATGTGGGAGGAAAACCACTTTCTGACCTGGCCTAAATAACAGGTGTCCAAAATACTAAGCACTGATTTGGGGACTCTTTTTGAATCAGCTGGAAGCCATTTTAGTTCTTGGTGCCATTTCAGCTCCTGTGCCACCAAGGTATCTTTGGGAGATTACATATGGGGAGTTTATTTTAAGTAGCTCCACATAGAAGTGAGTATTTTCCAGCTACCAGTTCACCACATGGGAATAAATGAACATTTTTATCCAATATCCAAAACCAGAGTTTTCTGATAGCCTTTATGTTAGTAAGTCCATCCTTAAAATATTTGCTTGGAAAAATGATTTCCCCTTAATTTATATTTCTTTGGTTCTCTCTTTTTGCCAGAAGTAATTAACTCATGATAAAATATTTTCAGTCCACCAAAAACAGTATATTGAAATCACACATGCATTTATTCATTTCTAGAATTTTAATCATTTGTTTATGAGGAGCCAACATTAGGCACTTTTAAATGCCATTGGTTTCAGTAAAGGATGTTTAAGTATATATTTTTACTGTACCCTTGATTTCCTGTGTTGTCTAAAAAGCTTTTGAAAACATATTTCTATGTAGTATTATTTTCAGGAGATGAGAATATTTAGGCCGTTTTAATATTTGCATCTTCTGCAAATAATCAGGCAACTAATATCCTGAAGGCACCAGATCCTGTCTGATCTTGGAAGTTAAGCAGGATCAACCCTGGTCAGCACTTGGTTGGGGACTGCCAATGAATACTAGGTGCTATAAACTATATTTCAGAGTAAGGAACTGTCAAAGCCACCTCTAAACATTTCTTGCCCAAGACAGCCCTTTGAATTTCATGGGGTGACTATAAGTTGACAAGAAACTTGAAGGCACATACACACAGAGAAAACACTAAAACAATACTAACTCTTTGAATTTAAAATGCTGCTTTTGTAAAACAGATGGTTCTATGCAATGGATTCTGGAAATACTGAATGAAATAATTTGGATGAATTGGATGAAATAGGTTCAATTAGATCACTGGAAGAACAGACTTCCTAAAAGTGTAGAGGTGAAATTGCTTTAAGATGAGAAAAAGCAGCTGTGGAAGCAATTCGGGATCCACCTCAAAGTTCCATTATTCACACATTTTTGCTATTATTAGCCAATACTGGTTGGTGTGTGACAGGTTGTGTCTCATCTAAGACTTTACCTGAACTACAAAGACATATTTCAATTTTTCAGATAAATGTGTTGTGGCATCTGGAGAACAGAACCGAAACAACATATGTGAGAAGGATACTAAGTGGAAAATGATTCCTGACAATTAATCACAGATGCCAAAAAGAACTTGACCATCTCCACCGAATGAGACAAAAAAGGGGGGGCATTCAAGATAGCCCATCTTCCAGGGAATGATGAGATCTTTTTTCAACATTGCAAGATACATATAGTGTAAGTTATAAGGTGCCATCATTAATGGAGATTCCACCTGGGATGACTTTCATGTTTGGTTTTGTGGACATTAATATTTGCAGTAAAATGGCATCCAAATATGCTTTATAGTGATTATTCATGCACTTTTCTATCATACTGACATTTTCCTGGATAGATCTAGGATGACTAATAATGCTGTTGTGTTTTGATAAGAATCTGGTGGGTGTATCCACAGATTTTTTTTCACATTCAGGACAAAAGCTAGTTGGATTTTTTTTAAAGTGTGAGAATACCTGGAGTTGATGCACAGACATAAGGATCTGAGTGCTTAACTTTCATACATCTCAATTTGAATCCCTGTGTACTAAAATATATATTGGTGCTGAATTAAGATTTGCTGTTTGCTTCTCATCTTTAACACTCTTATGCAGTGATGTATTTAAATCTTTTCCTCCAAGTCTCAAGTCGAGTCTCAAGTCCTTACAAGATACTTTCAAGTCAAGTCTCAAGTCTGCGAGCCAACTTTATACCCCAACCTGTACTCCAAAATTTTTAGACAGAGTTGAATAAAGTCATTTTAACAATTTAAATAGTCAACCTTCCACATCTGTGATTTTGCCATCTGTAGCTTCAGAAGCAGGGGATAAGATCTTTCTTACTCCGCCTTCCCCAAGCTGGGGGCCTTTGTGTCAATGGGCATAAAAGAGTCTGCAGCTTTGGAAGTGGGGAATAGGATCCTTCTCACTGCCCATTTCTGAAGATGGAAACTTTTTCAAAAGTGAGGGAAATGCTCCTACTTACTCCCCTTTACAAAGGCTTTAGAAGGAAGAATCCTTCCTTCTCAGGCCCATTGCCTAACTCATTAGCTGTTCCCTTCTGACAAATATGTCCTGCACTCTAGGGGCAAGTCTTGCCTTCTGTTCTTAGGAAAAGTTTTAGGAAGCTCCAATATGCAGTAGGGATAGGCTGCTGAGCAGACCTCAGCCTGCCTCAAGGCCATTGCTCAATCCATTTGCTGTTACCCCTGGATAAAATCACCCACACTTTAGGCTTCAGACAGATCATCAAGTGAACAGTAGGTAAAAAGGGATGGGAGCATTGTTCAAAGTTGTAATGTTTCTGGATGAATGAATTATGTTGTTGAACCAAGGGCAGCAAGTCAGTCACTAAATATTTACAAGTCACAAGTCAAGTCAGTGTGTCATTTATTGCCAAGTTGAGTCACTGAATTGACTTAAGTCCAGCTTGAGTCCAAGTCAATTGACTCAAGTCTACATCACTATTTTTATGACAGGTGAAACATGATCTTCTTCATGATGGAAATAGCTTTATCTATTGAATTAGTGCAAATGGGGAGATTTTTGTTTCAGTTCATCTTCAAAAAGTTTACTAAAATCTGCAAAACATCACAGTTTAGACATCAAGACGTATGTCCATTGTCCTGCTATAAGAAAGTGACACTGACAGATTTTTCCCATTGGTAGATATATCTCAGTGAGTAGGTATAAAGAAAAATTAATTTCAGTTGTGCTTATTGAAGGTTACATTAATTATCCTTTACAAATTATAACACATAGCTAACCACCATCATTCTGTTTATGTATTGGAAAATGATTTCTTGGTTATAGTTTATACCTCACTGAAAGAAAAAAATCTAGGCAATATGAAAAATGTTCTTATCTTTGATGTGTCTATTTTTTAGTGTAGTTTAAAATGTCTTTCAGTATTCCCAGTTATGAATGCTGTTAAATTTAAGTGCTTTATTAAAGACTAGGCATACCTGTGATGAATTTACCAGTCGGAAGTTGTTGATGATTATGTCTTTTCCTTGACATCATCTGCCAAAATTAGAATTTGTTTCAATTCACAGGGTTCAACTCTATTGTTTGAAGCTTTCAAACATGGTCATTAACATCAATTCAAGAGCCTAGGATTGGTTGTGAGGAAAGGCATCTATCAGCATTGTAGATGGAACTGAATTACTGGATTTCATAAAGACTTCTAGAAATACAGCTAGAGTTGAGGATTCAGAGTAGGAAATGCAAGAAGACCTGCCCAGCTCTAGTAATCATCCCAGTTCAAACCTTGGAAAAGTTACTTTTTCTCAGAAGTCACCAGCCAGCACTCCATTCAGCATGAATGAATACGCGGTGGCAGGAGACGACTTTGTTGCAAGCAGCTGTCATGTTGCGGGTAAAGAGAAAAGGGTGAGTGTCCACTGAGTGGGGCACACTGCATGAAACTGCATGGTAGCTGTTGACACTGCCACTACTGCTGTTTCTGACCCTTCCACTGTCATCCGACAATGAGAGCAGGAGAAGGATCTTAGCAGTTGTCTATTTCTGATCCCATGGCAAAGATGATATCAACAGAGGCCTCTATCTACTTGTAATCCTTCATAAATACACCAAGGATTTTCATACTGCTAGTATTATACCGGATATGATTTTCTTTGCTAATTTCATTGCAAGGTTGGGGGTGTAAAGATTTTTGACCACACATTGCTATGGGCTCTTAGGGGTGTGAATTCTGCAGTCTCGCATTAGAAAACAAACCAAACACAGCCTAAATAGTACCTGTCTCCTGCCCATCAAAAGTCTAGAAAGTCTGATATACTGCAAGATCTTCTTCATGTTGCTGAGAGTTCAGAAACTGCAGCCTTACCTAACCCAGTGTGAAGCATCTCTTCTATTTTATCCAGATAGGAAAGTAGTTATTCTGTTGAACCTTTAGGCAACCTTGGGGCTTTCTGAGCTAAACACAAAAGGCATTAAAAATGCTTATTCTCGCTGAGATCTCAGGAGTAGTTAACAGTCTAAAGTGATTGCTTGTGAAAATTGCATGAATCCAAGGTAAAGCTGAACAAAGTGTTTAGTACTTCATCTTTGGCAATGACTGCTTCTTGGCTCAAAATAAACTTCCCGAAATAAACAACTTAGTAGTTGTAAAGCTGAGACCAAACCCTAATCAGTGTTTCATCACAAGCTTATAGAAATGTGTTGCAACATACAATGTTCACCTTCATTGATTTCAAGGACTCTGTCATTATGCCATTTCGTAGGTTGAAGTTATTTCTAATTATGCAGATCCTGGTGTTTAATTCTGAGTGATAAGCTTGAAACGAATAGATAAGTGGCATTGCTCTATAAACTGCTCCATACTGGAGGGCAATACCTCATTGGTAGAAAACAGAGAAGGGTGAAAAATACATTTGGAAAGGAATGGTCATAGACGGTGCTGAGAAGCATCAATTCTACACTGTCAGGTTAACTTTTAAACAATGTTCACATACGATTTACTTGCAAGACACAGAAAAATTTTCTCTGTTTTGCCCCTTCTAACCCTGCCAAACAAACCTCTACACTATACCAAAGTGAGAAAATGGTTTTATTGCCTGAACGAAAGAACTGCCACATACAATAAATAGTGAGGGGGAAAAGCTAAAAAAATTAAGCAACATTTTCTCATGACTACATTGACATTTTTTCTCATTTTCTGGGTGAATAAACAGTGAAGAGATCATTTCATAGGTTTGTTTTCTGCTCTTCATTCTTCTGAGAATTGTTATGCAACTTAACCATACATAATATCTGTTGGAATCCTCCTTTTTAGAAACAATCGTTCTATTTTTTTTCTACTATGCTCTGCACTATAAGTGTGTGTTTATGTATGTGTATGGGAGTGACAGTTTCATAATATGTTGCTTCTGCAATATGCCAATTATATGCTAAATTATCTCAATATAATAAAAAGCCCCCATAGTGTATTGGTGAGAATTGAACTATGACTCTGAATTCCAAGGTTCAGATTCCCACTTAACCATGGAAACCCACTGGGGGACCTTGGGCAAGTTTCATTCTCTCATCCTCAGAGGAAGGCAAAGACAAACCCCCTCTGAATAAATCCTGCTAATCAAAGCCCATGATAGCTCCACTTTAGGGTTCCCATAAATTGGAAATGACTTGAAGGCACACAACAGCATCAAAATAAAAAAGTGTAATTTTCAAAGTATCAGTTAGTTAGTAGTAAGATGCTGCTGTTGTGGTTAATTGTCATAAAACTGGTTCAACTTATGATGACGCTGTGAATGACAACTCTAAAACAACCTGTCATCAACAGTGCTTCTTAAATCCCTCAAGCCTGTGGCTTCTTTGATTGAGTCAGTCTATCCAGAGTGTAGTCTTCCTCTTTTTCTACTGCTTCTCACTTTGTTGTTGTGTGCCTTCAAATTGTTTCTGACTTATGGTGAGGGGTCCGTCATACGGTAGCAAATGATGGCAGTGCCTCCTTTCAAGATGGGAGAAGCTTCCCCAGTCCCCCCACCCTTCACAATGAAGAAGATTCTGTAAGTATTCTGACAACCATCATGATCCCAAGGAGAAAAAGATACCACTAGTGGTGAGTGGGATGGAAGAGAGAGGTGAGATCAAAGGAAAAACTGGAGTTTGATCCCACTTCTCTCTTAGACTGTGTGAGCTTGTCATCATTTAATAGTAGGGTTTGGGAAAGTAAATTTTTTGAGACTACAATTGTCAGAAGTTCTCAGTCACCCAGGCTGTTTGAGAGCTTCTTGAAGTTGTAGTCAAAACAAAACACAAAACAAACACATCTTTTCTTTTATAAACAGAGGTCAGTATTCTATATCTGCTAAATAATTAAGTATACCTCTCCTGGCCTGACTGCTCCCCACAGCCCTGACGAAAATGTCATTCACTCATTATCCAGTTGCTACCAGAATTGACCTTCTTCTCCCCATGCAGCTGATGTCCTTTAAAGAAAGCGAGGAGTGACTTACAATCATGGCAATAGTGTCATGGTTCATCCTATCTCAGTCCCAGCAACACAGTTGATAATCCAAACAAAACAAACTGAATAGCACCCAGCTCATTACTTACTTTTTTTAAGCGCAAGGTCAAACAAAGTCCAACAGAATTCAAAGGCAAGTGAGTCCAAAGTCAGGTAATCCAGAGTCAAGCACAGAGTTCAGCAAGGCATCCAGCAAACAAAGAAGTCAAATAAGGGCCCTTTCTGCATGAGGCCAGTGAACCACTCCATGCTGTTCCTTACCAGTTCTTCTGGGCTCAAAGCAACACGGACTTTCCCTTAAGCCCTTTCGCGGGGCTGTATGTATGTTCCAAGCCAATTCAGTATAGTGTGAGGTCATAGATCAGCACTGGTGAGGCTTAGAAAATGGTAGCTTCCTGTCATTTGTGGGGCTGGACCAACCGCTGAAGCTGACCATGCCCACAGCCCACCCTCCACTGATCACTGATTCACATTGGTGCGAATGGGAGCATCTACACCACTGCAGAAGTATGAATTGGCGCTCTCCGGCAAATTGAAAAACCAGTTTTTTCCATTCTTCAGATAGCACGCTGGAGGACCACTTGGGGGCGTATTTAATCGGACTTAGGTGCGGAACTAAGGAAATAGTCCAAACCTAGTCCGCTCCAAAGTGCAGATGACCTCTGTGACAGGACACATTGGCCCGTCTTAATTTTCTCATGCAGAAAGGGCCAAGATCTGACAACTCCTGGAGGGGAAGGCCAGCAGCTATACAAGTCAGCCATCTAACACAGTTGTTGCCTGAGTAATTGTTGTTGGTTATAACTTCTCTGAGATCAATGGAGGCTCTCTTTTTTTGTTTGTGCTCTGCAAAGGTAGGTACTGGTATGTTATCTTCTGTGTCTGAAGGGCAAGGACTCTCTGCTGGAGTTGGCACCACAGAGTCCATGTTCTGGAAGCAGGACATGACATAATTTTAAATAAGTAACTATCATGAATACAGAAGAGTTGGTTTGATTTGTCAGGGTCCAGGGCATGGGCAGCAAGGCTTATCAAATGTAGGTGGCCAGGACTGGAACAGAGAACAGGCACTGGGACAGGAGTCCAAGGCAACAGAGGTCTACTTGGTATCAAGGAACCAGGAGTTAGTAAAGCCAGGACTACTGAAACAACTACAGGCAATACAAAAGACCATATAACCATGGCAAAGACTGCAGAGAAAACCTAGTCTTTATATAGCTGACTCCTGACTGCTCCAGCTGCCCTGAGCAGCTGAGCAGCCAGCTGGGTCTGAGGCACTGGACAAGATCCTGTAAAGACTATAGTCAAGGCCAGGATCCTTGCAGGCAGAATACTGCAATGACTTAGTCAAGGACCCACGCCCTTACAGGGTTACTTACCCATAACTTTTCTGAATTCATGATTGCTGCTTAGTCACAATTGTGACACTATTGCCAAAATGTAAAAACCCCCTCCCACACACACTTTACTGAACATCAGCTGCATAGCTAGAAGGAGATCCATTCTGCTAGAGATTGGAACACAGGTGAATGACATTTTCATTTCTGTCAGGTTTGTGAGGGAGGGGCATTGGCCCAAGTGAGTTTACTTAGTTAAGTATATTTAACTAAGTAGCTGATAGAATACTGGCCATACTTACTTCATTAATAATAGAAGGCAACAAATAATTTTTGAATCAATTTAGAGTATAAACTCATAGCCTGCCAACTACAAGGATGAGGAAAGGGAAGCCTTCTAGAATAGCAGGGTAGGCATTCTTCACTTATTAGCACTTTACCTACATGAAGCCATACTATTGGCTCTTGTATCATCATTATCAGTGCTTCTAAGGTTCTCCGATGTAGGATGTAAGCAATTGTTTTCCCCAGTGTGCCAGAGACCAGTACCCCATGTATGCCCATTGACTTTGTTTTCTGGAAACCCACCAGGGACTGGCACTCATCCAGGGACCACCACTTAGACTAGCACTGATTTATATCATTAATGCTACCAATGTAATGGGCAATTTAAAAAGCAACAACAACTTTCACAGGGAGCCTTTTTGAAAGCAAAAAGCTTCACTTTTTTTCCCCTCCCAAGCTCACTTTTATTAGCGGGTGGGGAAAAAAAATCAATAGCAGCAAGTTGATGAAACCTAAGTCCATTTGATTCCTTTTCACCAGCACCATTAATGCAGGCAGTCAATTGTGATGTATTTAGTTCATGCCATACTTATTACTCTCAAGCACGGCTTGTCATCAGGGAAAAATTAAAGCAGATGAGAAGCAATCAAGCCATTCTGGAGCAGCTGGAAAAGCTTTCCTTCTGCCCATTTCCTGCTACATTCATGCTTTCACCCTTTCTGTACTCTTGAGAGTAGCTGTACAGGCTGCAGCTGCCATACCTTTGCACAAAAGACTTTGCCAGCTATTGATGTCACATGCTTCCTTGTAGTAGTTTGAAATGGAAAGAACAGGCCCCAAGCAGAAATAGTAACAGAAACAGATCTATAAGTATTAAGTTGTTTTAGAGGTGGGTGATACTCTTTCTGCCCACTTTGAGACTTTCCTGTAATTCATCTGCAAACATGGCCCCATACAAAGCTTCTGTTAAAAGCAACCCTTTTTAAAATACCAGAAAGGAATATCCATTTGCAACTATACAGAATGCTGTTTCAAGCAGCCTTCTTCAAAATGGTGTGCTCCTATGTGTTGCCTGCCCGTGAGCTAAGCAGCCTGGGGCCGAAGTACTGAAGAATTGCCTCTACTCATCTAAACTCATGGGAGTATTAACTCTAGGTTCCTTCTGATATTTTATCGGTTATCTCATGTGCGCCTAATTGTAAGAAACTGAAGGGAAAGCATTTGCCTTCATGTATAGAGCTGTAGGGCACAGTTTCTCCACTCTGTCCTGTGTGTAAGAGACATGGCTTTCAAACAGTCAGTTAATTTCACAAAAATGTATATACATTCATATGAGAATCTGAGTGAAATAGAAAAATTGAGTAAATGGGTGGAGTCTAGTAGGAGTCAGTAAAACTCAATATTGGTTTGTGTCCTCTTATTGATGTATTGAGATTTATTTATTTGTTTATTTCCTTCCTTCCATCCGTCCATCCAGGGACTCAAGGTGTCTTACAAAAGTTAAAGCAGATGCAGCAAAAAATTTACATTGTACCCAAAATCTATTCTCTAGTGACACTATCAACAAAATTAAAAGCCATTAAAAACCAAGCACTGAAAAGAACAACAGCAAAGATAAACAACACAGCACATGAAAAGGCCTTTCCTCTTGAGCAGTCAGCCCTCAAAGACCTCCTGAAACAAAAAGGTCTTCACTTGACTTGATCAGTAAGGAAAGGGCTAGTCTAACTTGCCCTTAAAGATGGTTGTGAAGCCATCTCCTGTGTTCTTCTTAATGTATTTGTGAAGATGGAAGGACAGCAAGAAGAGCTTTCCCAGAAGATTTTGAGACACGAGCAGGCTTATGTAGGGAGATAAGGTATTTCAGATAACCTGGTCCTGAGACATATTGTATAGCACATTTTTCAACAATTGCTTCCAGAATGGATTTTAAACTGTCCATGTTATAGTGTTCTATTGTTAGTATTGCTATGAATATAATTTCAACATTATAGAAAGAAGTTTTCTTCTCAAATGAGTATTCTCAAATGAGTATTTCAATGGACATTTTTCTTTTAAAATGCACAATTAAGCACATTTTCATACCTTTTAAATCCAAAGTACTAATTACATTTTAGTTAATGATTTTACATTATTTTACATTACAGATGAAATGAAAACATCCCATGGGATCTGTATTTCTCTGAATTTTGCAGTGTGATTCTCAGATTAGAAATGTGTGCATTCGGGAAAACTATGAACAAAAAGGGTATATTAGGAGGATAATATGCAAAAAATAGGTTTATTAGAGAAAGTTACATTCCAAAATTATGAGAAATGCTTTCAGAAAACATACAACTTTTCATCTTTCAAAAAAAATCAGGGCAGAACATATTTATGCTTCAAAATAAATGAATAACATTGTGAAAAATCAGCAAAAAGAGTCTCATCTTTATTTAGATGATTCTCAGTGCAAAATTTTGCAGATAACAGAGTTTCATCCACATATGAGTTAGAAATATGCAGATTTTAAGGATTTCACAGGTATCTTTATCTGTCACCTTGCATTCACATCCTATCCTGAACAACGTGGCTCTGTCAGGGTGGAAAAAAAAATGACTCCATATTTTCCTGCTCAAGCAAATAGAGGCAAAATAATACAAGAAAAAGAATAATATGGCCTATATACAAAGTGATGGTATCGGTACAATGACAACATGAGAGCGCTTCCTTCCTTTCCTCACTAGAGCTTTTGAAGTTCCTAGATCATCACAGAGATGGGACTCCTCTCTGATGTTTGAGCAGGTCTGGGGGCAGTACACATAGCTCATAGGACTCTGCAATATGAAAAGAAGATTACCCATTCCCTTTTCACTGGGTTCAGCTCATTTGTAGAATTCCATTCCTGAGTCCTGTTCTAAACTCTCTCTGGCCATTTCTGCACTAGAGTGTTATAGCACTATGATTCCACTTTCAACATCCTATGGAATCCTGGGGTTTGCAGTTTCGGGAGGGGCCGGCTGGCCCCTCCAGAAACTGCAAACCCCAGGATTCCATAGGATGTTGAAAGTGGAATCATAGCGCTATAATGTGAAAATGGCCTCTGTCAAGAAGCAGAATGTGATCTCTCATGAGTTCTATGTTGCATTGCTGTAGCTTTCAGATAAATTTTGGGACCAGTGTCCCACCATGGTGATAATGAAGGATTAATCTTCCCATGAATTGTAACCAGGGAGAGTGCCCATGCAACTGGTGCTCCAGGTACAGGTTGAAATTAATATCCAAAAGATACAACTCCAATTGGTTCTTATTTAACAAGACTCTCGCTTTGATTACTTGCTCTCGCATGCCACACAAAGGAGATTTAATATTGTATGATGTACATCTTAAATCCATTAAAAATAAAGTTAAAGGCTGTCTTCTTCCCAGAGTAAAACCTGTAAATCAAGTTCAAATTGATTGTATTTGTTAGTTTAATGAAGTAAGGTAGACCTTTTTCTTACTAATGCTTTGGGGAATATTTATATAATAAGAAAGTGCTGCCATCATACATCTCTTGCCCAATGCAACATTTTTTTTTAAAAAAAAATCAAATGGTTGGCAGCAAAATCAATTAAAATCAAATCTCACAGAGGCCATATAAGTCAGAAGAGTGTAATTGAATTAATATGTTTATGTCCCTGTTCACTGAATATCTAGAAGGATTAAATATTAGCCCATGAACAGCACAGATAGGCGGGGCTGGAGGGTAAGAGGTTCTAATCAACATTACATTTACAACAAGAAGATTTTTTTTTTCTGGTATCTATTGAGGAGGGCAATACTGAACTTTTATGAGGGACTGAGATATGGTACAATGGGCTTATTTAGAAATATACTATTAGATTTATTCCTCTAGAAAGTCACTTTTTTATGAAGATTTACTACACTGCTCTGACACAAAATCATTTATTTCTGAAGCAGTCATTTACAAAATTAATTCCTTGCACCTACTGTTGCTTTATCCAGTTTCTGGAGTGGGTGTTCATGAAACTGTTTCTGTTACTCAAATAGCAGGAAATCTGCAGTAATATTTTATAATTTTGTTTGAGAAAAGAAAAGGAATTAAAATAAAACATGCCATTTAAAGAGGAATGACAGCCCAAGAATAAGTTAATAGTGATACAAAGACAATATGAGAGACAGGCTTAAGGACAGAGATGCAAGTTTTTTTAAAAAAAGGAAAACAGAACAAAGAACTAAAATTGATGTGTACTAGATGAATGAATTTAAATACAGTTTACCACCTTGCTCCCTTTCCCCCCAATTTTTATCAGGGGAGCAGCACAAAAGGAGAAGGTAATCCTTATTTCTACCAGTTCATTTTAATGACCCCAATGACTGCTATTACTATGAAACAAGGTTTCATAGGTCTCTTGGGAACTTTCCTACCAACATGCATGAGAGGAAGGGATTCAAGCATGTTATTGGAACAATGGCAGAGGTACAAAGGGTTACAAAACTCTAAGTACATTCAGAGAAACAAATGAACAATTACCTTTCATATCTTCCTCCTCTGTGCAAAAAAGCCAGGATGGACTTCTGAGGGTCATTGGGTGGGTCTCATACTCACATACATTCTTTGAATGTTTGAATAGTGCTCTGTGTAGTTCGGTCTTTATCTGATACATTCTTAGATGACCATGAAAACTCTGCAACCTGTTCAATGCTGTTCATGCTTAATAGATGAAGAAAATTCACATAGTTTTGTATTCAGTCTTCAGCACAGCTTCACAATAAGCCTCTTTGCAGAGGCTTGAACAGGGTTTCCGCCTTCTTATGAAATGAGCTGTTTCATGAAAGAAACTCATCTTTTTCAGAGATGGGACAGCTTTCACCAGATATTGCAACTAATTGCCTGAAATAATGAGATGCTGTCTAGTAAAAACAGAATAGTGCCAATTAACTGGTAAAGACCAAGGTCATGATGACAAAGAGATGGTAGTAACCTATCAAAAAAGGTGATGAATCTTTTCTTCCAAATATTTAATTGCTGTTACTTGGGCAAGAGAAATGGCTTAGTGGGTTGTGTTCCTTCACAAAGAAAAAGATATAAATAGAGAACATTAAACCTCTATTCTCACTGTCATTGTGAAATATAATACGTATATGTCCTTGCATTGATGGAACACTCTTTGATCCAGTAGAAGCTTCATCTTGAAGAATGGGGATGGAAAAAGTGGTAAGTCTGGAAGCATAGGAGCTCAACATGATACCATTCATAATCACATCCCCTAAAAGAATCTATAGTCATGACACTTGGAAACATGTAGAGTGATCTTCTGTTATTTACCACTATATGAGCTACATTCTGGTTTAAACCCTCCATCACAAAGCACAAAGGTATAAAACAAAAGTCTTACGGATATTTTTATGCAATATGATTGCAACCTTATTCTTTGTTACCCAAGAGCAAGCTCAATTTAATTTACTGATGCTTGCTTCTGCCTGTATATGTTCTGAAACTATGGGAAGCGTTCATCTCTCCAACATCCCATGGCAGATCAAGATGAAACATACAAAAATCAAAATGTTTAGCACAGATCCAGTTGTTTGGCCACCATACGGGGGAAAAAAAGTTAAGAAACTCTGATATTCACATGTGTAACAGAATTCCTTCTCAGGGTAGCCCCACAGCTTCTAGCCTTGTAAACCTATCACCATCACCTTGCCCTTCAGTCCACTTTTAAAATTCCTCCTTGTATCAAGAGTCCTAGGCCTTCAGATCCCTTCATTATGGATTACTGTGTGTGTGAAATCTGATATCTTTATAGTAAATGTGACTCACTCTTGTTTCAGGATAAATTAAACTTTTCAGATTCAGTTTTACAAAATAACAAATAGTTTAACTATATTTAATAACAGACAGAATGATTGTTATCAGGTTCCAGTTCTTAGTTCCAAATCATTTACATTGTTCAAATTACATTATGTCAGGCTCTTTTTCTTAAATCCACTCAGATGCCCAGAACTCATACACTCCCCCCAGACTCTGACAACTGATTCCTCTAACAATTGATTCCCAACTGTCACCAACAAACTCTTTGTTCTTTTTAAAAACACTCTCCTCCCTCTCACTGGAGCCCCTCCATCTCCTCACAGATTTCTCTGTGCTGGAATTAGTTCCTCTCAGTTATTTACTCCATACTCTTACATCCAGGAATTCTCAAGTAACACTTTATCAATTTCTTGCCCTCTTCAACTGAGTTATAGTATCACAACATGGTTGATCCATTTTTTTTTTCATGCAAGACTGCAATATACATTATGTCTACTACATCTATTTGTTTAGACAGAGCCAACTTTCAATAGATAGGAATGCAGACCTAAAGATACCTTGAAACTGACATGGTGAACTAGTAGCCTTCTGGATATCCATGGGTTACAACTCCTTTAATTCACAGCCAACATCCATGCTGGCTTGATCTAGAGGAAACTGAAGTCCAAAAATATCTGAAGGGTCACAAAGGTTAACCATTTCTGATTAAAGAAAACAACATTTTCAAGTATATCAACCAATTTCCAAGCTGTATGCTAGTGCCAGTTTGTCACAGCTTTCACATGATCTCTTACAGGTATGTATACTCAAAACATGTATGAGTCCATGCATGTGCTTTGAGAGCATTCTTGGTAACAACATTCAGCAAAGATGCTGCATTATATCGCTACCTTTAATGCTACATTTATCTGACTGATGTAAAGTGATTGTGACTGGAGGTGCTTTCACCTTTCCCTGTTTCATTGCAAAAGTCATGTCTGGTGTCTTGTACTATTATATAACCATACTTTTAATATAAATGACTTCCTTTTGCTAAATGGCAAGTGTGGTATTCTCTGTGCTAAATTTATACTTGACAAATAAGTGTTTAGACTCAACTTGTCCAACTCATTATGAGATGCATTATTTACAATATGCAATGTAGTCTGAGTTTTGGATTATTGTAGCTGTTTCTAAACTAACTTTAAATGTCAATGTGACACTCAAGGTGACTGCTCTTAAAGGAGAGTTTGAGAAAATCTGAAGAAAAGAACCTCTGTAGCTGATAACTCTTCTACCAGAAATAAGCAATGTTTCTGAAGCTGGGGTCCATGGTTCCTCACAGGATAGTTGGACATAAATTGACAGTGTACAAATGTAAAAATGAAATGTGTTTCCTCCTGTCTCTTTCTCTCACCCTCTTTTTCCCCTCTTCTCTTTTTTTCATCTAGCTGATCATCCACTTCATCTAGTGGAATGATTCAGGGTTCTCCTTGAGGAGAACAAGACCATATTACTATGGATCTTCACTGCCCAACTGCTGTCTCTTCTCTGGAAGTGGCTGTGGAGATGTGATGACACCAAGGTATAGAGAGCATCAGAGACCACATCACAGTTTGAATGAAAATATGCCATTTTTTTTCCTGCCATGTATCCAGTTGGGTTGCCTGTCTACCTGTGGTCTCTCTTCTTTTTCCAACAGTTGTAAAGAGCTCTAAAAGACATCAGGGGCTGTAGAGAAGAAGGTCAGATGTGATCTACTGATCACAAGTTACCCATCTCTGCTATATACTAATTTATCTGGATTTGAATGACAAGGAGTGAACAACCAGACATAGACCACACAGTCACTGTGTCCTTTCCCATATATGTTATGTTTGTATGTACAGTAACAACAGGTCTTTGGTATAGAGCCTTGGGCAGCACACAGAACAGGAAAGCCAAGTGGAGAAACCAGACTCTCTAATATGGGGAATTAGTCATGAGATCAGAAGCAGAGGTTAGAATGATCAACCATACAATTTATCTATATGGAAAGAGCACATACATAGGAATCAGTTTACAGATCACTTCTATTCAAAATGGTGGTCCAGGAACCATGGCCACTCCCCAAGATGTTGGTTGCCAGTCCCTGCTGAGTCTCGATGAAAGGAAAAAAAAATGAGTATAAATGTGATACCAGTTCTTAGCACACTAGGGAGAAAATACCACTCTGTGCATTAGATAGCTTGAGATATGAATCTATGGACAGCCCCACTTTCCAATGCCAGCTCTATCATTAGGTAAAGAGGGGAAACCATTTCCGGCCATTCTTCCTCAGACCCTATGTCATTCCCTTCTGCTGGAGCAGAAAGGTCTGTGTGCCATACACTCTGTTCAGGGCCTCCTAAACTTGCTATCTCTCTCAGACCATACACAGGATGCTCTCCCATCACAACTGTTGACGTAAATTTTCTTAGTCCAAATTTTCTCCTGTAGATGGAATTGGGGATGAGGGATGCTGTCTTGTTTCTTGTTTGCCAGCAAAATTCTGTGATCTAATCTTGCCCTTCTCAGAGCTTACAGACATTCACAAAGAAACACATGTAAGTTATGCTATGAAAGCAGGACCCCCCCCCAAAAAAAATCACCATTTCACAATAGACATATTCTGCTGATAATGGCAGAAACAGAGTTTGCACAAACAGCATTTCACCTGTGCCTTGTCTTTGCATGTTCTGCGTTGTCCATCCTATACTTTGCATAATGATTGGGGTTGTGCATACTATCCATTGTATTGCGATTGAGCATTGTGGTTGTGCATCCATCAATTTCTGTTGTGCTTGCTCATCATGCATTGTGCACTGTGTGATGACACCCAGTCATCTGTGTTGCACAATGTTGCTATTCCGCATGGTGATTGCATAATGCTGCAGTGGGTATTTATGCTATGCTAAGGGGATGTTGGATTGAGGCTATTATGATAATGCTCTGAATCACAGCTGGTTGATCAGCATTAACAGTGCCGTGCACATAAGAGACTGGGGGAAAAAATTGGACTATGGAAATTAAAATTACATTAAAGGACTAGGCATGATTTCAATGGTCTTTGATGCCTAAAATTCAGTTTAAAATCTGAATAGGATTCACTGAGTCAGTAACATGGAAGTCACCACTGGATGATCTTAAGAACAGGGGGAAGGCTGGGTCACAATATTTTCAGTTATCTGAACACTTGGTGAATGGATTAAAAACATACACAGCCCACATTTCTATCTATATCTATATCATCTATTTATATCTATTTCTAAAGACAGGAAGTCATTGTAGTTAGTCTGAACATCAAGTCTGAGAATCTGAAGGCAAGTCAGGTTTTGAATGTCACAAAAGCAGAAATAGAAGTAAGAGCACTTAACAGATGCTTTGGATGTGAAAACACCAGGAGGTCAGGTTCTCAGCGTGAAGAATCAATAGCAGGGAAATGCAGTGGTGGGAAATGAATTGTACATATTTCTCCATGGAGAAGCACTTAAAACTTGTAGAGCATTTTCATACAATAAGTATATAAAAACACTCAAAAATGTAATAAGGACAAGCAGTACAGTGGCTGCATAAAGGCAAATGCCCAAGTCACTATGCCTTCCTTGTACAACAGAGACAGCAAATGTACTACTCTCTTTTGCTGAAAGAACGCTCCTCAATAAATTGGGCTCGTCTGCTTTTTCTTCTTACAGGTAAAAGCATTCTCTTGTGTATACCTTGGCAGTTGAAAAAATGAAATGAAATTTGCACTTCATTCTAGATTTGTCATTAGATGGTGGTAAATGTCAACTCATCATATCTGCAGTTATTTTAACCATTTTATACCATGATTTGGTCCTAACACAGGCTCCCAAAACAGTCTCATAACAAGAAGATAACTGAACCACTGACAAATAACAAAAACAAAAACAAGCAATGAAAATTTTAAAATCAAAAGGAACAAAGTTAAAAATGCCAATAATATACTAGAAGCTTTAAGCAGAATAAAAGTGTTTTCCTTTCCCTCCTAAATGTCACCAAGGATGTGACTAATCTAATCTTCTTTGACAGAGACTTTTATAAGGGGGTGCGGCAAATAGAAAGATCCTGTCTAATGTTCCTACCTATAACAAATCACAAATTGACATTCTCAATAGATATAACCTCAGATGTGTTGTGTGATAAAATCTCATTAAATAAACTGCCAGCTGCCAGGGGCCAGAAAGTAAGGTATTGTCCCCTCCAATGAACTCAGAGAGCCACATTCACTTATCACATCCTCAGTATGTTTTTTATTTAACTTATAAATGCCCCCATGTCTGCGCTGATATAGATTTTGGCCACATTAATCCCATCTCAAGCTGTTTTATGTCAAGGAGAGGTCTTTTAAAAAATTTTTTTCCAATTTTAAGGCGAGGTTCTGTAGGAGCTTGGGGTCTCAAAAATAGCAGTGGGGGCAGCATGTAGACTGAGGACCACAATTTGTCCAACCCTGTCTTAAACCACTTAGGACTTCACAGGCAATTGCCATCTTTTAGAACTATACCTGACAATGAAGCCAGGGTCATTGCTGACCAACTCATGAAATAAAGAGACCAAGCACAGAAAACTGGGTTGATAAGAGGCCACTTTATTTAGTCTAGAATTTATTTAAACAGATTTGAACCTGGAAAGGTGCAAGAGTGGGAAAAAACCTCACACAGGATCGACTGAGGCCAAGAGTACCCCATGACTTCCCTGGGTGAACCACCTGAGGTCTGAGGGCAACCCAATAACTGAGTTGCTCCCCATCTGGCCATTTACTGGAAGGTAGACCCAAAGAATCCCACCCCCAGGTTGCAAGACTTAAATGAGGGCAAAGCCCCCCAGGACAGCTCAAAGGGTAGTCCCCTTCCCCACCCCACCCGAGGTCTGAGGACATAAAGAGGCAATTCTAGAGCCCTTCTCTTCACAAAAATTGTGCCAAGGTGTTCACCGTAACTCTTACTTCTCTACCCACTACCTGCCAAGTGACTACCTATTTAATGTACCACCCTAAGCCAACTGACACAGTCCCTCAAATACAGTGTGAGGTGTAAAAGGGGCAAAAATTCCTACCCAGCTTCTGAAGAGAGCAACAAAGTTCATACTGTACTAGAAGCAGGAGGTTATGTTGGAGTGTCATCTAAAAGAGAGAAAAGAGGGGCAGACAAAGCTAATAAAAACTCTCATTCTACCCCCACATGCCTGTAGTCATGGAGCATTGTGCCTGATGTCATCAATGATGGCCCCATCTCCACTGTAGGCCAGCAAAAGCAGGTCCTCCCTGCAGCACCTTGCGCCATGCGCATCTAGACCTGTATTTGCACTAGAATGGTGTAATATGGTATGAAAACACCAAACAGCACTAGGAAGAGTAGTTTTAGCAGACACAGATATCCAAACTCATTATATTCTCAATGGCAAAAACAGGAAGGCCCTACTGCCTCTTCTTGGGAATAAAATAAGAAGTGGAAGGGAGTTTAGTCATTAATTTTCATGGGAAATTGTGCGATCGGTGATAGGCCATTTCTATACATAGTAATGCATTGGAGCCAGGCCGTGATGTGTGCTACCTCACGATGTCATCATGGTTCTGCTCCTGTCGAATCCGCATCCATCGCGATCATACATTATAGAATTATCAGAAAAAATCCAGTAATAGGTCCCTTTTGTGTGATGATCATGTCAGCTGGGGTTGTGTGGAAAGGGTGGAAGTGCTATCTAGACACTTCCTTCCTCAGTGCAGCACAGGAAAAGGCTGCACTGCAGAAGGAAGGATTGTGTCCAGAGCACTACCATTTGCTGCAGCCATCCAGGTGTGGAGTGGATCATTTGGGATATACTTCCATCCTCGAAAAGGCACTGCTGAGATGAGACCATGATGCTGAGGGATGCAGGTAAGGTGTGGAAAGAATCATAGTTTCAATGAAGTTATGTTTTGCTGCTTTCAGTGGGATCTGGTCACTACTCACTTTAGTTGCTAGCTTGTGCCTAATGAAGTGAACATTCTCTGGAACATTTGAATTTGCAGCATATTTTTTTTTTAAGGGTAGGGTTAGTGGAAGCATGGAAGAGGGCCTTCTTGGTGGGTTCTCCCAGGCTTTGTAACTCCCTTTCTAGAGATATTAGACCAGCGCTGGAGCTTGGGGAGCGTGGAGGGGGGCAGGAGGAGGGCATGGCCATGGTGCATGGAGCATGGCTGTGGCGCATGGGTATGTGGCCATAGTGCATGGGGTGTGACCGTTGTGTACAGGGGCATGGCTACAAGCCGGGATGCCCCAAAAACATTGCTGCCCAGGGTGAACCGTCCTATCGCCCCCCCGTCCCTATGCAACTAGATTAGACTGATCCTTGCTATCCTTTCATAGGTAGATGAAGTTTTTTTTTTTCCTACAGGCCTTTGAGGGCTGAGTGTTTATATTTTTCTTCCTTCCAATGATTATGCTTTTAACTGCTTTTAATTTTATTGGAAGCGTAATTATATTTCAAACTTATGTATCTAAAGCTGTATCTGCTTTAACTTTTGTGAGCTGTCTTAAGTCCCAGAGCAGTGGGGTTAATAACTGGATCTATTGGAGGTGTCTCATTTGTAGGCTTACCATAAGTCAAAGCCAACTTGGTGGCAATTAATCACAAGAGTCTTATCTGGTGCTTGTTTTTGTGCTCTGTAGCTCAGTTTTTATCTATTTATTTAACCATTCTGTTCACAGAGTCCTTGCATTTGTCACCAAACACTCAACCATGGGTTTCTGCTTCATGTTTCTGTGGATTTTCATCACAATGAATTAGCACAACCTAATTCCATTGTCCACATTAAAAAAAGTCACTTAAATGTTCCTTTTTTTAAAAAAAAAAATCATTTTCTAAAATGGGCATTAGAATTCTGCTCCTATTTGGTAGCAATATCCATTAAATTCAGTGGGGCTTCCTTCCAAGTAGACATTCATAAGCTGTTACAAAAGCAGCCACGTTCATGTAAAAAACTTATTTGATCTTTTTAGTCATGCCCTTTCAAAACATAATTATGGAGCCATTGTTTGTGTGTGTGTTTGTGTGTGTGCATGTGTAAAATGGTATGCTGTATTTTTTTAAAAAAAAATCTTACTAAAATATGTTTTAAATATGTTTAAATGTGTTTTAACTGTTTTAAATCATGTTTTTAAAATAATATTGTTGTTTCATTCTTTTTTAACTTTTATAAACTAATGTTTTAGCTTGACTTTTATTTAAATTATTGTTAGCTACCTGAATCCCATTTTGGGAGAAAGGTGGGATATAAATTCAATAAATAAATAAGAATGCAAATAAATAGAATCACAGAATCATAGAGTTGGAAGAGACCCCAGGGGCCGTCGAGTTGAGAAAACAAGCATAAATGACAAAAGAAATATAAGATCTTTTCATACTATTTAACTGGCAAGGCAACATCCTATGGAATTCTGGGCTCTGCAGTTTAGCAAAGGATATTTACAATTTTCTGCCAAGAAGCTGTAGTTCTTCAATGAACTATAAATCCCAAAATTTCATAAGATGTAGCCATGGCAGTTAAAATGCTACAGTTGTGCAGTGTGCAAGAGCCTTTTATAGTTTCCAGTCTCATTCTCATTTGATTTTCTATTTTTATATTATTTGCCTATTGATTGCTAGAACATTCCTAGGGTACGTATCAGGTTTTTGCTGCTAGCTACAATTTTTAGTAATGATCAATGCAGTGAGTTTTACTTTTTTTTAGACATTCTATACCATGCACTGAATCTACTGAGAAGAACGCATTTGTTCACCATTTCTCATATTGGCTTAGTCATCAGCTATTCCCATTGGAAAGCACATTTTGCTGCCATCTATGAGAGTGCCAGGTCATTCAAAGTGCACTGTTTTATTTATCTAAGTTGGCAGTGCAACAAAGATAGAAAAAGACAGTTGTCTCCAGTGGTGTTTGCTCTTCATCTAAGAATATCAGTTTGCAAATATGTAGTTTAGTACTTCTGACTAACTTCCATTGGTGTTTTTATCATAGTGGAATATCTCTCACCTAATCAGAACTAGGGACTTTCTGATTTCATGCAGCATGTGCAGGTAAGCACAGAAAAACATTTCTCTGACAGTAGCAAAGCAACTTCAAATAAAATTATTTGAGGATTATGCTTTACATGACATGTTGATCTTTATATCCCGATGCCTTTCTTTAAAAAAAAAATGAAGAAAAGGTGTATTGATGGAAAGCTTATGCTAGTTTTGTTCTGATGTGAACTTTCAGGATAAAGTGATTAACTCTTGATATCCAGTTTATGTATTAGGTAAGCATGGTTTAAATCTGTCTAGCCTGAAGTCTTATACTTGACAGTTTGCATTAAAGGATATCAGGGAACTTATATTTTTCTTTAGGGTAAGACATGTTGAAGATGGAATCTTGCGCATAGTTAAGGACCAAACTACAGGTAACGCAGTGGTGGGGATGGAGGTGAGCAGTTTGTGCTTTTCACAGTTAAATGTCCTTATTGAAATCACCCCTCAGAACAACCAGTTCCCTGACGGATTGCACAAAGTGACTGTATTTTGCCTATCGCTATCCCTGCCTTGTAGTGGAAAGCTAGGGTGGCTGAACAAACTTCAGAGGTCAATGGGGGCATACGATGACAACTAGACCTCAGATGACTGCTACTCACACTGCTCTGAAGCCCAACATTTTTTGTCCTCATGTCCTTCATGGGGCATGAATGCAATTTAACCACGTTTTCTGCCAACACAATTTTAGATCCATTTTGAAGCTTCACTGGGCTTAAAACAGTTCAGGGTTTCCCCCAGATAGTGTGAAATTGTCCCAACATGACCTTTAGGGATGTGTAAAGAGTCTTTATGAACAAAAAATAGGGGCATTCTGTAGTGGCACATGGGGGTGCAAGGCAATGGGAGGTTTTGAAAGGTGATATATGCAGTTTATGAGCATTAGTTTGCCCACCCATGACATAGAGGAAAGTGTTAATGTTTTTTCAAGACTCAATTTCCACCCTCCTTCCTTCAGAGCTGCATTTAAGAAAATGGGGGACTAAATCTGATTGTATACTTCCCAGATCATTTGTATTTTGGCCTTGTGTACCAATGCAAACAAATTCATATATATGCTCATAGTGGTTATGGCGCACCACAATAGGAGATAAACATATATGAGGGGATTAAGTTTGGCTACCAAACATGGGTGGGGGCCAATTCTCACTATCCCAGACCCTTATGGACCACATCCATACATCTGGGCACAGCAGAAGTGAGCTCACATTACTTCTACTTGCCATTATGGGTCAGTATACGGCAAAGCAATGAACCAAATGCCAGCCCAGTACCTCTTCAGGTAATTGGGAAAGAGGGGATTCAGGGTATAACTGCAGCATTTTCAAGCACCTTTGAATGTTCTTGTACAGTTTTCTGGGGGGAAATGCATGAACATCATGCAGAAAGAACTAAAAATATTTTGAGGTTCAGGGAGCTTCAGGAATCACCAAAGTGAGATTTAAGGCTGTCTGTGGGATGGAGGGAATATTTGCCAAATTTCCCATTCTTGAAAAGGCAGGGGACCTTGGCACATCTTTGCTTGTGACAGCAAAATCAAGTATAAAAAGGTGTGTGTGTGTATGAATGTGAGTGTGTGTATGTGTTTGTACACATGCACACATACACACATCCATACACACATTTGTTAGTATATATACATTGCTAGTGTGTGTGTCTCGTGGTTTGAGCATTGAACTATGAGCCTGGAGGTTCAATTCCCTGCTCAAGGTTCAATTCCCTGCTCAGCCATTGAAATCCACTGGATGACCTTGGGCACATGACATACTCTCAGCCCCAGAAAACCCCTCATGATAGGTTTGCCTCAGGGTCACCATAAGTAGTCAGAAACAATCTGAAGGCACACAACAACAACAACAACAACAACAACAACACACACACACACACACATATATATATATACATATACTCACACATGTACATACATGCATACTATCAATCACAGTTACTGAACGCCTCCTTGCTGGTGGCAATTTAGTGCAGGTCATACCAAAAATCAAAGATGTGGCTGCTCACATTTACCACCTGTTCACAAAATCATGAATTTGGATAGCCATTTGATGTTTACCCTTATAACCCTCCCTGTTTCTGAAGTGCAGAGATCAATCTTATGAAAACAAAAAGCATACCCTGCAGCATTTGACAGAAGAAAGCCAAGGCATGTCTGGCCAAGCAACATCAGAGTGTGGTCCAGATGATAAAAGTTATTAATGAGGAAGAACACATAAGCTAGGAGGAGTGGCAGTAGTTTGCCTTGAGCCTACTAGGAAGGGCAGATATTTGCCTCCTCCTCACCTTTCTCCCTTGCTGAAGTAATAGAATGCAAACAATTGGAGCTTTCAGCAATTGGCGTAAGCTGGGAACAAAGGGGGAATGTAGGAAGAAGAGAGTGAACTGGGAAAATGGGACAACAGAGGATTAATTGGGACTGTCTATGCCAAATTGGGACAGTTGGAAGGTATGGAAATGGTACCATTTGTGAACAAGACAGAGGTACTCACAGGCTAGTGAAAACCCCAAAGTCTGCAGAAATACATTAAGTCTTATCTAAATGGTTTGCTAATGAGAAAGGAGAAGGTATTACGAGTTAATCTGTGAGGGGAGCTCAAAACACCCCAACAAAGAGTAAGTATGATATGCAGGAATAGAATGCTGACTGACTGATGGAGGAAGGGCAGAGATATAAAACCTGGGAAATGAAATGGAATGGCCTAGGAGAAAGGAAAGTCATCTGACTTAGAAAGCTAATGGGAGCACCAGAAACTACAACATTTATTGAATATACCACTTCTGCACATACACACACAGAAACAAAATAAATCATAGCACAAAATCATCACTGTGTTGAGGCATGTGAAATAAGAATACAGTGGTAATATTGTTGCAGAAAGAAATGGCATGGCAATAAAATCTAAACCTTACTCAAACCCCCAACAATACCAGAAAAAGAAAAAAAGAAAAAGAAAAAGAAACAAAGAAAGAAAGATAGGAAAGAAAAAAAACACATTAGTAGCATATAAGATGGCCCACATCAGCAAGGCCATATGGATCTATCAGTAGAAAGAATGTTATATCCTCAGTCAGTGATCAGACCTTTGAAAAGTTACTTATTTGGAACACAACACCTAGAATCCTTCAGTCAGCTTGGCCCCTGATCAAGCTGGTTGGAGACTCAAGGGATCGTCATCCAAAAAAGCAACTCTTCCATGCTCTGGCAGTGACAGAGAAGGCTGTCTCCAATGCACCCACTCAACTGACTTATGATGACTGGAGACTGCAAAGCAGGATCTCAGCAGACAACCTAAGATAGCAGAAAGGCTCCCTTAAGGCAAATAAATAAAGAGTCATTGAAGTCTCTGCTCATGCAAAAATATGTGAGTCATGTTGAGAGAAGCCAAATAGTTCACATAGGACAAAGCAAAATTTCTCTTAGCAGGTTTCACACTACCTTAGTTGAATTGTCAATATTATTGCTACCAGTGACGTCTTGCCACAGTTAGCAGTGTGCCAGATATCAACATTGGCCTCCTGAAGAGTTTAAACTTTCAAAGTGTGATGCTTTAATCAAATATTTGACATATGGTTTCACAGCGGGTGTCCCGTATGGCAAACTGAATGTAATGCTGCTGCGGCTGCTAAGTTTCAATTAAAATAAAGTGTATAAAGAACAACTGTGAGAATGCAGTTCTTGAACTTAGCATATAGGAATCCTAATTTTTGATTTTTTTTCACACTTCTTGACTATTGGAAATTATAAAATGTCTACTTTATTTGGTCTGCTTTAAATTCATAGTTTAAATCCCAAGATATATTTGGTCTGCTTACACCAAATTTTTTATTCACTTAGATCACACAATACAAACCTTTTTTTAAAAAAAAAGGTGGGTGATGGACTTTTGAGAACTAGATCAGGGCTTCACAAATGTGCTTCACATAATGAAATCTCCTTCAAGAAATTGAATTCATTGAATGTGCAGTTCGTATTCCCTGATTTTATTTTTAACCAAGCATTAGAGATATGTACATCTGAGAAGAGTCATCAATATTATTGTAATTCCTTTTCCATCCTTCAAAATTCCTTTGCCTTTTTTTTTTTTAATGAACAAGAACTTTTGGGTAAGGCTAGTGCAAAAATTAGTTTAGATTGCATTTAAACAGTAAATGTCTGGATTTGCACTTCTACTATACATGAACCAGAAGTCATTTATTGTTTAGTTTTCACATTTCTCCATTTTTTTTCAAAGCAATAAAACCTATATATATTGGAGAAAATGCTTCCAAAGTAAGTACATTAGGGGAAATTGTAAACAAAAAAAATGCATATGAATTGTATGGGTGTGTAAATTTGGGGCATTTCCGCACTACGCTGTTATAGTGCTATTATTCCACTTTCAACATCCTATGGAATTCTGGGGTTTGTAGTTTACTGAGACCAAAGAGCTCTGTGGCTGAGAATTCTAAATGCCTCTCCCTAAATGGCAAACCCCAGGATTCCATAGGATGTTGAAAGTGGAATAATAGCACTATAACAGTGTATTGTGGAAATAGCCTTGGAGAGTGTTTGCTTGCTAGCTAGCAAGCTGATGCTGAAACAGAATGATACAAATGTGTGCTTGATACACAGTAAAATAAGTAGTACACATTCATCTATCCCTGTCTTCAAATTCACCTTGAAAGTTTGCTTTAGGTTAAATCAGCTGGTTATTTTGGACACTCTCTTTATCTAATGAGCTATACCTGGTGATCTACAACTACCATGAATATTCTCCAAACCCAGGAGACTTTGCTAAATTCCTTATGTAGCCAACATCTGTTGGAACAGCCTTTAAAGAAAAATATTGTTCATATTTGATCAGCATGCCAAATCATTTTGAATGAAAGACATGGCTGGATTATTGATAAATGAACCTGTGCTTTGTACAAAAGCACAATTTCAATGAAAACATCTATAACTACAATGCTGTACTCATGAGAGGGAAATTCAGCAAATAAAAATGATTTTTTTTAAAAAAAGAGGGCATTATTCTAATGGAGCATGAATAGGATCTTACAAGAAACTGAAGAGTATCCATCAATTAAGATTTTATACAAAAGAAGCAATGCATTAAACAAAAGAATGTTTTGAGCACACATTCACTAATGCAAAGTGAAAAGACAAAAAAGACTGGAGAAGCTGTCATAACACAGGAAGTGAAAACATGAATGCAAATTAACATTATGGTCCTTAAATTACTCCAATGACACATATGGGGATAAATGGGTCTGTACTATTGTCTGGATGTTAAACTTGAGACGTATTTGAAAGGCTAAAAAGCTCTGTATTTTGCTATCAGTGTTTCTAAGAACAGCCCTTCTACTTATTTTACATTTGAACTTTGTTTTGCCAACTCCTGCAAAAATCTGAGCAAAAACGTCAGTGCCCACCTGTAAAGTGCAGCACTAACTGATATTATGAAAATGGCAAGCAGACAGATCCTTCTGCAAGACCCACTTAGTTCCTATGGTGAGAAAAGATATGGAAGCTCTCCAAAGCAAGCATAATGGAAAAAACGAAGGTTTCAATGGAGGATTAACCCACTTTGATAGTCATGGTGCTTGCTATGTCGTTTCAGGTCTATTCCACTTTTTATCATGGATTTTCACATGGAAAAGAAGCCAAGGTAACCTTATTTAAAGAGTTGATTAGCATTTCATAATCTTCTTGAGGTGTTTCAATCCCTTCATCCTTTCCATTTTTATTGTTGCTATGTTGATATCAGTTCTTCCAGAGCTGCAAGAGCTTCTTTTTAAAACAAACCTTCTTTCCTGAAACTCACTGCACTACAAATAAAATTCTTGGGCACATTCTGACTGCAGAGGGAGAGTTTAGCCACTGCCTGTTCAGCAAAGGGTTAGACAGAAGGTTAGTCAGTTTTATAGAATCAGGAAAACCTTCTGATTCCTTATATCACCAAATCCTTTTGAACTGGTAGCTTGAGTGTTATCCTCTACTAATATGTTTTAGAGGGCTAAAATAAAGAAGGCTAGTAGCTTTCTCCTGTTAACAGTCATTTTGGGGAGGGGACATAGTTTCCATGACATAGCAGAAGTGTTGCATGATGAATGTCCAGCATTCAAATTGTAATGTTTCCAGTTAAAACTATTCATCAGCAGGTGATAGTAAGAGCTGCAGTGGACTCTGGAAAATCAGTGCCAGTCAGAGTTACATTACTGGCATTGATGGACAAAAATGCTGTACAAGAGCTTCTGTGTTCCTGCATAAATCATTGCAGTGATGCTAGGGTATCTTGACACCAGTGCCAGGTCTGGTTGAGATCGTTCTTCCTTTCCAGTTCAGAACACCTATTTTTTTTCCCCACTGAAAACAATAGACGTTTCAAAAAACCCCCCAAAAACCCTATTTGACTATTTGAACATTTATGATTCCCCTTTCAACCCAGATGGCTTACTCTGCATGCTAACCAACTAATGCTCCTATTGGCCCTGTGCTCAGATTATAGGAGGGAAAGGAATTAGCCTGAACTTTCATGAAAGCCTCCCTAGCTAGTCTTTTTAGAAGGTCACAGGGCAACAGAGGCATATTTGGGGCGGGGCAAGTCGGATAAGTGCCCTGGGTGTCAAGGCCACAGGGGTGCAAAAAAGCTGTGCCTGCCCAGCCCTATTGCTCAGGACAGCTGGCCCAGCAGTGCACTCTGAAAGCAGCAGTCTTTCCCACTGTCATCACTATCACCCTCAACAGGGTCGTTCTCAGCCCAGGGCAGTAGGAGCAGGGGAAGAGGCAGCCGCTCCATGTGGGCCTGGATCACCGCCACTGCTGCCTTCACTGGGGTCTTCTTCACTCCAGGGCAGCAGCCGCACTGGGAGAGGCAGACCTTCCATGCAGTCCTGGTCCATCACACTCTCCAAAGTCTTCCTCAGCCTGGGGTGGTAGCGGTGGCAGGACAGGCAGCCCCTCCAAGTGGGCCTGTCCCACCACTGTCACAGCCACCCTCACTGGGGTCACCCTCAGTCTGAGGTGGCAGAAGAAGAAGCAGCACCTGGGTGCAACTTCCATGCTTGCCCTAGGTGCTGTTGAAGCTGGAAATGCTACTGTAGAGCAATCATGATTGCATTGAGGTCACACATAACCCCCTTTTCCATCATAACCTGGCCACTTTATAGCCCAGTCCCATGACTGTGGGCTCAGAACTGACACACAACCTAATGAAATTGGGTTAGTTTGTGCTTTTTTCCATCTTAGAAATGCTAAAATTATGGAATGTCACATGACATACTTTTAATCTTATTTATGAAGGCTTTTAGTGATGTTTGACTAGTTCTTCCCTCATTCCATCTATTGCTACTTTGACCCTCTCCCACAAGAAAGCAGGGTATACCATTTGCTAGCAAGGTCAATTATTTATGCATAATTGTTCAGTTTCTTTTGAGCAACCTTCGTTGAGATACCTTCTTTTTTTGGGGGGGGGATAAACTCTCGGTACCCACAGAATACACCCATCTTTGAAATATTAATGAGGAAGTTGTGATCATCCAGATTTGATTTCAGCTCCCATCATCCCACATAACTGATGGAGGCTGCAATCTAAAAACTTCTAGAAGACAGCATGTTCCTCAACCTGGTTTGGATGCTGTAAAATAGGTGTCAAATCAAATACAATCCTCAACCTCATATTCTCTTGATGCCTTATGCATATGGTTCTGTTTGTATGATGATCTGGAATGGGTGAACTTTCAGATATTGTACTTTCTACCATTGTTCACTCTTTTTTTGTTTTTTTATTTTTTGTTACTTTGTTAAGGATGAGAGAGGCATAGGTTGAAAAAGTCAAAGGAGACTACTTCATGTTTTTTCCTTCTCTTAATACATAAGCCAAAGGGCCAGCACTAGTCTATTACTGAGCTCTGCATGACTTCTTAAATCTCTAGAATTATGATGGCAGTGAGGAGAAAAGAGAACATAAAAAGTCAATTGAAGATGAAGAAAAAGTTGCTCCAGATCTGTGGCTCAGTGTATTGTGAATTAGTCAGATGACAGGTTAGAAGAAAGTTATCAGTGTCTATAGGTGTAAAGGAGTGCTTACTTTTTATCTGGAAAGTCCACCTAACCATGAAGTGAGTTGTAAAGTGGTTAGCAAACTGAACTCTTACTTTTGCTGGTGCTGTTAATGGAGGCATACTCTAAAAACAGTAGTTTTGTACCCCACACATCTCTCTCTGTTGCTAGAGAACAAACCCAAAATTCATGTGTTGATTCACCAGAAGTAACTTGTTCCATAAAACCTGATTCTGATTTTATTGCTAATGAGGGATTATTACAACCTGTGTTGTCATTTCAAAGCAAGAAAGGATCATGCTTCACTGGGTTTTAATTCAGCAAGTTGGGTCCTTTATCTCCTTTTAACCTTGAACTCCATAAATCCTCAGATGAATGGACTGCTGCTACCACAATGGAAATTCCCTTTCCTAATGTTTCCCCTAAATGCATGCAACAGAAGGAGTCTAGGGGTGATAATATCAGACACAAAAACACCATGGTGCCAAGCATGTGGGTATTGCCAAGGGGTTTTTAAGACCCTTCAGCCCTGGTCATGTCTTCTTTTGGGTAGCAAACTCAAGTGAGGCACATTGCAGAGCTTTGCAGAGTGATATCAGATCAAGTGACTTGGTGGTTTGTTAGTGATGCTGGTAGGACCTGGTGACAGTGGCACATTTGGCCTTACTGCTCTGTGGTTCAGTGCTGTGGGGATTTTGCCTATTTCCAGGGAGTACTGAGGGGAGCAAGGGGTTACAGGAAATCACTGGTGGTAGCTGAGCTTGGCTTATTTTATGTGTTTGCACCCTTTTCTCTTCTGCAGGAGCTTGCTATTTGAACGACAGGGACCAAGAAAAGAGCCTAAGAGAACATTGGCTTTGATTGGGCTCAGTAGGCCTCTAATTAGGCCTGTTAAGCCATGGTCTGGTCAATAAGCCTCCTTAGATCATCTAGCCTTTGCTATAGCCCTGTGCTCCTCCAAGGGCTCATTGAGCTCTGTAGGCCTCACTAGGGACAAAAGGTGCCATATTGGACCCAATAGGCATCTTGACTTTTCAGACAGTGTGAGCCTCAGAAAGGCTAAGTAGGCTTCAGTAAGTCTCATAAACCCTATTAAGTCCAGTTAGGCCCCACCATGATAAGCCTTGACAGGCTCTGTGTTTGGCCTTTTAGCTAGTAAGGCTTCATAGGCCTTGAGAAGGCTTGGTAGGCCAAGTAGCAGCTTCATTGGCCCAGGTAGGGTCTGACTGGATCTGTTAGGTTCCAACTAGGTCCATTTTTCATGTTGTAATGCTTGTTGGCATGAGTAGGCCTCAATTAGTCAGCTAGGCTTATTGAGTCTGGTAGGTCACAATTAGGCTTGGTCAGCACAGTAAAGCCTGATAGACTTGAGGTAGTCCTGGCAGGCTCTGATTGGGTCTGATATGCCCCAGTTAGGCCTAGTAGGCTCTGTTTAGGCCTGATAGGCACTAGCTGGACTTGGAAGGTTATGATTAAATCTTATAGACTCCGATTTAGCCAGCTAAGTCCCAATCAGACCAAACAGTTGTGGATGAGTAAATCTAGGTAACTGTTTCATAATAAGGATCACACTATCGTCATGATTGTGATAGTAGTGCCATGATCATAACTCCCTACCAAACCAAATGGGTATCAGCTGCATGGGGAGAAAAAGGTACTTTCTGCTGGTGATTGGAGCATGAATGAATGATGTTTCCATCAGGCTTAGAGGGAGATCAGGCCAGGAGAGGTTACTTAATTAAGTATACTTATTTAAGCAGCTGATACAGAATTCTGGCTGAAATTTACAAGAAACAACAACAACTAATTTTCTGTGAACTGTTCATTGCTCTATAGATTTTCTGTCCATTGTCAGTAACTGTGACAGGAACTGAAAGAAAGTTCAGCAAGCTAGCACCTACTCTAAAATTGCAGTGATGCAAGAGTTCTACATTCTACAGTGAGCAAGAATAGTTAAATCACATCGCCCGAAATCTTGCTGGTGTCATATACATGTGTATTTTCCCTTACACATGATTGTAATTTTTATCCTTGACAATGAACCTATTCAATTCATGGTTCTGATAGAAAAGCAGCCATTTGACATGCAGTTATGCATTCTTGATGGTTCTGGACTGTTCATCAGCGCCTTCAATTTACTATTTGATTCACTGAGACAGCAGAAATAGCAACTAGGCATTTTTCATTGCACAGTGGGAAAATAAACAGGCATATTGTCAGATATGCAATTGATTGTATAGGACCCTTATCCTCTTATCTATTGAGTCTGAACTTGCCTAAGAACTGAATGGGATTGGGGAGAATCCAGTTTTGTTTTTGTGTTTTTTGTTTCTTTCAATGAAAACATTCAAGAAACTAAAGCTTTAAAGGCAATTGGCCTGATATTTGCATCATGTTGGCTTATTAGAGTACAAACATCAGCACAGTGACAGGAAATAATCCTTATAAATGACTCCAAAGTTACAATATTACCAAACTTGTAGAACTCTGTTTATTATTAAATAAAAGTTGCAGAGTTGAGCATTTTCCAGAAAGGTAGGATAAATAGCAATAATTTCACAACAGAAATAGACTTCTTCATGGCCTATGAGCTGCAGTCATGAGATAAAAGGTTGTGGTGTTGGTGTGTGAAGGGGAACGATGCTTGATAGTGCTTCCCCAAATGATATTTAGATTCTGGGCCATTTCTGCAGTACACTGTTACAGTGCTATTATTCCACTTTTAATATCCTGTGGAATTCTGAGGTTTGTAGTTTACTGTGGCCAAAGAGCTCTATAGCTGAGAATTCTAAATGCCCCTCCCTAAACTACAAACCCCAGGATTACATAGGTTGTTGAAAGTGGAATAGCACTATAACACTGTAATGCAGAAATGGCCGTGGTCATCCTAGTAGTGGTAGGTATTTGGACACTCCTCGTCCCCTTCCTCCTCCTCCACCCCCACATGGAGAACATAAGTAGCCATCCCAAAACATTGACTTACTGGCCTAAAGGAGTTCTCATAAGGGCAGGAAAAAGATATTACTGAAATGAGGGGAAGAACAGACTGGCAGTTCTTTAGCCAACAATCTAATTTCAGACAGTGGAGGGAAAATGACAACACTTATGTAGGAGTTTCTAATAGGAATGGCAGTTATTTTAGACTGGCTTGCTTGCCTTCCTTTGAAGTATATTTGCATTACTCAGAGATAATAAAGAAATCTCAGCACAACAACTTCTGCAGATTTTCCAATTTTGTAGGTGACACTGACATATGAACAGTTTAATTTAGAGTCCAAACACAACTATTAGGGGTGGGGGAGGATGGTTCACAGTGCTCACACAGAGGATGTTACTGCTTTCAGAGACTGTGCAAATCCCTGCTGTTCCTGTAGAAGTAGATTTATGGTAACATGATGATAGGTTTACCTAAGTGTGAGCTACAGAGGAAGCGGGGAAGAAGGAGCTGATATTCTCTTTGGATCAAGAGAGGATAAAGTTGCTGAGCTCAGAGCCATCAGAGGAATAACACACACCAGGCATCTTGTTGGGTTGTCTGTTATAATAAAAGCTATGTATACAACAGGGATTTGGAATTACAATAATTTCTTCCCTTTGTTTTGTTCTCTGTCTTTTAAAGGCACAGCAGCAAGACAGCATCTAAAGGGGAAAAAAAGAAAAAGAAATGTGATTTTCTAACATTGTTTTTCTGGGGCCCTTTTCGCATGGCATTTGCCATGTGAAAGGGCCCTTTGAGCATCGCATGAATGTGAGGAGCGGTCCACAGAACGTACTCACAATCGTGTGACGCTCCAGGGGCTGGCAGGCACCGACCGCACACATTTTCATCTTCGGCTGTGAGCTGAAAATGGTGCGTGATTGCACATCGCTCTGAGGCCCCACGCGCACTTACTGTGTGTGCGGAGCTCCGGAGCTGCGGCGCTCATGCTTCCTGCCCCAGCGCAGCCTGGGAAATTCCCAAGCTGCACTGTGGAAGGAAGAAGCATGGGCATGGTGCTCCCTTCTGTGGGGATCCAGCTGGTACTGAGGGAAGTGCTCCTGTTGCCACCCCTCCTGGCACAGCTGCTGCCAGGATCCCCACCAGACATCTTCACTAAATGGTAGAGTTCAAAAAGGGCCATAGACTTCAACATCCTAACACTATCTTTACCTTACTCTTCTGTTAAAACAGCACTCCAATCAGCAACACCAAATATAATTTTAATTTGTTGCAATGTATGAATGTTTTTGTGGGTGGGTGGGGATTTGTTGAGGGTATTGCTGGAGATTAATATGGCAAGTCAGCTCATGACAATCAAAATGCTGCTGCTGTCATCACTACCACAAATATGAGTGGGTTGGTGCCTCACTGGAGGACACTTTGCTGAGGGATTTGTACAATTTGTTTCTGCACAGGAAATCAGGAAATCTTCCTTAACATTTGACTCCATCTTGAATCCTGTAGCTATCTTGAATACTGTCCTGGGAGAAAGGCAGGATAATTTTTTAAAAAATTTAATTAAATAAGTAAATTAATTTAACAGAGATAACTTTTAATATTTTACTCAAGATAATCTGCTGACAGGGAACCAAAATAATTTAGATTATGTGTGGAACAACTTCCTTTGAAAAAGCTCCACTGGAAGATATTCTGTGAAAGATGGCAATGGAGTACAGTTTCGTTTCCACCATTACTACCAATGAGTAGACCAGATAATAGACTGAGGCCATTTCCACATGGCGTTGCAGTCCTGCTATGGGATAGGATGGCAATGGTCCACAGGTCATGCTTTTGCACGACATTGTCATGGTCCCACTGCCATCCCATCCCCATGTGTCCTGATCACAGGATATTCACTTAACGGATTAAATCTGTTAGGTGCCTGAGATTGCGCAAAGTTCCCATACTTACCTGCCATACTCAAGGGGAGGAAGCGTGATGGAGGTGCTTCCTTCCCCAGCACACATGGGAAAGAGCCCACCTGTGCTGTGGAAGGAAGAGGTGTGTCTCTTGCACTTTCTTTTGCATGGAGACAGTTGCATGAGGAGAGGAGCATTGGGGACACGCTCCCATTCTGGCAGAGGTGCTGCCAGGATTGTGACCAGACAATGTGCGAAAGTGTTGTCCTGCAGAAAGGACCTCAGTCATTATGTTTAAGCATATTCTCTGAGAATTCTCCTTTACTTGCCATTGCAGCTATCAACCAATCTGCTTCATCATCAAGCTCCATTCATGTTGGAATAGAATGTTTAGGAAGGGGTGTGTCAACTGCCCAAGGCATTTCAGCATTCTACTGAGTGTCTAGAGTTTCAACAGAAGCATCAATCATGCTGACTGAAAAGTCCCCAAGGGCTTTAGGGAGATTCCATAAATATTTGAATGGGCAGGCCATCTTCACAGATTCCTCACCACTGCAGAAATAACAATAACAATCTACTAAGCAGTCATATCTCCCAAACTGTATTTAGAACTTAGCAAGTATAACAAGTATAACAATTCAATGTAAAAACATGTTATCATGCCATGGTTTTTATTAATCTTCTGTGTTGCAGCCTTTCAAATGTTTGATCCCTGTACACACCTGATCTCTTCTGCTTTCAGAAGTTAAGCAAAAGTTGACCAGGTTTGTACTTGGAAGGGAGAGTAACAGAGATCCCCAGGTAAGTTTGAAGAGCTGTTGTTGTTTAGACTAACAGTACTGATTTAGAGTCTGAGTTAGTATAAGGCAGCTTCCTCTGTTCCTAAAATACAGAGTTTTTTCCCCTTACTTACTGTGATATACTTACAGATTTTACATATCCAACTTATTTTGGTAGTTGGTGAGCTTCTCCTTAGCTGGCTTGAGATTCATTGTCCCACAAGCTTATTCTTGATATGCTAAGGGTGGCAATATGCTTTTTCATGAAACAATGATCTTATTTCATCTTCCCTTTCTCTTGACTGTACTCAGGGCCAGCCCAAAATATTTCGTTGCCTGAGACAAAGAAGCAAATTGTGCCTTATCCCCATTAATCTAAGTGCATTGCATAGCACAAAGTCATCCAGGTCTCTTTGTAGATCACACAGAAAAATCCCAGCAGCACCTTTTCTCTTTCCTGGTAGTGAACAAAAATATTCAAAGTAAACTCTGTGACCCTTTTATGATACCATAAATATGTTGTTTGATGCAGCTGCTTCACTTTTACTAATGGCATTTAATTGTTAGTAAATTGCCATTGAATTGTTCCAAAGTGTTGAGTGATTTTAAGACAAGAAGGAAAGAAAGGAAAGGAAAGGAAAGGAAAGGAAAGGAAAGGAAAGGAAAGGAAAGGAAAGGAAAGGAGGTAAACTGATTGATCTTAAACTTTATTTAAACCTGAAGTCAAAATAAAAGTCCATAATTTGTATTTTTTTAAAAAATAAATTGCCTCTTTCCCACAATAATTTTCTTCAGTATTCTGTAGAAATTTCCTCCTCCTCCCCCTCCCCATCACATAACCTATTGTTTAATGGAGTTTTCCAGTATACAGCCAAAAACATCTCTCTAAGCCTATCTTGTTACATTTTGCAAACCTCCTGCCTTCAATAACTACAAATGAAATTTGGGAACAATGGCTCCCTCTAGACAAAAGACAATTTCCAGGTTGCCATAATTCAGCCACAGAGCTGGACAAAAGAAAGACTTTTGACTGCTTGTCACCACCAGTGCTGTATCCAGGCTGGATGGAACAACCTATAAATTATCAGAAGCCTCTTAATCAGCCACATTTTGGAAAGATCTATGGCATTTTTGCTACTATGTGATATGCAAAATCACTGCCCTTATAAATGTGTGGTTAACAATTATTGGATGCTTGTAGCCATGATGTACAAACTTGAATTTCACCTAGTTACTCAAGGGTGGGAATAGAAACACACTATAAAATGAGAACTATTTAAAAAGCAAACTTGGGTGCGGGGAGTAACAGAAAGTAACAGAAAATTTTTAGATATCACACCAGTGTAACAAATTTGCCTCACTTGTGAAATGTAACATTCTTGCAACAGTCATCAACTTTTAACACATAACTTACTTATACAGGCAACTCTGTTGCTTGCAACTTACAATTTCTAGTGGCCAGCATCCTCACAGCAACTTAGACATGTGTAAGTCATTTTATGGATTGGACATAGAGGCTATTATCTGAATCTTGTGCTCCATTCAAAAACCTTCCACCACCCAGCTGCTGTCAAGCCTAAGAGGAGTACTGCTACTGTCTCTTACTGGTGGGGAGGAAGGAAGATGATACAGACAATCAAAATCCACCTGTTCTGAGCTCCTGGAGGGAAGGAAAAGGCAGATGCACTCCATTTCCAGGTGCCACCTTGTTTCTTCCTCCCCCAGTCAGCTGCTTCTTTGTGATCTGAATTGCCTCATCCCTCTCTTTTCCACCAGTAAGTGACAACAGTAGCAGCCTCTTCTGTGCTTGACTCCTGTGTCCTGTGCTTGACATTGTCAGGCAGTGGGAGGACATGGAAACCTATGAGCTGATGTAGGATCATGGACAAAATAAAAGCTTGGAAATGGGTCAACAAACCTTGTTGGATGGACTTTCCTCCTAACCAATGAAAGATGGACTTTCCTCTAATTATTTTAAGGAATGCATCTTTTTTTCATCTCCACTATAGAATACAGCTAGCCCTGTTATCACTAGATTACCTTTGAGAGATGTTTGAGGGTAAGTAGCCATTGCTGTGAAAATATCCAGAGTGGGAAACTTCCTTAATAAGCAGCATATTCTTGCTCTAGATTAATCTTTACCACAAGAATGGAACAAGGAATCCCTGCGAAACAAGACCCTCTTATTCCTTAGGTCTACTAGCTAGTTTGCTACCATTTTACAGCCTCTACTGGGCTGGTATGGCACAACTTTGAAGTGTATATTTTCCCTTTTTAAGAACCCTGCAAAGAGAACACAAAACCCTACCTGTGCCATCAATGAAAAGAGGAAAAGTTGAGGGTGTGCACAAGCTAGGAAATGCTTTGGGAACTTCTTCAGTGTTTTAGAAAGAACACCACTTCACTTTGGGCAAGATCAACTGTGCTTTGGTCCTGAGCTGAAGTGTCACAATGTTGATGCAATCAGCTAAGTATTATAGGATAGCTACTGAAATCAGGGTGAGTAGAGTCTACTCTGAAAGTGCACAGGGGTGCAACTGTGATCAAATCAAGAGTCATTGCTGGGAGGTGGACCTCCCCAACAAGATATCTCTCAAAGGTAATCTAGTGATAACAGGGCTAGCTGTATTCTATAGTGGAGAAAAAAAGGATGCATCTCCTAAAAACAATTGGTTAGGAGGAAAGTCCATCTCACATCAGCAAGGTTTGTTGACCCATTTCCAAGCTTTTATTTCCCACCATTATATGCACTTACAGAGCAGTAAACAGTTGTATGAATGCATAGTTTGGAGCTTTCACAGCTGGTCCAAAACTCTATGAAGCTCCAAAGTGGGTCCAGCTCTTTTGCCGCAGACTACTTCACACTGCTGGAGAAATGCACACACACACACACTACCATTTTGGAGAAGGTCCAGATGCCTCTGATAAAGCCTGGTATAGTATTTGTTTAGGGTTTTTTTTGTTTGTTTGTTTGTTTTGGTAAAAGCACATTCCTTGAGGTTTCAAGCTCAGTTCCTGGCACCTGGCATTAGATGAACTGTGAAATTAAAGGCATTTGGTTTTAAAAGCATTAGATAAATTGAAAAATTAACCATTTACCAAATCTATACTTAAATAATCAGATGTTCGCATTCTTGACATATGCATCATACTACACACAGTCATTAAATGTTTGCCTTAAATGGCAAAAGATAGTACAATAACCAAATTAAGACTGACTTATAGTCTAGGTTTATGTGGCTTTGTCATTTAACTTGGGGCACTCTGAGTACATGGAAAGGTTCAGATTCTTCTACTGAAATATACATGGAAGTTCAGCTATCACACCAACATTTATCATCTTTTTTTTTTTTCTATAGTGTGCATCAATTTTTTCCTCCTTCAGTTTCTAAATCAAAGAGGAATATTTATTCATTAGCATTTATGAAGAGAGAGCCAGCATGGTCTAATAGTCTGAGAACTGGACTATGACTCTGGAGACCAGGATTAAATTCCCTGTTTGGCCATGGAAAGCCACTGGGTGACCTTGAGCATGTCACACACTCTCAGTCCCAAAAAATCCCATGATAGCTTTACTTTAGGGTCATCATAAGCAAGGAGCAACTTGAAGGCACACAACAAGTTATAAGCAACACTCTTTGGCTACCAGTGTTGAGACTGGGCCTTCATTGTACTAATTAATTCACTGCCATTCTTTCCTTTGTACACCATGCTCCGAGCTGCTTTTCCTGTTACTATTTACAGGGACAATTAGATACATAAGTGGCCACATGTGCCCCCTCCCCCCGAAAGCTGTTATGCGAGAAAAGTATTGAAGAATAGGTAGGCCTATTTATGCTCTAGGTCAGTTTTTCATATGTTGTGCATATGTCCATTGGGCTCCATTTCTGCTTTGTTTTTGCTTTTGCTTTTTGAAAACCATATTATTATGAAACCCATTTCTGCATACATGGAATGGAAAGAATCTGAAAGGATTAAAATTAAAAATGGAAAGGATTAAAAAGTGGAAATAAATGAAATAGACAAAGTTTCCTATTGAGGCTGTGGCTCTATCTGTTGACATTCTGGCTTTGTAATGCCTGGCAGAAAAAGAAGTGGCATATCTACTTTAAAGATGCCACCTCTTTTTCTGCCAGGTCTTAATAGCTACATGGCAGACAGGTACATCATGGACCTCTTTATTTTTAGAATAATTGCATCCATTAAATTTGGCTGGTGTAGATGAGTGAAAATTTCATTTAGTTCATTTTACAATAAATTCATAGATTGCTTCACAAATAAGATGAATTTAAAAAATGTGGAAAAAATGGCAGCAAAGATACCCACTCATCCATATCCTTCCTTGCTGGTGATTTCTACATTGGCAGAGCAGTGAATCTACTTTGTTTCTTAGTCTGAACTTTCAATATGCTATCCGAAGTGCTGAATGATGTCTCCAAAATATGTTTAGCACCTTGGATAGTTCTTTGAAAATTCAGACTAACCCAGGGTGGATTAATTGATATGGAAACCACCAGCTGTCACTGCCTGATCCAGAAAGGGAAGTAGAAAGCAAAGAGAGAAGGTGAACCTTTAGTGCAATATTAGTAATAATAAAAATAAAACCAGCAAGGCCACTTGTGAAGTTATTAATTTTTGATATCATACAGTTAAACTTGTTGAAATATTATAATGGAGAAAAGAATAAAAACAAACAAAACATTTCCTTCAAAAGGAAGATAATGAAAAGGATGTGGCTGGTTATAGAAACATATTTTTGAAAAAAGAGAGAGAATGAAAGGAAATGTAATATGTTCTCTCCTGGAGATTTCTGATCAGTACATCTTAACCACAATAGAATAGCCTTCCTGCAGATGTATTCAGTAGAAAAAGAGGCACAAAAACCTTCTTCTTGTTCTGACAATAAAAAGCTGTATGTCTGCCAGCTGCAACAAAGGTGTATAGAAGATAATAAAACCTTTTCCTCGAATGGATTTTTGGGCATTTGTCTCATCAGGATTCCTTGAGCCTTAGGAACACAGTAGATATGAGAAACCAGCAAGGAACTGGTGATGGGCAGTGGGGAAAGGAAAATATCTCTAGTGCTGTATTGCAGAAAAGACATCTTCGTTGCATATTTAGGGCCATGTACATAGAATGAAATCCTATTGAACTAAGTGGCTCTTACTTCTGATTGACTATTTGCAGGATTGTACTATAAATGAACTGAAGATTGGTTAGACAAATTATGAAGTACAGAAATTTAATTGTTTAAGCTATAATATTTATTATGCTCTATGTAAGTGTCCTTCTGATTACCACACATACACACAGAATAGACACATGATGCTACAGTCTTAAAGTGGATAAAAATAACCGCACAGACAGAGCTAGAAGGGTCTGTAGTCATCTGCTGCAAATTTGTGTGCAATGTTTGTTTTCTTGCCAGAAAAACTCTTTGATTATACTGATAGCAAGTGTAAACTGATGACTGTCTTGGAAGAGAAAGACACCACCGTTCAGAAACCTTGACACTTTTCAGTGCATCAAAGAACACAGGAATGTCCTGGATAGAACAGAGAGACAACTGATTTTTCAGCATCAACAGGAGGAAACTACCAAGGAAAATGAACAGGTCTGTATCATTGAGGAAGCACCTTGGAGGTCTGTTGCTGTCAGGAGCGGACCATACACAAGGGATTCAGAACCACTTCAGCTAAGCAATTACTTCCTACATCTTCATGAAGATAATGGTGGTGAAGATACCCAAACAGGAAACCAGAAACAAGAGAGGTTGCAAGTTGAGGAAGGAGTTAACCACTAACTGCAGCAAGAAGAAAGGTGCTGGTGACTGGGGATTACTTGCTCAGGGGTATAGAGGTAACTGTGAGCGAGTGCAATCTCAAACAATTTCATGGGAGAAGAAAAATGAGAAATATCTGAAAAAGCCAATGTTGCACAGTAAACTTGAAGAGAAAGTTAGAAGAAGAAAAATAATATATAAAGAATGGCAGCAAGGACAAATCGCCAAGAAGAAAACAGAAGTGTAGCCCAGGTTTCAATAATAGTGTAAGGAAAACTAAACCTCAAAATGAGCTGAAGTTGGCTAGAGAAGCAGAAAGCAACACAAAGAGGGTTTTCAGGTATGCTCACAGCAAGAGAATGACCAAGGAAAGGGTAGGACCATTGTTCAGTAGGGATGGCAAAATGCTAAGAGACCACAACAAAAAAGCAGAAGTGCTCAATACCAATTTTACATTGTCTTTCTCCCCAAAAGAGGACTGTGTGCTTAAATGCATCAGCTGAAATGTTGGCAAGGACATTAGACTGCAAATCAAGATTAATAAGGAGTTAGAAATCACCTAGGCCATTTCCACACTGTATACCATTAGCGTGTTGTACCCTTAAAATCCTGTCATTGCCACTTGTGTGATGCCATAGGGTTAGGAACACTCTTTTCTGCACCCTTCCACCTTAGGCACCCTTCTACCTTGGCAACGTGCTTACAGCCAGTGCTCTTTCAAACATGTGTTTCAACCATAAATATATCCAATTATTAATATAGCACATCCCGCAGAGTGGGGGTGTATGGTGTGGTAATGATACTTCATAGTCTGTCACAGACAAGTTTGTTCTTGTGTGGCAGGTTTGTTTTCTTCTGCACCAGAGAGAAGGACCAGGTCTAATTACAGTCTTCTAGGTTACAAGAGGGTAGGTTTCAACTAAACATTAGAAGGAACTGTTTGACAATAAGAACAGTTTGGCCAGGCCTTCAAAAAGAGGCTGGAGGTCTACCTGCTGGAGATACTTTAGCTGGAGTTCCTACACTGAGAAGGAGGTTGGACCATATGGCCCATGAGGCCCCTTCCAACTCCACGGTTCTATGATTCTATGTCTTCAAAAGCACACCAAAGATGAAACCCTTTAATTAAGTGCAAAAACTCACATGCATCTCTGGTATTTAAAATGTGAATATCTGTGCAATTCTTTTACTTTTAAAAAAGACTGATATAAAAATGTGATGAAACTGGTTTATGGATAAATACTTGGATTCCCATACTTTATTTGAGATGCTTGTGTCTCTTTGTGCTCAGATTTGCTTGAATGTTCTACATAAAGACCAGTTCACTGGACAAACAGAGATAACATCGAAGCAGCTTTTAAACTTTCCCCTTGAACTTGTTAAATTTCAGTCCACTGGTTCTTCTAGGTGAATTTTGACACCTGTGTGTAACTAGTAGAAACATGAATGTTCAGTTTTGTAAATGCTATTAAGATTGCTCATAGTCATGGGACACAGAGCAACCAACATTAAAAAAACCAATTGGAACTAAGAACAGACTTTGTCTATAGTTCTGAGACTGACATTATTGCAAGAAAGAAAGAATCCAATAAGTTGAGGGCTTGTAAATGAATATTTAAACTGTGGAATAAATCTCTACAGATGTAGTGCACACAACCGCCCCAGGATTGGGTGGCCGTGCAAGGTTCGAAGTGCGAGATGCTGGGAGGCAAGAACCAAGCCAGTTCTGGTCTTTGAGAATGCAGTTTATTAAGCGAAGAAGCAAAAAGAAAAACGAAAGGCACACAAGCATACGTACACTCTGACTCCATCAGAAAGGCAAAGCAGGAGACGGGGCAGGGTTCTCTTTGTTCCAATTATATAGGCTTTTCATACACAAGTGGCAAAACAGGCTGCCAATCTATCAACTCACCATGCCGAAACGGGCAGGAGGGGGGCTATCCCATCTCGGACACCAATTACTGAGGCACCCATGGGCCAGGTGTATGATAGGCTCGTGGCCAAATCTCATTACCTGCCCGAAACGGCAGCAGATGGTCTCTAATGAGGTTTTGCTCTCCCTTCACTGTACTGGACGGTGCGGGTAGTGAAGCACCCATCGTTAACATTCCTTGGTTATTCTCACAGGACTGCAGCATACAGGGCAGCCTGACCTAGCAATGCAACAGCTTGACCTAACCCCCCAAATATGTTTGTTAGTGGGAAAGCAGGCTGACCTGAAATGTGTGAGTGTGCAACACAGGGCCTACCCGGACGGCCTCGGGCCCAACAACAGACTATATCTGCAGACCTTTCCTCATTGAATTCTTTCCTCACACCAAATGTGTGTAGGTGTTATTTTGGAAATTTTGCCTGAGATCCTTCACTGAAGAGACATAATATAAAGTTATTCCAGGTGAAACAATGCCCTATCTCCTGTCTCCCTTCCTGAAAACACATCATCTTCATGTTGCCTTTTCGACACCGCCATGCCAATATGGCCAAGCAGCAGCAGGCAGAGAGTGGGAAATAGTTGAAATGCATCTGGCTATGTAACTAAAGCCAGATTCACCGGGACAAGGTAATTCATCTTCCAGGACATAGACATTCCACATGGCTCTTTTGTGGGGAAGGCAGCATGAAAAATGTGGGGTTTTCTTTTTTTTGAGGGAGGGGTTAGACATTGAAAAAAGGAGATAGAAAATTCTGACTTCCATGACAGGAGTGTAGCTACAAAGGGAGACAAAATGAGGGCTGCACTTGAATTTGGGTTTCTCCAATGAAATTTTCTTTCAGCTGTCTAATTTATAACACTTAAGAAATGTGTGACTTCAGCTGAGCTTTTAGATATGTAGTTTAGTCATTCAAAGAAGAGACGGCAAAAATGAGCAAGAGAATGCACGTTCTACAGGTGACATTCTGACATTTGGGGTCAGAAAGAAAATTTCATCAGGGAGCAGAATTCTTATTTGAGGGACAAAGTTCTCATTTGCTCTACAATGAAAAAAAAAGCTCAATTGAAAAAAATATATGCAGGCATTACATCTCTATATGTCACTAACAAGAGGCCAGTCCCTTATCAAAAAAAATTTCTTAAAATGTCCAGGACACTTTTATTAGACTGTTAGAGAAACAATAAAGCAGGAATAATTGGTTGTAAAGGCGACAGCAGAAGCAATCACAACTGAACTAATATATTTATTTCAAAGGTTAAAAGCTGAGTGAGTGTCTTTGCCTGGCACTTAAAAGACATCACAATTGAAACACTCCTTTTCCATGGTGCTCCTGACCTCATTGCAGATAGTGAGGTAGCTGGTGAAGGGCCTCTGATCCACAGCATGAGTAGGTTAATGTATTTTGCTTCGGGACCAGATTTCTCTGATATATTATGTATGGTTTAATATAAGCCACATTGGGAGGGTTTTTCCTTGAAAGCTAACATATAAAGCTTTGAAATATATGAAATGGACGGATCACAGTATTTCAGAGTGAAAGTAAGAATTACCTACATAATACCTGGAGTTCAATGCTCTTCTACACCAGGGACAGAACTAGTAGAATATACATAGTGTTGGACACTACAGTACACTTTGTCATGATGACTGCCAACTTGATTGGCTTTAAAAGCAGCTGAGACAAAATTCTTAGAAGATCAGACTGCAAGGGCTACTAGTCATGTAGGCTATGTATTACTCTACTATTTGAGACTGTAAGATTCTGAATACCAGTTGTGGTGATGAAGCTTATCCTACGATAAAGGAATCAGTGAAGGTAATGTCTGGGGTTGCATGGTGAGGTCTATTACCAGCTAAGCTCTTTTTCGATTTTTTTTGTACAGTGGGAGAAGGCAAATTGAATCACTGAGCCAGACATTGCACTCTGAGTTAAACAGATGCTGGGAAGGTTAGAACTAAAGCACAGCACTATATTTTCAAATTTGATGTCCCTCAGAGGGTTAGCCAAGATTGACTTCATTTGACTTGTTTTCCCCTATCTTCTCTTGTATGCCTCCCCCTGAGTGGGGCTGTCCAGGAGCATATGAGGTAGTAGGTTCAAACACTGCTGGATGAAGAGAATCTAGCAGTGCAGAACGGAGACACATCCATGTTGTTCTGTTCTGTTCACTGGTTTCTGGACTGATAGGTGCAAATAAAGGGATCTGGGTTTCTCATGGGGTCCTTCTTTTGGTCTGTGGATAAGGGATCTTTACAATGAAGGGACCCAGATACTTTGCCTGATAGTCCTCCCATCTTGCTTTACCCAAAGAATTTCAATGGAGGTCATATTCTTAAAGAGAATACTTTATACCTCTCCGTTGCGAGCAAAAATGTGTATTGTTTTAAAACACTGGCAAAGCTTGTGTTATATTTCAGAATAATAAATCAATCTCTCTCTCTCTTTTATTTCAGCATTTTTTGCTAAAAAAAAAATCTTTCAAAACATTGGAAATGGACTATTTTTCAATATATATATATATATATATATATATATATATATATATAAAATTTTCCTGCAGAAAGTCATTGTTAGTTGCACCAAAAATTAAAAAAAAAAAAAGTGGGAATGAAATTTTCACCAAAAAAACAGAACAAAACAAACAAAAAACCCTTATGGATGTTGATTTTTTTCCCCTTTAAATAGAGTATCTCTCTTTGTTGTTGACAACAAGATGGAAAGTATCTTTGCATCTCTTCTGGGTACCTGCAACATGAATGTTTTGACTGCAGTGTCTTTTTTTTAATGTTAGAATTTATATTTCCATTTCGTTTCAGTGCAATGGAGAAATACAGCACAGGTATATTAGTAAATACGTGGACAATGACATTTTTTCATGGGGAATTGCTGATACAATACCAGCAAGCCCATGGGCTATAATCTGTAAGTGTATCACTCACATATATGGCCCTCCTATATTACACTGTGAATCTACATTTGGCTCTCCACTTTCACAGGGATTAGGGGCACAGGACCCCTGCAAAAATGGAAAAACCATAAATACTTTCTCCCTGTTTGTCAAAGTGAGTAAGAGAACACATACACACACACACACACACACACATTTTCCACTCACTCATCCTCCCCTTCCCTTTTGCCCACCTGTGGAAGTGATTAAGTGCACAAAGGCATGCATGCATCATCTTTCTTTGTGATTCCCTGTCTCATCTCACCCCACCTGCATGAGTGACTAAGGGAAAACATGCATGCACCTTCCTTCTTCCCACTTCCCCATCCTATCTCCTTCTTCTCACCTGCTCATGTGAGTGTGCAAGAGCACACATGCACCTTCCCTCCTTGCACTCCTCTGTCCCACTCCCTTCCTCCTGTCCTTGCATGTAAGTGAGTGAAGAAATGCACATATGTGCCCTCCCTCTTCCTGTTCCCACATCAAATCCCCTTCCTTGCAGCAAGTGAGTGAGTGCCCAGTAGAATGCACATGCCCTCCCTTCCCACTGTCTCTCCTCCTGCTCCCCTGTCCCATCCCCTTTCCACCACCCACCTGTTTGAGTGAGCAAATGAGTGAGAGGACACTTGAGTATCCCTCCCTCATCACTCTGTTACCCTGATCTCTGGGGGTCCTGAGAGGGGCGCCCAAATAACCAAACAACAACAACAACTTTGGGGAAAATTAGCTGGAGCACTCACTAAAGCTAGAGAGAGGCAAGGTAACTTAGCAGGATCTTGCAACCCAGCATCTACGGGGTCAGGTCAGTCAAGCAGACAGACGGTTTAAAATAGCAAAATTATGTTTTATTAAATACAGACAAATGTTAAAGACAACACAGTCACACAGCTTACTAAAGATTTAGAAATAGGGATTTTCGGAGGGAAATGGGTGATACGACACCTGTCTCGTAGTCCTGGAGAGATTTGAAGATTTAATTTGATGGGGTGCAGGGAAGAAGCTCCGTGCGGTTCGCTGAGGGGAGCTCACCGAACAAAGCAGCAGCAAGGCAGTCTGGAACTCGGGAGTGATCCGAGGATGGTCTCGGAATCGGGGGCTTTTATAGGGTGAATTGTGACTGCAGGCCATACCTTACTCGGTGAGAACAATGCGTTTTAGGAGCAGGACAAAGCTTTGGATAGGTCAGAATTTAGCATGATTGAATTAGAGCCGAATTAACAATAGCGTAGCCAGTATGCAAATGCGGAGTGCCTAGTACAGCTTTGTGAGGCTGCCTGCTCGGGGCCAGGAGCCTTTGTTAGTATCGCGCATAAGCAACGAGGTGTTTCCCGGAGAGGTTCCTGAAGCGACGAACTGGTTGTGTCTGGCCTGCTTGGGTGGAGAATAGAATGCCCAGCAATTATCAGCCGCACCTGTTTTCGTGCTTGTTCGGAGGCCTCGCAAACATGTGGAGTGGGGTGGCAGAGGAAAGCTGAATGGTTTGATATCAAAACAATATCAAGTGCTATCTCCGGGTAGGCCTGAACTGCAGTAACAACTCTCCCTATCCAGTTCCCTCCTCTCCTCTCCTCTCCTCTCCTCTCCCATCCCATCCTATCCTCTTCCCCTCCCAATCATGTAAATGAGTGAGCAAGGGAACACATGTGTGTGCCCTATCTCTTTGTATTCCCCCATCCCATTCCCTTTCCCCCACTCACCTGTTTAACTGAGTAAGTGAAAGAGGAGACACATACATGTGACCTCTCTCATCATGCTCCCCCATCCCATCCCATCCCATCCCATCCCCTTTCTCTTCCACCCATGCGAGTGAGTGAGTGAGGGAACAGACATGCATGTTCTCCTGCATCCTGCTGCTTTCCCCCCATCTGCACAAGTAAATGAGCAAGGGAATGCACAAACACACCCTCATTCCTCATGCTCCCTTGCCTGCCCACACATGTGCGTGAGTGTGCAAGGGAAGCTGTGGCAACAGTGAAAAATCCCTGAATAATCAAATTTGGAACAGTCAAACCCACAAAGCCACAAAGGGACAGCAGTGGTTTTGCTGCCACAGCGACATTTTGTGGAATCCTGGAGTCAGCAGTCTGGTGAAGCATTAGAGAAGTCTGGGTGCTCCTCCCTAACCTGCAAAACCCTGGATTCTCTTGGATGTTTTCATGTCAATGAAAGTGGAATCATAGCACTATAATTGTCTGGTGTGAAAGAGCCTATAAAACACATCATCAATGAACTGAATATTTTGAAAGATATTCCGTCTCGTAGGAGAGCAAAGGCTAATTAAATATTGACACTTTACAGATAAATGTTTCTTCAATCAGTGGAAAGTTTGAATAAAATTTATTTGATAAACAAGTTGTAAGGCCTATTCTATGCTTTGCTTTGCTTTTGATGATATTTATCAAAAGTTGTTTGAAACAGAGCTTTTGGATAATGCTTACTAAGCTTTAATTTAGGTGATGCTGCTTTCTGCCTGATAAGCATAGCTATGTGTTACTCTAAAGTTTAGATATAAGTTTAATGAGGAAAATAGAATCAAATGTGAGCACTGTGATGTGCTTCTTGTGTTTATTCTTCCTCTACTTAATCCAAAGTAATGTTCTCTGCTAAATCTTAATAACCTGAAGGAGGATCAGGGCTATTTTGCAGAATTTCCAAAAAGACATCTGGAAAAAAAAAATGTCTATATGGATTCCATTATTTAGATTAACCAGTCTTAAGAGGGGCCATATGACTCCCACGAGGGCCCTGGCACATTTGAAGGGGGTCATAGACTGAAAACTAAGAAGGGGTACTTGAAGGGTTTATGGGGGCCCTGGCAACTGAACTATGAAATACCCAAGCAACAAACTTAATTAGAGTCAACAGTTGCCCTCCTATATATAATATCTTTCCAACATAGTGTTTAAATTGATATTGTGACAAGAGGCAATCTCCAACTGTCACTGTCTAATTTGAGGCCTGATATTATGCAACTTGCAGGAAAGCACCAGATTCAAGGATTGCACTTGGCCTGACAGACATATAATTTCATAGTCTTTTTAAAATTTTTGTTCAGTATGTCGGAATGTTCAAATGTACTTGTGGAGAGAAAATCATTTGTTATTGATTTTCTCTCTATCTGTTTCTGTTGTATCCCTGTTTGACAGGGAAGCCCTGGAACCTGAGAAGAGATCCTAAGGGGGCTGTGACCAAAAAGCAATTGAGAATGGCTGGTCTAGCTTCTTGCAAATTTTCACTAAGACATGTCTCATGGTGATACTATCTTATATTGAAGCACTGAAAACAAAGGTACAATGAGCACAGACTCCACTGCAGACATGAAAGGAGTCTATATGAAACTAAAAATTACTTGTTTGGGCTCCAACTACCAGATTCTCCCAGCCAGCATGGATGCTATGCTGGGAATTGTTATCCTGAATTGTTTTCAAAGCTCTGAAACCTCCTCATGCATTGAAACTTTGGGATCACAGGACTGTATTGGCTACCATTACTCTCTCTGCAGATTCTACACTGTCCGATGGCTAGGTATTTGTGGAAAAAAAACCCTCCATGACATACTTGCATATGGCTCTTGCACACAAGGGAGAATCCTGAATTACACTGAGTTTCCTTTTATGAAGAAGCCCTATTTCATATATGGACTTAGAGACCATTCACACAACTGGCAAAAGCATGAAGAGCAGGTTAATGCCTGGGATCATCTCATGGTGGGATGAGCACACTGATCATGGTTCTGCAAGAAATGGGAAAATTTGTCTTACAGATTCAAATTTTGTAACCCTCAAGTTCCTGGCCTTTCTGAATATATATATATATATATATATAAAAAATTTTACATATGATGAATGTGACAAGCCTGATTTATCATTAACACAGTTAGATATAAATGTATTCAAAGCCATGGAGAATTAGTGAATTAGCCCCAAATTCCCAATAGAAATGAATTTGTCAGCTTGGATTTTTATTTTCCACTGCAATATTTGAAACTTTCAGGTTTTTTTCATCCATAATGTGAGGACACTTCCAAATTTTGGTAAATTCTTATGAAGAATGAATTGAACAAAATTCTTACCCATCCTTACCTACAGTACCTCTACAGAAGACTTCTATGTAGAGATGAGGACCTGTGGCCCAGCAAGGTCCAGAGAAGAGCAGAAACAACTCCCAGAAACTCAGAAGTATGGATATATTTCTTTATTAATTGCAACCACAAAAGAAACAGACCGTAACTTCTTTTCCCACTGCAATAAACTCTCAAATGCTGTGCAGCTTTCAAATACTATTCATAGGCCTTTTCCATATGGGGTTTTTGAAATGGTGCAGTCCATCCTCCAAGGAGGAGGTCTACACCTCGGACCGGACTGGGTTGGACCTATTTAAGATAGATCCATACCTCAGTCCGGTCTGGAATGACCCCAAGTGGTCCTCCAGCGTACTTTTGAAAGACCTGTTTATTTTGGTCTTTCAAAAGCACGTAGCACACCACTGCGAGCCTGCCCCCTTATGCAGATTCACAGGCTTGCACCAATGGAGCCTGCGATCTGCCTGGGAGCGGGCTTTAGGCTGGCGAGCTTCAGCAGTTAGTCAAGACCCACGACCAACTGGAAGCCACCATTTTGGACACTGGAGCAGTGCATATTGATGAGCATGCACTGCTCCGGAGCACCATGGACTGAACCGGGGAGCTGAAAGGTCTGGTGAGTAGTGGTGCGAGGTGATTCCTTCGCTCGGTGTGGAAAAGGCCATAGTTCAATATTTATTCTTCACAAAATTCATGCACTGTAATTGTGTGCAGAAAATGTTGTTTCCTACACATACAAACACACACACACACACACACTTGATTTTTTTCATGTCCTAAATTGCTAAGATTCTCATCAGTCCAGGATTCTCCTTATCAGGGTTTCCAGAATGGAAAGAAAAACTCATATTTTACTATCTTTCAAATATATTTTGCATCTCTGTCCAGAAGCCACCACCAATGTCTTAGATTCAGCATTTCTTGTCAATAGAAAATATTTTACATGAAGCAGTGGCACTGAATATGTTCTCTCAGTCCATACAATGGTAAACCCATTCTTGAAGCCACTAAGTTACTTATCTAACCTCACAAAGTCTGATGGAAATGTTTGAGAAGTTTCATTTTGATTAATACTTAATTTTCATGCTTCCAGAATTCAAGGCAAGTTCATTTTCTGTTCCTTCAGCCCCAGCACCTTGCTAGCTGAAGGAGACTGATTTATATCTCTTATTTCTCTTTTCTTCTACAGAATGCAAAGAATTCTGAACAGCAGAGATAATCACTGTACATTTGTATGTTAATGTTACCAGGTAATCATCTTGAAAGGCTGAATATGATTAACACCTTGAATCATAAACTAAAGAAAATGTACAGCACTTGGCAGACAGTGAAACATGGAGCACAATGAAAAATCATCTGGCCAGGAAATTGTTTTCCAAACACTGAAAATTATAAGCAATTATCAAGCATTTGACTTGACTGTACTCATGACTCTGTTTTAGTGACATTTTCATTGAGAATATGCTGCTTTTTTCAGCACTCTGATTTTTGGATAAGCACCTGCGGTCTGTGATTTACACTGTTTCATCATGTTCCTTTATGCATGTAGCAAAATATCTCAATGGTGTACTTTAACGGTGCAATCACGGTCCAAGGCACTCTTGTAGTGAGTAAAAGGAAGAGTGTATTTTGGCAATTTTCATCAAGTAAGATGCTAATAGAAAATTCAGATGCCTTAAAAACAATTCTCTCAATCACACACTTCTGGAAAGCAGGCCACATGTCTTTTTATTGTTCATTACGTACTGCTTTCAGGAAATGTGTCTGAGGAGATCTCCAAACAGAAACAAATTAGTCTGGTCAGCTTTGTGAATCAAAACAGGTATTTCTTCAATTGAAAAGATATGTCAGGTGCAGATGGTATTTCATCAAATGAAGAGGTGTTCAGCCTAGCAAAACTTCCATGCATTCAAAAGAGTGTTCGTGCCACCAGTGATTGGATCCAACAAACAGAACCCAATTGTATTTCGGGTGTTAAAGCCTAGGTTGTTTACTATGAGCTAGAGACTACAAAATTCTTGCTTGCCTCTGAGATTATGATGTCATTGCAAAGTCATGCCTCAGGTACATTCATCTGCCACCTTGAGTAGTTAGCTGGTAGTGCTCAGCCTTTACATTGTTCTGCTGAATAATCACAGATTAGAGATGGCTGTACCATAATTGTTGTCTACGATGAATGAAGAACTGTTCTGATGGTAAAGAGTTGGGATAGAATTTATTATAGTGGTGCTATCAGTTGCATCCCTTATAAAGTGGTATGTCTACACTTATGTTTACTCCAATCATGACAATAAGAAAGAAATTGCTGTCCCAATTTCCTGTACATTTTTTTTCAGTATGAGTGTGCATTGACCACAACATTTGGTTCACACCCTGATATGGCAATTTTGAAAACTACCTGATTTGACTTGGGCCAAGACAGAGTCTGATGGCCTTGACTCAGATCTGTATTCTTTTTGCTTCCCTTTGACTACCATTGGAAATCAATCAATGATGACAAAGTTTTTCTCCCTTTTTCCCAGAAATGGATATAATTTGCAGGCCTAGAAGTCTCATAGGAGTGGATTATGCCTGGTGTGTGTGTGTATCAGTTTCAGGTGTTTGCAGTTTCAGGGCAGGATGACTTGTGAACCTTAGGTACCCCTACGGCCATTTTTGTGCTCCCTAGGCCATTTTAGTCCCAAATGTCTCCAAATCTCCTCAGCAGTTTTGGGAGCACTGGGCTATTTTAGGACTAAGGGTTTTTTGTTTGTTTGTTTGTTTGTTTTTAACTAGCAGGAAGTGTTCTCGAGTTTGACTTCTGGGTCACTTCCTGCTATATACTAATCCACTTCCCCTGGGAGTTTAAAAAATGGGTCTCCCCCATGCCACCTAGAGGATGTTTAGGGCAAGAAATAGAATTGGGAAAGAGGTGCAGTAGAAGGACTACAGCCTTCTGCAACACCCTGTTGGGGGCAATGCAGAGTCCCTAACCCCAGAAAATTGCCCACCTCTACCATTTGTTGTAGAAAAGGGATAGACAGCTTGGTGGGTCTGGAGACCAATTCTTATCCTTCCAATTTGTCCCAGTTTGAACATTCCTTCCCACTGAATGGGAAGTTACCAGAGACCCACTTGCAATTTAACCTCCTCCCTCATTTTTTTTAAAGCACGTGGAAGTGTGTGTTTGTATGTACCTTCTATCAGGACCACAAAACTAGTCACAAGTAGCCTAATCTCCCTATAGGAGTATGTGAAAGGACCATCTCTCAGAGGTGAAACACACTTTTAGTGCAGGTGCACTTTCTGTCACCTGTGTTTGAAAGGATCAGGCAGTAGTGGGTGAGACAGACAATCACCTGGAAAGCTTCCCAAACTAGATAAACATGGACTTGCTGAATAAATAATTGGAACTTGTATAAGTCTGCTTTCTATATTATTTGTAATATAGATTACTTGTAAAACAGTACTGCCTTCTCAGGCACATTTTGTGAGGACTCAGCAGAGAGCCTCCTTCATGGCTGCTTCAAGGCTATGGAACTCCTTTCCATGATAGGTCTAGTTGGTCCCCTTCCTGCTCTCTTCCTGCTGGCAGGTAAAGGCTTTTTATTCAGCAGGCCTTTGAATTTTAATTATAAAGCAATAGGTTTTTGTGTGTATCTGTGTGTGTGAGGTTGTGTGCTGTATTTTAAAACTTTTACTGTAAAATGTGCTTTAAATATGTTTTGGTGTTCTTAACTGTTTTTAAATTATATTGTTTAATACCTTTAATGCCTTTTTAGTTTTTGTAAACTTTTGTAAACTTGTAGCTTAATCTTTTTAAAACTATTGTAAGCCACCTTGAATCCCATTTTGAGAATATAAATTCAAATAGATACATGCATACTTGATGATATTTTCCATTGTCCTCTTTAGTATGTAGCAAATTTGTAATACTTTCAAATAACTAGATGATAAAGTCAGGTTTCACTAACAGAGAGCTAGTTGGCTCTTTTTCTTCCTATCATACCACACCCTTGCTTCTGTAGTTTTAATATATTTCTCTCATAGACTTTCTTGCCTTCATGTGGGAAAATGTTTTCAGTCCTAGATAGTTTAAGACCAATAGCATGTATTTTACTGGTGACAGCTTCAGTTTGCTCTGTGCCTGCAAAGAGGTCTTTTGTATATTCTGAGAGGTAGTTAGTGTTCTCCCCTTGCCTGATGAGGCAGGAAAGGATTCACCTCCATTACTGCCACTGTCTTTCTACTCCAGCTTGCCTCTGCCCCTCCATTGTTGCCCCTGCTACAAATTTCCACCACCTTGCTTTACCTCTCCTCCTGCTCCTTGTCTTGCAAGAGCAGTGGCACTACTGTTTTCATCTGCCCGCTTAGCTGCCTGGTATTTAGAGCAGCCCTGGAAGCCCTGTGGAGACTCTGCTTTTCAGAGGGGAGACAGGCAGAAAAATGAATGATGCCAAAGGGGTAGGAAGAAAGGGTGAGAGATGCATCTACAGCTGCAAGAATGGGAAGCATGAAACAGGGGAGAGTTGAAGCAAGCTAGTGGGAAGGAAGAGAAGACAGGCAATCCAGCAGGTAGGTGCAAAACAGAAGAGAAAAGAAAATATGTCAGCATGGATTGAGTAGAAGGAGGGTAGGGAAGTTCAGAGGTATAAGTGGTGGAGCACAGGAAGCAAGAGACATGGCAAAGGGGTGAGGTGAGCTGAGAATGGGGAAAGGAGAAAAAGCAGTGTGATAGGTGCAGTAGTGGGGTGAAAAGGAACAAGAGATGTAGGCATAAAATTAAAGAAAGTACAAGAGAGGGAGGAATGAGGCAAAGTGAGGCACAGAGAGCAATGAGGGCAGGAGCGCAAGCAATAGAAAACAAGAAAGAAGAGAGCAAAGCATGGTGAAGGTGCAAGATGAGGCAAGAAAAGAAAGAAGTGCAGCTGCAAATTAGAGGAGGGAGACATTGTTAAGGCAACAGGTAAGGGAAGAGAGATGAAATGAGGGACGAGACAGAGAGAGGCGCATTGCAAACAGCAAGAGAAGTAGGTCCAAGGCGAGAAAAAAGTGCAAGGGAAGGAGGTGCGATGTGTAGATTTGTCCTTTCTCCATGTTTTACTCTATGAATCAGATTACAGTGACACTCAAGGGTTTCCTGTGATATTGTCATTAACCTGCATCAAAAAGAAAAACAACTTATGGTTTTACTAACCACATTTGGTGTAAGTTAGAATGATAATGGATTTAAGTAATGGAAAGGAGCTACTTTATATAATATGATATAGTATTGTCAAAGGGAAATCAATGTGTGATTTGTAGAGGATGAAATGTATATTAAATATGTTTGTATGTGTGTTGACTTTTTTATTTTTAACTTTTTAAGAAAAAAGAAAACCAACAACTCTACAGTGATCTGATGGGTATATAGTGGCATGGAAGTGATTGTGCATGACAAAAGTTTGTTGTTGTTATTGTTGTTCATCACACCAGGACTATGGATGACCATTTCACATGATTCCTATCTTTCTATTAATTCCCACAAAAAAAAAAAAAAAAAACCCTGTATGGTAGATTTTCTGAGAAGAAGTGATGCCTTAGGTCACATTGGTAAAATCTATGAACAAATAGGGATTTGAATTTGAGTCTCTCTGTTTCAAATCCAACATTAAAAATATTGGCTGGAATTCTGCATTGGGAGAAATATGCCTGGCATATAATTATGTATCTGTAGCTACATTTTCCAGTGCTACCCTCCCCAGACCTGTCTTTGAAGCAACACAGCCTCCAACACAGCCATTTCCATGTCATTGGAGAGCAGAGGTTCAGTGAAAATGCATGCAACTATTTTCTAGTAGCTGGATACACTGCCACAAGAATGTATAGAATTTGCATTATTAGAAATTAAAATTAATAACATACATAGTATAATAATTTGCGTCATTTGCAAATCAGAAGCCTAGATTTGAAGGGCCAGAATACGACAACACAAGTGGAATAATAATTTCATACAGGAATAAATTCACATGATAACATATTTTAGTGAAACAAACTATTTACCTGACCTATTTACCTAAACTTGTTAATTTTCTTTGGTTACTGAAAGCAAGACGAGGGAGTCTAGATCAGTCCCATCATGATGTATCAGTCTGCTGTAGCCAGTATTTGAAGTTAATGCCAGAGGAAATACAGTAGCAATTTGATAGGCAATGATCATCTTGTTGGGGAGTTATGAATGCATAAGTACCACAGTTACTGTGCTATGCACTGAATCCCATCTCAATCCCTGTCTAGCAGGGTGCAGTTGTGGTAACTGATGAGGGAGGTCTGTTCCCCTGTTAACTGGGAAGCAGATAACTGATGTTCCCATCCGCTTCCATGAGTGATCTCCACTGTGACAGGCAGAAGCAGGACTCCTGTTGCAATTCTCCCTTGTGCCAGACACTGCAAGGAGTGGGTGGGAATATCAACCATCTGCTTTCTTAACAACAGAGGAATAGACCTCCATCGATTGCAGCAGGTGCTACCCAGTAAATGGAGACGGGGGGATTTTCACAGTCCCTATGTATCCCCTAAATTAAGGGTTATGTAGGGATCACAAATACAAAACAGTTGATATGTACCTAACATTAGGTTATACATTCATAACTGTCCAACAGGATTCTGGTCCATATTAAGAATATTAATGTAATTAATTCATTTTTTTCTTTCTTTCTCTGAAGATGAGCAGAAGTAATAGGCTTCCGATGAAATGACTAGGAAAGAACAGAAACGATTCTCTTACAAAATCTGTTTTAATGATCATCCTTGTTAGGCAGTTGCGGTGTAAGAAATGCTACTTTTAATTTAAAACGAATCCAACTACAGTTTGGTGTGTGTGTGGCAATTTGCAATTATGATCGTCATGATAAGATTCTTCCATGAAATACAGGGGATATTATAATTTAAATGGAGTTGTAGATAAGGTTGATTTTAATTTGTGACCTATGGGTCAATAGTTATTGGGTGTAATAACCCTGCAGTAATATGACTCTTCATGGCACATTTGTATAATGAGAAATCATAACTAGTCAGAGGTAGTCTTTTTTTTTATTCTTTTCACAAAGCTGCTCTAGTGGGCTATGTTTTATCAGTTGAAAATACTTTCCCTCAATGAATCCATGAAGTTAGCAGCAACAAATAGTATGGCAATTTATAAATGAGTATTTTTTTTTCATTACAATATTATCTGTACATTTAATTGACATGTTTATTTTTTAATCTCCTACTGTTTCTTAAAAAAAGGACTTGGAATGTTTCTGAATTTCCAGTTTTTAATGTAAATTTCAGTGGGATGGCCTATATCTGGACGTTCAATATTTACATGTCCACAGGTTAAGAAGAAACCACAAATAGTTAGATTACCAAAATCCATGTAACCAGTAAGTTATATTAAAGTTACTAACCTTTTAAAGTGTCTCTTGATTTAAGGGTTTGGAGGCTCTATATTACTTTGCATATGAAATATTCCTATGTGTATAGGTATTCTGATTTGAGTTTTTTAAAGTATTTTTGTTCCAAAGGGAAAAATCAGATCTGGAATCAACTCACAATTCACACAAGGTAATAGGGTAGTATAAATATCACATTGCACAGCTATAAATATGTCATTTGAAATATATTTCTTTGGCTTATGAGTCAATTGGCTTATGTCAGGGGTCTCTCTACCAAAGCCTGAATCTGGCTTCCTAATGCTATTAGTTAAAAGGTGAAAATATTTTATTTTCTAAATAGTGGTATATTAGATAACTGGAGATACCTGCATGAAGACTAAGATGAGAGCCAGAAGAGGAAAAAGGTTAGAAAAATTACCTCTGTCTGAACCTGTGACTGATAGGAAAATAGAACTTCTTTGCATTTAGAAAAGAAGTAAGCCATGGTCCTGATTTCCTGTTATGCTAGATTTCTACATACAGGGATCTGTACCTGTAGCAGAGTATTCAAACATGGATTTAGTACCACCACTTCCTGGGGTGACATAGTCTAGGAGATGCTTTACTACTTGATTTTCCGGATGGCATAAACTTTTCAGAGCCAAACTAAATGCAGAACAAACATAGCTAATTTCCTCTATTTCTGAGTACTTTAAAGTTCTACCATGTTAATACCAGTAGATGTCACTAAAAACAACAGTTTGGAGGTACATTTAAATGGAAGAGAAAAGATGGAGAAGAAATGATGGGGTAGGATGAGAGAGATTGTTACAGACAGAGCACTAAGTTCCCTCAAACTTGTCATTTTTCTTTGTGGCTTTTTAAAAAGCTTTTCATTTCAGAGCTATGCATGGTTTTAATACCCTATCATTAAAATCCAAGCAGCTCTGTTAATTAGTTTCATACATTATAAAGCAGGTTTTTCTTTCTTTTTTTAAAAAAATGCAATATACATACACAGAATACTTATTTCAAAATTGCTTTCCACCAAAAATTAGACAGTAGTTTACCAAGCACTACAGAAACCTAGTCATTAAATGAAATAAACTATTTATCTGAATATAAACATTGTTGTACAGCTGTGCCAAATGTGTTGAGGACATAAATAGGGTTTATTTATTGAGCATGGCAGACAGTGTTCCTGCAGTAAAATGAAAGCAACCCCAAATGTATTAAAAGGATAATTACTCAAGGAATGAAATGACAAATAGTTCCTCTCCTCTTCCTCACTGATTCAGAATAATTTCTCAGTTCTAAGCAACCTGTTCACATAACTGTATAATATCTAAGGGGGACACTTCTGCATACCGAAATATTATTGGTCTCCAGAACCTGATTCACAAACATATTTGTCATTCAACGCCTCTAGAAATATTGATTACCTTCATATTTCTTCATTTTTAACCCTTCATCTCAACAGCGCACAATGCTCACCACAAATCTAAGGTGAGCATTCTACTCTTGTTACTGCTTGTCTTCTTTAAGTATGCCAGCTCATCTCACTACACAACAAACAAGAATGAAGAAACACTTTCCATACATGTGGGGTACATGCAGCATAGTGTTTATGCACCATGTTTCAGAAAGGTGGGCAACATTGGCTACTGCGGTGATGGACAGTGTCCTGAGAAAACACGTTAAGGTGAAATGGTACAACTATAATTATATCTGTCACACATCTAATATATAAAAGTCAAGGTTTGTGAGTTTGTCTGTGTCAGGCGAGAAGACCTCATATGATTGGCTGCCTGTGAAGATTCTATGGAATCCTGGGACTGGCAGTTTAGGGAGGGGCATTTAGAATTCTCAGCCAGAGAGCTCTTGGGCCTGGTCAGTTGCTATGGAGATGAGGCCTAGCAGCAAGGAGGAGGCCAGTGTATTCCCTCAGAAACTGAATCTCTGTATGTTAACAACTCTAAATACAGATTGGATTGGGGAACATGGAGAAAAGTTACAGCATTACCCCCTGCCCCCTTCCCACAGGAAAAAAGGCAGTGGCAACAGCATCCCAAGAAGGGATGGCAAGTGATTGGAGCATCCCTATACCTCCCACACACTTTAGGCTGTGCACAGAGCCAGCCCTACACAGGATGGCTTTACACCAGCAAACTATTTCCTGAAGTCCACAATCACATCATCTTGTTATGAGGAGTGAGGCACTGCCTCCTTTTCCAATGGGAGAGGAATGGAGGAACACATATTGCATCTTCCTTCTCTTTGTAGGGCATGGCAAAGGTGCAGGTGATGCTGGCATGTCCATGACATCTTTTGAGGCTGATGGAAGGAATTACTATTGCGAGACCATTCCCCTTTCCTGTGCAATTTCAGAAGAGGTGACTCTGCTCCCCACTTGGGTAGCAATAGTGCTTGGGCCACCCTGTGACTTTTCAGTCTCAGCTGAAAAGCTAAATATCTGTCCAAATAAAAATGTCTTTTCTGCCAGTGAAACAACAACAAATATGGAATTTTTGCCCTCTCGATATAGAGAGCTCCAAAGTCTGGAGGTATCAAGTAGGCTTTCTATCATTTCCCCAACAATATTTTTTTATTGAAAGTTTTCTTTCTACAAATTTCTAAAATTCTACAAATATATGCAGAAAAAGAAAAAGAAAGAAGTTAATAGAAAAAGAAGAGGATTTTCATTCTTCCTTTCAACAGTATATAACATTCAAGTTATTTCAGACCTTGCTAAACAAAAACCCAACCTATCTCTTCTTTCTATCCCCTACTACATTATTTTTTCACAGCCAAAGATATTGTCTTTCTTACCAAGATTGATATATCTAATAATAAAATATCAATCAATACTTTTACATGATTCCAAGCCATTACATCATATTACATCATAATATACATCATCATAAGTAGTATTCCATTTTCTCTAAATATTACCATAAATCACTTACATGTTGAGTAGCCTCACAAAATCCATTCCCAGTCATTAAACTCTCTTATAACATTGTATCTAAGCTCCAATATTTCTATCAAATTTCATCATATAAAATTTGTATCAAGATCACACCTGTGTCCGACTGTCATTGTTCTATAACTGTTACCAAATTTCATAACCTCATAACGCCTTTCAGCCAGGCACTTTTTTTTTCATTTTAAATTTAACTCTTGCTTTCCTCTTCCTTCATTCTGACCATGAACTTCTTCCCCCCAGTCTGCTCTGCTTCTTTTATTTAGGCTTTTTTACTATTTCCTTCTTCTAATTTTCTGCTTTAAAAGAATTATCTTGAAACAAAGGACCCTATCACACTACACTGTAAAAGAATTATTATTCCATTTTAACTCATGGCATGGAATCCTGGGATTTGCAGTTTAGGGAGAAGCATTTAGAATTCACAACCAAAGAACTCTTGAGCTTCACTCCAGAATTCCATAGAATGTTACCATGGGTGCTTTTCTCCCCTGTTTTATATGCTAATTCCTTCATTAGATCAGCTTGAATTTATTTATCCATAAAATTTTCACCAGCCATCATTTCAAAATTGGGCTCACATTTCTCCCATCCCACAATAGTTTCTTCTTAAATTCAGCAATCTGCCATTTCAAATCTTCTGTCAAATCTGCTTGAAGTCTTTTCATTATGTTTGGAAGTTTCTGGTCTCTTAAAGAGCAGATCTCAGGCCATTTCTGCATTACACTGTTATAGTGCTATTATTCTACTTTCAATATCCTATGGAATCCTGGGATATGCAGTTTAGGGAGGGGCATTTAGAATTCTTAGCCAGAGAGCTCTTTGGCCTCAGTAAACTACAACCTCCCAAATTCCATAGGACATTGAAAGTGGAAAAATAGCACTATAACAATGCAGTGCAGAAATAGCCTCAGATATGGCGGCTGTGGAAAAAAAAAAAAAAGGAGAGATTTCATCTTTCTTCAATTCAGCATCCAAACAGGCAACAACCATTTAGATACAGTCAGCCAATCTTATCTGTTTCAAAGAGATAGTGCCTTCACTTTCCCATGTTGTACTTTATCAAAATTCAGCTCAATCTTATAAGTAAAAAATTCCAAAAATCCAATCACCAACAAAAATACCAGTACATGCTCTTAAATAATTTGTTAATTCCCTTTAAACAGATCAACCTTTTACTTAAAATCCCAATCCTATAGGGTAAAGATGCATACTCAGTTTTTAGTTGCAAGATGAAAGCAGTCTGACAAGGGTCCATGTGGCTGTCTTAATAGGAAGAATTCTTCACCTATGTGCTCTCAATGTTTTATTTGGAAATTTTGAAAGAAGCAGGTGCTGATGTAGTGTCCATCAAATCTCTCAGATCAAAACAGCTCTGTTTCGTATCAGTGATGAAAGTGTAAATCCCTCAGTCTCAGATCATTCATTTCACATTTACTCATGAGTATATGAATTTTGAAATGAAATTGCTACCTTGTTTGTGAAAAAAAACCTGAAAAAACAAACAAATCCTAGTTGCAGGTAACTTAACTATGCTGATTGTAATTCATTATGCAAAGGTCTGGTTTAAATGTATCTACCTACAGGAAAAATATACACATTTAAATATGGATGCTAGTTGGAAAGGAATTGTTTTTTTTTAAAAAAAAACCCCACGTAATTTATTCAAATTAATATAGAGGGAACAAAATTATGAGTAAAAGGCACATTAAAGCTGGAAAAGTCTAGAAACAGCTAGAATTACTCCTTAGTCATTCATGGGTTATACAACTGCTTAGGTTAGGAGTCTATTGCATATCTTTTGCAAATGAATTTGTGTGTAATTACCTAAATTTTGTATGAATCCTTGTTACAAGCTCAATGGCACAAGCCGTACATGTTTACTCGTAAGTAAGTCCTGCTGATTTCAGTTGGGACTATTTCCAGGTAATTGAGTATAGGATTGCCTTCATAGACATTTACAGTACAGTAGGCCCTGCACATTTGTGGGGGTTAGGGATACAGAACCCCCATGAAAGTTTTAAAAAAAGTGAATAACCATGGCCAGCCAGGAGAGTGCAGGGGGGAGATCTTCCCTCCCCTTTATTGTCTTGCAGCCCTTGCCCACGCGATGGCATGGGCAGCAGTGCAGGAAAGCATGGGGTGGGTGAAATCTTCTCTCCCCTTTACTCTCTTGCCCTCCACCCATGCAATCACATGGGCAGCAGTGGCAGAAAAGCAAGGGGAGGGAGAGCTTCCCTCCTTCACTCTCTTGATGCCCCCGCATGTGCAATCCTGTAGGCAGTGGCTGCAGAAGATAACGTGGGGGAGATCTTCTCTCCCCTTCAGTCTCTTGCCTGCTGCCAGTGGAATGGTGCTGGCAGCCATGGGCAGAAGAGCATGGGGGCAGGCAAGCAGGAACCAGGGATAATCAAATCCGCAAGAGTCAAACCCACGAATGTGTGAGGGAGAGAACTGTATTTCATTTTATTCCAAAGTCTACATGTGAGCAGAGATCAGAATTTCACATGTTTCAATAGCATTACTTTTTTTTTAAAGATTCATATGCTTCAGCAGTGGGGTGTAATATCAATACTTAATATGAATAATGAAATAGCACAGAAAGGTAGTGTGAATAAAAGTCAGTTAAATCTCTTGTTTGTGAAGGGAAGCAGTGAGGAAGTTATAAAGTCTGTTTCACAGCCTAATTTCCTTCCTCTGTATATGACAGATCTCAAGATTTTTCATGGTGCCTGCCTAGACCAAGACAATTATGACAAAATTCTTTCTTACTTTCTCAGTTATCTGTATGACTGCTTGGTTTGATTATTGTGCTAGCAAGGAAGTGACTTTCATGTCCTTTGGTTCCTCGGGCACTATAAGGGCTAAATATAAGGATGGTGATTAGTGGGAGGAACAAAATGCTAAACGGCTACATTGATACTTTTGATTAATTTTAACAATGCAAGTATAATACTCAATTTAGCACAGAAACAGTAATTGATTTGAGGAATGTTTTCCAGCCCTTTGGAATATGTTTCTCATTTCAGAGGTTCCACTAAAGCACTCCTTTGTGAAGCATTTCATAAAGAGGGGACATGACTGGTACAGAAAAGGAAATATATCCCCACAAGCTATCAAGGCCACACTTTCTCCCCGTTTCCTGCCTTAGATGCTGAAAAGGGTTGGTGGGTCCAATGTTTACGCACAATTAAATCTATTACCTAATAACATTCAAAACCAGTTAATATTCAGCACATTTCTGTGATTGTTGCAGTGGGCTTTCTGAAGTCTTTGTCACACTACATGATAATAGCATTGTGATGCCACATTAATGGCTGAAGCTCCATCCTATGGAATTCTTGAATATGTATTTTGGAGAGTTACTTAGAATTCTCTGCTAGAGACCTTTAAAACTACAATCCAGGGAATGGCTCAGAGCTCTATAACAAACCTTCTAGATACCTAGCCAAACTACAGATCCCAGGATTCTATGGGATGAAGCCATGACTGTTAAAGTAATCTCAAAATGCTATTAATTGTCTAGTGTGGGATTTGTCTCAATATATAACTGAACTCAACCAAAAATGTACCACATCAGATGATGATAACTTTTCATCTTGAGTCCACCATGTTTTCATATAAAGTAAATAAATGGGTGAAGTGTAGCAATATAAATGAAGCACTGAAGGGAGATGATTGTCCTGAACTTCTTTTGAACCTCAGAACCCCTTAGTCCATTGGTACAGCCATTTCTTATTCCAAATTCTAACTAATTCCAGTAGTGTTTGGGGAGACAAAGAAAATTGCCTAGAACACCTGAGGAAACCAATCAGGATCAGGCCAAAAGTCATTTTACTCCAGTGTTTTTGTCTCCATTGTGGACAACCAGAAGCACAGTACGGCAACTGGTATTGTGACGCATATCACCTCTGATACTGAAGCTAACCTTCCTGACTGGTAGTCATAGCTAGTCTTGTCTTTGGGCCTTTCCACACTACATTGTTATAGTGCTATTATTACACTTTCAACATCCTAAGGAATCCTGGAGTTTGCAGTTTGGGGAGGGGTATTTAGATTTCTCAGCCAGAGAACTCTTTGGCCTCCGTAAACTACAAACCCCAGAATTCTACAGGACTGTGGCCAAGATAATGGAGATTTGTCTAAAGCCTAAGTGAGTTTATAGCCCTAGTCAGATTTGAACTGGGGGCTATTCAACTTACAATGCAAGAACTTCCTTCTGGAATCAAGTATATTCAGATCAGAATTCTTTTTCAAAGACATCATACTAAGCAATTTTAAACACTGCCAAATGATCAGAGATAAAATGTCAGCAGCAGGTTTTCCTTCTCTTCTTCTTCTTTTCTTTGACCTCCTCAGACTTAGGTCATTTCTGCACTAGCCTGTTATAGTGCTATCATTCCACTTTCAACATCCTATGGAATCCTGGGGTTTGCAGTTTAAGGAGGGCTTCAAAGGCTCCTCCCTAAACTGCAAACTCCAGGATTCCATAAGATGTTGAAAGTGGAATAATAGCACTATAACACTCTGGTGCAGAAATGGCCTCAGTGATACCTATACAATTGCCTTAATCCTCAAGTAGGAAGTAAGCACTCTGTTAAAGATTTTAACAAGAAATAAAACTGCTCCTGAAATCTTGCCCTTTGGCTCTGCAGACCTCATGCTACTAACCTAAGCTTATGCCTAGCGGCAGGATTGAGAAAGCACAGTTTTTCAAACAGAACCAATGAAACGACTTGGGTTAGTCTCCCTTCAATTACTCTATTATCCATGGCAAAGCGGTCACTTATGAGCCAGATAAATGGTGATCAAGCTTATAAGGTTGCTTGCTCGACTTAATTAGGGTATAGTTAAAGGACAGATGCTTGGAACTATGCCTGTAATTATGAAAAGCCTCTCAGCATAGTGAGATACAGAGTTAATAAGAGAATTGTGAGAAGGGTAAAAAGCATTTCCTGAAGGCAATTTATCAAACTGATTTTCTCTAGGGAAATTTTATTTATTAGAGCTTTGGTAGAAATCTGATGCTTCATTTAAAAGATTTTGGCTGACCTGGCAAATTCCACAAAGCTGATTTTTTTTTTTCCTCCAGCAGGTGATTTGCAAGTGCGTGTGTGCCATGATTTATAATAAGGCTTGATTTTTGGAACAAAATAGATTCTTCTGTCCTAGATGAACATAGCCAAGAGGTTGCTGCCAGTTTGTCCTCCAGGCTTAGTTCTTAATTCTACAAGAACTTTTTTACTTGAATGTCCTCACTATGAGCAAAGCACTGCATTAATAGGGACCATATATTCCTGGATCAATGCTCATCATATGCTGTAAAACTGTTTCTTGGTCTATGATTTTATTCCCTTGTGGCATTCTCTTGTCCTCCTCTGTCTACTATCTTTTCCCTAATCTTCTTTCCTTTAGGTCTGGTTACTATAATTCAGTTTGACTACCTCAGGCAAATAACTTCAGACATCTTTACATGCTCTCCCATTTGGGTTATGTTGCTGTCGGGATCATCACAGAGACTCAGAGAACTCTGAATATCAATGGTGAATAAAGTATGTTCTGGTACCCATAACTATTAGATTATCATCTTATATTCTCAATATGGTTGTATAATTTATGTAAGGAATTACAGATCTATGATTTCTAGTCTCAGGGTGTTTTGTAATGATAATCAATTCTTTGTGTATGAATAGTCAATCCACCCTAAGTCCCAGTATTGGCAAACTAGGGTATGAATAATGATGATAGGTTAGAGATTGGAATGTGAACAAATGGTTTGTTGTCAAGAACCTAGATAAGGCCAATTGTCTTAACACATTAATGCTGCCTGTTGAGGATTCCCTATCCCTTTTGAGAGAACCATGTTCTAGTGTGAGATTGAGAGGTCAAATGTCTGAGATGTCACAGATATTGTGATTTCACTATTTGTGCAAAATATTATTTTCCAATGCCTCTGTCTCTGTGTGAAAGTACTTTTTCACATTGTGAAGCTCAGCACACACTAACACACACTAACTAAGATAACCAACATTACCTAGTGTAGTGTAAAAGTTCTACAGGTGGAACTCTGCTACAGTTGCCCACTCCCTACCCTGATCACTATTGCTCCAATAGTGGCCCTGAATAATATTCTGTGGGTGATGGAAAGGAGGCCAGAGAATTACATCTTCCAGTGAGAATAGGTGGGGTCTTGATGAATGATGTCTTGGGACACAGCCACATACTACTCCAATTCACTCCTCCTGCTTTCCACCATCCATAAAATGGGTATTATGAGGTCTGTCACAGCAAAACCATGAGCCCTGGGAGGTTGCTTTGGTCATTGCAGAGGATGAACATTATATCAACCTCTGCACTGACCAAAAAGAGAAATACATGGGTGTTTATGAAATTTATGCCTTGTATATCATTAACATGATACCAGAGAGAGAAAGAGAGAGAGAGAGAGGGAGAGAGCAATAGGATAGACTGATCGATCACAAAGACATGAGCAACCCATCCACTGCTACAAATTCATGCACAAAGACATCAGTTGTTTCATTTCCCTATACAGAAATGCAGAAAACCACTCATGAAAAGGCATACTTTTTCCTCTCCAAGATTGACCAAGGGGGAGGCATGCTGTTTCAGTTGCATCTGGCATTTTAAAAAAATAAATAAAAAATATTTCCCTATTTACCATGCATCATAAAAAAGTTATGATTTGGATTGCTACAGGTAAACAGGTACCTTTGATAATCAATGCCAAGAGTGCTGTATACTAGGTCTCTATATCTTATTGACTAAGACCATTTCCACACTACACAGTTATAGTGCTATCATCCCATTTTCAACATCCTGTGGAATCCTGGAGTTTGCAGTTTAGGAAGGGCATTTAGAATTCTCAGCCAGAGACCTCTTGAGCCTTAGTAAACCATAAACCCCAGAATTCCACAGGATGTTGAAAGTGGAATAATAGCACTGTAACAGTGTAGTGTGGAAGTGGCCTAAGATTGCACTGAATGGAACACAATGTTCCATCCATGAAGTTATACCTAGCTGAATAAGAAAGTGCATCTTTCCATAACTTTCTTCATGTCCTCCTCCTCTTCCTCCCATGTTTATTAATTTAATATCTTAATTAATTTAATATATTTTTCCGAGTTTGGGACATAAGGCAGCTTACAATAGTTAATACAACATAGTGAAATATTAATAGCATACAGAAGTTAAAACACAATTAAGCTGTCATAAAGTTTGAAACCAGTTAAAACAAATTAAAAACAATAAGAACCAATGAAAGTCCAGCACTTTTATTTCCCCTGAAAATCAGTTCTGAGAATCCTTCTGGAATAAAAAAAGATTTTGCCTGCTTGCAGAAAGATAGTAAGGAGGATCCCAGTCTAGCCTTTCTGGCAAGGGAATTCCAGATCCTGGGAGCAGCCACTGAGAAATTTCTCCATGTCCCCACCAAATGCACCTGTGATTGTAGTGGGACAGACAGCGGGGGCCCCTGAAAAGATATCAAGACACAGTCAGGTTCATAGGGGTATGCATGGTCCTTCCAACAACCTGGACCTGAACTGTACAGGGCTTTATTAGTCATTACCAGCCCTTTGAATTCTGCCTGGAAATGAATGGGCAGCCAGGAGACTCTAGCAGCAAGAGAGCTGTGTACTCCATGATGCCAGCTGCAGTTAACTATCTGGCTGCAGCTCGTTGTACCAGCTGAAGTTTCCAAACACTGTTCACAGGAATCCCCAAGCATGTTAGAATAATTCATGTGTAACCATGGCTAGGTCTGATATATCAAGGAATGGGCACAGCTAGGACACAAGCATTTAGTAAAACAATATAATATATGTTTATTTTATTCTTATTTTTATATTATGTTGTTATTTTATGTTAAAATTACTTCATGCTCTCATTCCCCAACTCTAAATTTATGGAAAGTCCATCAGGTGGTCTGGATTCTTGCTATATCTGGTTATCTTTCATTTATGTCATCTATATAAAAAGAACAATGTGTATAATGATTTTTATGTGATTTCTGTTTCATACTCTGTATTCTCAGTTCACTTCCCTAATGTCCTTGATACATTAGGAAGAAAATGAATGGGATTTGTAGATGACATACTGCATGCATGCTTAGGCTTATATCCAGAGCACTCTGCTCCCATAACTAGACTTTCTCAACCCCTTCTTCTGATTGCAAACCCTCCAAGCTCCCTCAAAGAACATACTGAAATGGAATGAGATGTTGCATGGACTGCAGTGGAAAGTCAAAATGTGGGCAATTGGGAGGAGCATGCATTGGCTATTAAACCAAAATTATAAATTGAATGAGAAAACTGGTTGAATTAACCCATCTCTCTGAGTGTTATGCAGAAATTGGCAATGGCTGTCCAGTGGTCTAGACAGGAAATGCTATGATTGAGCTTAGGACTTTTTGCATGAAAAGTACACACTCTATTGGGAAATTACGACTGTTTACTTTTGAGTAACTTTTAAGGAATGAAACATTAGTTGGTTAGTTAGCAAAGGAAAGGTGTGTTGTGGTTTTACTAAATAGTTAATATTTTTAGTTTCCCAGTGCTTGAATTTGTGTAATTTGCTTTCATAAAGCAAGTGTTATATTGACAAGGTTCTTGTCCTTACTTGCACCTATGCTCTTATGACAGAGACACACAAAATGCAACACTCTAGCTTTTATTTTATTGCAGTTCTCAGAATTCCTCATGATTGGCTATGGCAATTAGGGTTGATGGGAGTTATAGCCCAGCCACCTCTGGAGAGTTGAATTTTGCCAATCCCTGCCTCAAGGCATAGGAGACAAATCATCCAGTGTTGTTTCAGTAAATGGCATACCAAATTAGTTTCAGCAAACAACAAACATGTACTGAAATCCCAGCCACCAGTACAGCAGTGCCTTTTCTAAATGATTTATCTCAGCAATACAGACTAAACAACTGCAAAAATGCCTGGCACTGGAATATGCTGCCTCGGAGTGTAGTGGAGTCTCCTTCTTTGGAGGTTTTTAAACAGAGGCTAGATGGCCATCTGTCGGGAATGCTTTGAGGGTGTTCCTGCATGGCAGGGGGTTGGACTGGATGGCCTGTGTGGTCTCTTCCAACTCTACATTTCTATGATTCTATACATAATACTAACTATTCAAAGTGAACAACTGAGTGTAGGGATACTACACTGCCCCTGTGAACCCACTGAGAGTTGCATCCTACACCTGCCACTGGTAAATTAGCTGTTGCTGTGTTATTATGTGCCATCAAATGATTTCCAAGTTATGGAGACCCTAATGTGAACCTATCACAGTGTTTTCTGGGGCTGAGAGTGCACCCAAGGTCACCCAGTGGGTTTCCATGGTTGAGTGGGGAATCAAACCTTGGCCTCCAGGATGGTAGTTCAGTGCTGAGACCACTATACTACACTGGGATAGCATGTCCCATAATGGGTAAAACAGCGCTGACTGCCCCCCACACATTTCACCTTGAAAACAAATTGTATGGAAAATAGGTATGTTGCTTTCAAGCTGAATAGCACTTCTGGGAAGCTTCTGCAAACACTTCTGACTGAAGACGAGGCATACTGTTCTATGTTCTGTATGTTAAAGATAAAATGTGGTCCTGCAGAATTTGAATGGTGCAGCAACCTATATAAGTGAAGGCTGTAAGGGGGCCCCAGAGAACATTGATAAGGGAGTGCAGGCTGTATATTTGTTGTTGTGTGCCTTCAAGTCATTTCCAGCTTATGGTGATTGCCAATCCCCAATTGAATTGTTGAGCACATTACTATTTTCAGAGATCCCACTTCAAAATTTGAATATTGAATGTTAGGTAAATTCACAGTGGGAGACAGAGATTGTAAGATGCCACGGACATTGCAAGTTTCTTCTAGTATTGTAGCATATTGGCTAGAAAGACTTTTTAAAGCAATATTTTAACATGAACACAAAGGAGGTGAGATCAAAGGTCTAGTCACATACCTTTGAATTACAGAAAATGACTGCAGTTCTTAACACCGCGGAGAAAGAGGAGTTAAATTTGTGACTGTAGAATAATTGCCCATATCAATGTCTGCAGCTATTTTGGATTAATTACCTAATAGTAGGCAACTTTAGTTGGAAGCCCAATTCAGGAATAAAGACTTTATGTTTAAGAAGGACACAGCTAAAACATAGTGATAAAAATGATTTAGAGGAACATTTTGCTGCTTCTGTAGTCCAAAAGTGGAAGATTTGGATGCTTGGGGAACTTTTTAATGTGTCACCATTACTGGGGAAGAGACTGATCTTGCTTCCTTTGGATTCAACTTGAAGATTTAATTGTGTGTAACACAGGCTGCAATGTACTCTTCTTGATAGATTTGCTTATTCAGAATTGCTGGGCAGGCATCCATCAAAAGAAGTGG